>VXBX01009904.1:456207-495039 GCA_013400415.1 Scytalopus superciliaris | reverse complement strand
TTTTGTTTTGTTTTGTTTTGTTTTTAATGCAGTGGCTGTTTCATGTAGAGTATGTATTAAATTTTTTATACTGTGTCATGAATTCTTACAGCAACACAACAGTTCAACAGGCCATCCCTGGCAGGAATGGCACAGCAATGTTCTGACGGAGAATGAATGACATCAGAAGCTGAAAACCACACCAAATCTTCCATCAGTTTGGGAGCAGGACTACTGGCCAGAGCTGCTGGCAAAGAAAGACCCCAATTAAAAAAATACCATTTGTAACCTATTATACTTCGTTTGAACTCTTTCCCAAAAATGAAATTTTAAACAGTAAGACCTACTTAATCAAAATATCATCACTCAGGTTTTAAAAAACTTTTGAAATTTACACAGGACAATCAAAATCAGAAAAGATTTTTTAACAGGAACACTGGAGGTTAAAAATGACTGAGACAAAGCAGAAAGAAAACCAAGCATCAGACTGCATCACAATACATTCAAAACACAGTGTAACTGAACTCTGAAAATACACATTGCACACTTTTTTATTAAAATTTTGTTTATAAGTATATCACTAAAAAGTAGTTGCATTAGTAGTTGCATAGTGTATAACTCCATGTTTTCACAGCACAACTTACTGCTTTGTAATTAAGGCACCTTTTTTTTTTTTAAAATTTTCATCTTTAACAGTCACACTACTATTTTGTTCCTACGAGTATAGGATTTCAGCCTGTATTTCTTGATCCTAAAGACAAACCAACCTAGGCAGTGCCAAGGAGTTAGGCATAGATCCATCAGGAATTAACAGGTTAGTTAATTTCAAGTGATTGAGCTTTAAACAGCATTTGGATTATCCCATGCTAAAGCATCTCAAGCTGTAAATCACAGTGGTAAAACACAGTGATTCCTGAGGGTATATAATTTGCAAACCTTCCCTAATGGTTTTAAAATCTCCCAAATGAATTGGTATATTGACACAACTCTGTCCACAGTGGGGAGTATTTGTAGTTCAACAGCTATAAATCCTAGAATAGTTGAGTAATCTTAAAGTAAAACCAACTCTGTAAATGTTATATACATCCACTGTAAGTTTTGCAGCCATATTAGCTTACTTATTAGCTCTAACAGAGAATTGCTATTCCATATATTGCTGTGTTCACTGGCAGATTTACAAGAGGATGTGCCTCTTGTGAAGTTGCAACTGTCCCACTCCGTTCATGGACTGGCTATCAATTTCTTGTGTAGATCACTCAGCTGTTCATACTGGATGAAGTAACTGGGGGGTTTCTGTTCCAGCTTTTTTGGGGAACACAGTTTTATGTAAACATATTGTTGATTCCCTGACTCCTGACAACTCACCTTTTCTGACTGAGCTCTTTTGATTTTAATCCTGAGTTCTTGCTCTAAGCATAATGATGGAGAAAAATAAAAGGATCCTACCATATATGAACAGCTGTTAATTTATACTGTCTGCAACTACTATCTTGAGTGCAAATAGGTGCATCAGGAATATTGGCAGTATGAAAGAGTCCAGACTTTGATGGGGAAAGTGCAGATTTATGCTGGAGTTTGAGGTTCTCACAGTGCAGTATTCAGATATGGTAGTGACAAATGTTGATAGATTTAAAAGTGACATCTCTTATAGTAACATACTGCATATAGCTGCAAGAGAACATTTCTTCTAATGAAATTGCATATATAATTAATGCTATGGACCTCATTATGCATGAACAGTGGAATAGTTCTGAACTACTTGAGACATCTGTCTAAACAAATCAATGACAAATCTTGATGATCTTTACTAAAGAAACTTCTCATGATCCAAAAGTAAGTTTTTCCTGTTAAAAATGATGATCCTGTTGCTCCTTTTAACTCTAACTTTTATAGAGAATGAATTAATCCAGTAATGACATCATCAAACTCCCCTGCATTGTAATTACAAAGATCTGGTAGGGGCATATCCTTTTTCTAAACATTGTCACATCATTTTATGCTGATCCCTCATCCCACTTTCAATATATCTAGGATTACCGCACTGAACGGTACATAAAGCAAACATTACTTACAGTCAATACTATAAAGGCCTGTCTGAGTCAGCTGCAAGTGCACTTTAGAAACTGCCTTTTCTTAAATCATGGCATGACATTGGAGATCAAACAAAACACTGAAGATGTTAGTCCCTGAATTTACATCTCAGGGTTTCACAAAAGGGTATTTGCAGTGGAAGACCCAGCAAAAAACTCACATACCCTGCACTGGAAAAGAAACGCCCAAGTCTGTTTATTCATCCTTGTGCTCAAACGGCCCAATCCAAATCTTGCTGAAGTTAATAGGTTATAATAGGTTTTGGATTAGACATTTATTAAATAAATGTAAATATTTCTATTTCACTAATGTAAAATTTCTCTCTAAGCAATTACACCTGTCAGGTCCTCAGGATGTTGAAATTTAAGGGTGTAATTGTAGTTTACAAATTGGTTTATGTTCTGAGAATATAGAGACATTTTTGATCAGGTCATCTGTGATTTTTTACTGCCTATCTGTGTAAATAAAAGCCATATACACAGTTACTCAGATATTCTCTACTATTTGCACATTACCATTAGTAACTACAGAAAATATTGGTTTTCCTCTCCTTCTCCAGATCCATTCTTCAGTGTCTTTCTTCACTGCACAGGTGATAGCTAGAAATAAAACAAAATCTGATTACTGTCTTTTGAAGTTAAAGACACAAATATCAAAAATATTGCTAAACATAAAGTAAAAACTGAGTAAACAAAATACATGTATATAATCTCAAATGCAGTGTGCATATATTCACTGAAGACATATGTCCTAATTCAGGAGAATGTTACTTACAGTTAACATTTTGAGGTGTGCATAAAGCTCTCATATTATCTAGTCCTGCTCAAAACATGGATCTCTCATCACATGGGAAACTTTCATTACAAACTGTGTGTTGCAGACTTGAAAATACTTTGTTTTTAGTGATGGGAATACCAGAAAACATTTGTTAGAGTGCTAAAAACTACTCTCCCTGGAGTTCCCCCTGAGAAGGGTTAATTTGCATGTATAATATCAGAGTGCAATTCCCTCTCCTGGGCAAGTCTTCCCAATGCACTGACAGGCCTCTGGCTGTTGCTTTGAGTGGTGTCTTCTCTGCTCCTGAGGGGATAAAGCTTAGTGTTGGACAATAAAAGAAACAGGACATTTGCACTCAGACTCTCATGAGGGACAGCAAGAGCCCAGAAAAATGCAGGTTTGTATGCATCACTCAGGGAAAAATAGCTTTTAGGCGTGTTAAGTTGGAACATTTTTGTCTCCTTTCTCAAAAAAATAAATCTTTTGTGATTGTGCTCATTGTCTGTTTACTCATTCCTTTTTTGAATTTTATTTTCAATGTTGATTTTAGCATTAAAAAAGAAAAAAGAAGTCCTTTAGTGTTTCTTGAACATAGACAGCTATGTAGAGAAAAGAGGCCTAAGTAACAGAGGGAGCACATTCATGCAAGATAGTTATCTGCTCTATTTCACCATGAAGATGCCCATCACCAGACTCCTCAGAGTATACCAAAATTCTGCAGACACTTAAAGGTACTGTAAGGAGAAGGTTTTCTGAGTGAAAACCTTTAAAGTTCTGAAGGCAAAGATCTCCATTTTGCATAGCAAAGTACTAGTCATAGTCAATTGGTGTTATCAGGATCTGGGAGGCAGACATCACAAATGTGGAAAATAGTTGAATATCAGAAAAATATCTGGAATTTCAGGAGAGAAAATATCTTACAAAATTGATGTAAGATGTATGAGGAGAGTCATCCACCAAGCTCAGACATGAATCTGCACAGACTGTGTACCACTTTTACAAGAGCTGCAGTACATTATCACTTCTGACCTACACCTGAAGAAGAAATGGCATGTACCCTATAAATGATAGTTCCATATGAGAAGAACATAAGTTATTTTGGCATTTATTTCTGTGTTTGTTGCTGGACCAGTTCAATTTGTTACCAGTTACAGATCTAGACAGCCTGGATTTTAGTACCAGCACTACAAAAGCCCTGGTCCCTCCCTAAAGCAGCCTTGCAGAAATCCTCTTTCCAGAGCAAATGTGGTTTTATAAGTCAATATAAAAGTAAAACAGAAGAAGGGAGCATACTCAACTACAACTTTCTGATGAATTCCCTTTTTATTAGTGTGTTTTTTTGTTGTTTTTTTTTTTTTTTTCTTAAAGAATACAGAAAGTGAAAGAGATGTTTCCTTGGACTAGAATACATACTAATGCATACATCATGAATACTAAGACAATCTCCAATGACATACTGTTTTTCCCTACCTTTTTTTTTTAAGCTGAAAGCAATTGAACATTAATAAAAGTGAGAAATGCAATAGCTACCACCATAATGAAGGTGTTCTTTTTCTTTAAAAGAGAAATTATTTTCCACAGATTTCAAATATTATTGCATTAGGAAAAAGGAAAAAAGCCATCCTTTGGATTCCTTGTATTCCTTCAGCAATTATAGTAATTCCATTAATGTGTTATGATCTGCTTTTATGATTTGATCCAACATAATTGCACATATTTGCTGGCATTTTCAGATTTCTCTCTCTAGTTCCCACTTAAATGGCTAAGATTTCAGTGCCTAACTCTTCATTGTCTTTGTTTTTCTTATATGGGAGTTACCTCTTGGCTATCTGCAAGGAAATATTCCCTTGCTCTGTGAGCACAGATAGTGAGGCTACCATTTGCTTTTGTGTGTCAGATAAAACAAATCTCCCTGTGATGCTGACAGAAGATGCTGGCCACATTTTCATTTTCTATCATAATTAATACCGTCACCAAAACTTTTTATTGTCACCAAACACAGTGGAAATTCTTAATAAATAATGGATCAAATGCTTCAATTACTTGCTCTGGATTTATCAGTATGCACAGTCTTCATTCTGGTTTGCAGGATCTTACTGCATGTGTGAGCTGCACTCAGTCCAATGTACCTGCCAGTGTCAGAGGACATGAAGAAAACCACTTCCCAAATATGCTTTAGTAGTTTTTCCTGAGACCTTACTGCTGCTGAGTCTTCCTGCTGCTCCCTGCTGTGTTACCTCAGAGAGAAGACACTACTCTTCACAGTCTTTACAGTCTTTCCTGTGGAGAACTTCAACTCTATAGAGATGTTTCATCTATGCTGCACTCTGACCTTAAACTGCCAGCTGATCTACGTAGGTTAGAACCAGAAACATTCTGAAGCTTTACAGCTTTGTGTGGGCTAAGGAATGAGGACTGCAAAAGATAGAGACTTTGCCACATCTCTCATTCAGAACATATCAATGTTTTCCATCATTGCTATGATCTCACTGCTGGTCTAGAGCTGGAAGAAGACCAGAGTCCAGATCTCATATCAATCACCTATTGTTTCTGTTGTGATACCCTGCCACTGCACAAGTACCCTGAGTCCAAACGTGCACTCTTCAGACTGATGCAATTTGCATGAGTTACCATCCCTGGAGGCTGATGTGATGTGTAGATGTGGCACTTAGGGGCATAGTTTATGGTGGATTTGACAGTGTTAGGCTAATGATTGGACTTGATGATCTTAGAGGTTTGCGATATGCCACCTCACTGTGCATTTGTCCCCTCATCTCAGTACCTTTCATCGCCACTCTAAAGAGAAAGATAGATTAGCACTGGAAACAGCTCTTTTTCCACCTCCTGATTTAATAACTTTATGCCACTCCAGTGCAATGCTGGTGCAGACCCACTGTGCATGCTAGGTCAGTTGGTTCCAGGAAGAGAACAAGTGAGGAAGGGAAGACGGCAAAGGTAGCTGAAAAACATGGACTGGAAGGTAGTCCTTGTGCTGTAACTTCTACCTAGCATTCATTTCCTTCAGAACAGCTTGATGCATACGAAGTTACTGTGATGAAGTAGACCCTCATCCCATTCAAAGCCTTCAAACACCCTAGGGTTCTCTTTGCCTAAATGTTTACTGTGATCCATTCTATTGTGACGAGTTTTTTCAGGTACCAATATCTGGAAAGACTTGAGTAATATCGCCCATCACTTATAATTCTTTCATAATTTTCAGACTGCACATTTGGTATTACCTTGGCTTCCTGACTACTAATGCTTATTGTGCCAAATAGTTCCTCTTTTTTGCAAAGTTAGCGGTGGCATTCATCTGTACTGTCTATTGTGGTCTGAAAGAATCTAGACTGTGTTATTTGCCATCAGAAATGTATCCAGGATTTTCTAGGATTTGAGAGAGTTTGAATTTGAGACTCAGGTTTTGCCCGTTAGAGTGATCCCTAGGTGCCAAAGGGAAAGTCTGAGTTTAGAGCTGCTGCTCTTCAAAGTTTGACAGTATTTAAAGTGGATATTTCAGGCCTAACTCTGCTTGTTATATTTCCCAAAGCTTTCTAGCCATTGTGCATTCTGTGCTATAATAACCAATGCTCTAGCACTCGACTGCACTACTTATAATGCTCCCAGTGCTACTTGACTCTGCTACTAAAAATGCACCTGATGATAATGCCACTTGCCCACTACTTCCTAATGCACCACCAGTTGGCTCATTATTGGATGCCTGGAGGCAAAGTGAACTGTCCCAGTCTTTTTCTCCACCTTGGCAAAGATAAGGGTAGCATAATAAATACCACTCAGCCATTTGATTTCCCAGTTCCACCGAGTTCACGCATTTGGAATAGGTTGTAAATTCTCTTGAACACAATTGCCCACAGATTATCACTGATGCACATACACTGAATTTCGTGCCCTTTATTTCAAAACAAGCACTGCCTTCAGAAAAACAGCTCAGCTCAGCTGCTTTCCCATCTTCATGTGCAATAGATTGTATCTTTAACAAATTATTAATGTTCCTATTACAAACTGATTTGATTTATATTTTTTCTGCTAGCAATGGTCTAATTATTTTCGTATTACTGTGTGGTCATAATGATAATTGTCCTCAATTTACACACTGACTAAGCATTTACTTTCAGAGACTCAGAGATTGTGAGATTACTGATGAGAAAAAGCAGAGAATGTAGAAGTTTAATATAATTAGTTCTAAGGGAAGTCTCTAATAAGGAAGCATAAAAACTCAATTTTCATTGAAAAGATCATTTTACATTGTATGGGTTTTTTTGTTGGTTTGTGCCTTTTTTTTCCCCCTAGGAGCAGAATAAGCTGATCTTACTGTCACAGTTATTTTATCTAATCAGCCTATTTATTTGTCCTTTGTAGATTTTTGGTTTAAGAGATAATATGTAGAAGTTAATGCATCATGTTAAGGACTGGGACCTAAATGTTCTGTATATTTTATAATATTTAAGGGAGAATAAGAAATCCTGGCCCTACCATCTTCAACAGAGCCAGGATTTGCCTTCGGATTGGTAAGATACACATATGTGTATAATACATCCACCAGGGAGAAAGGGGTGGATAAGATAACAAGAAAATAAACAAATTATTGCACAAGAATTCTGAGCTTGCTAACAGCTTGTCCATTGTCGGTAAGCCCTGTAGGTTTCACAGGGGAGTCACATTGTAAATAGTGATTTGACAGTAATTATGTGGATCTGTGAAGGAATGTTTACCATGCATATTGAAGGTGGCAAGTTAAAAACTGAGCTCATCACCCTCAGGTCTTTTTATAGTTAATAGAGAGACACAAACACATGCAAAAGGGAATTCCTCTGGTCCTTTCAAGATTCTTGTCTGAGGATGAGTACTAACTGGGAGGTGTTTACTGCTCTCCATTAACTCTAATGGAAGCAAAAGAGAATTAGACTGTACTTAGACAATAAGGTTTTAGATGTCTACGTTAGGCAGGATCAATCCCATCCATGGAAGGATTATATTATTCCCCCTTTACCAATAAAATAGGGTAAAAGACAATGAAAGGAGGTGTTTTATTTGAGTAATTTCCAAGCAAAACACAATCATACCACTGGAGCTTTGAAAATTTCAATTCACTGCTCTGTCTCCATAAGATTGAATCAAAACAGAATTAAAAAAAAATTAAAAAAAGGAAATTATTATTCATTCCATACAAGAAGAGTGTTATTTCTGCTACATTATACCAACAGAATAGTCTGAAATAATTCATGGTTATGAAGATTCTGCAGAAAAATACTCAAAATATTTGTGGAGTAAACCCAGAATTTTGTGCCTATTTTACCAGATTTTATATATTTTGAAGAGATTTTCTTATGTTCTCCAGAAAATTCATAATGGTAGATTTTCAGAACTGCAGATTTTTGTCATGTGATATGAGATGAACAGTATTTAGGAAAACAGTGCAGTCTGTGAAGGAGCAAGTAGTTGCTGTAACAGAACTCTCTATTAATTAGAACCTAGTTTGACAAGTTATAACCCTTCTGCCTAATTTTAATTCTACCTGGTAGATCTGTAGGAATGAGTTATTAATGCTGATATTCTGAAATGCCACTTAGGTCTTGTGTAATCAAAGAACTGTATTCTCTCAGAACACAAAGGAACCCCTAGTGTGAATTTGTAATTAACATGCTGAAGGGAATGTTTCCACCCATGTACTGAACACAGTTGTTGGGGCTAATAAACAAGCACAATGGATTCATCCTTTCAACATGATCAAAGAATACATAAAGATACAGGCACATGTAATTTTGGGAAGTGTGGAGACATTGCTTAGCATAAGCTCATATCACAAGAAGGATGTTAGATCTATGTTTTTGGATATGAGCAATTTCCAAAACAGATACAAAAATGTCTTGCTTAGTCTGGCAGGAAGATTGTGTAACATTAAACAAAAGATAAGGCAGCACCTTTGGTACAAGTGAAACCTGGTACCAGTCTATAGTCATGCCTGTATTGGAAAGACTGGGATGACTCCTGAGCTAACATGACTTCTTCTAGCTAATTCAAAGTTTTTAGGCAGAGAAAATACCTTTTATCAGACATACAAAGCAGGAAGCTTTCCAAGCACAAGTAGTCTTTCTTGAGGTCACTTCAGGCTGGTGAGCCTAACTGTTGGAGGTTTGGATTTTTTTTAGATTGTATTGGTTGGTAATAGAAGATATTGACTCCATAAAAAAATTCCTTTGTGCCCACCATGATGGTAAGTATATATACCACCCCAATGGCTTCTTTAAGCAAACTGGCCAAAGACATAGCTTGCCATATCTTCTTTATGTTTCAGTAAAATTTAAATCAAGCACAAAAATAATTTATGTTTTTGTCAGAAGATGAACCATGGCCAGGGGGTGGCCTCATTTAGCTATCTCACAGTAAGAATACTATAAAAAAGCAAGAGGCTTATCTTGCCTGTTAAATTTGAGAGTAGTAGATATCCTGATGACAGAAACACCCACTATTTTTCAACAAAGATACAGTCCAAAAGGGCTGATGTGCTGCAACACCTATTCTATAATCTCAACAAGAAAAAAAGGTCTTGTTTTTATAAGATATTTACAAGAGGTTAGACTACTGCTTAATGACCACTGTTTAAGATTCAGCCTGGAAAAAACCCCAAATTTAGGCATATTTAGAAATGTATGAGAAACCATTGAAGTCTCTGGTTATTTTTAATAATTTTCTCATGGTTTCTTGGTTATTGTTAATATTTGCAGAAAAAGAATTTACAGACTTAAAAAACATCCAGTTTCTCCTCTTGCAATAGCAAGTATTCCAGAAGTCATATTCAGTATTTTAACTCTTGACACTTGTGCCAGAGTCTAGGGATATGACCTCGCTTTAAAATATCTACAGGTTATCAAAGTAAGAAATCTGTAACATAGCACATACTGGAAACAAGTAAAGCTAGTAAGTTCTACTTCTACCTGAATAGTCAGCAAAGGTCTCAAAAGTAAAAAAGGTACTTTAAAACCTCAATAAACCCTTATCTATCTATCTATCTATCTATCTATCTATCTATCTATCTATCTATCTATCTATCTATCTATCATCTCCCAGCAAGCTAGATAGATAGATACTCAGGTTGTTTTTCCTTTTTAATGTAGAATCTATTGTTACAGAATCCAAACACCTAACACTCTAAACAATATGCAAACTAAAGAAGCTGACAAAATACTTGCCTGGAACATTGCAAATCTTGCTATTTTGTGCTATATTTGCACAGCTCATGCATGAATGCTCTCTCCGTATTACTGAGCATTTGTTTGTTAAGATAGTGAGGATAAATGAGGAAATATATATTTTATGACTTGAACTGAAAGTGCAGAAATATTTCCAGTGTTGCATACTGCAATTTATTTTTTATTTTTTAACATGAAGTTTTATGGTAATGAGAGGAAGTCATGGATGTTGTTTTCTCTGTTTTCCAAATCTTATTTTATTTATTAATAATTTTAAAATGTCATGAAGCCTCAGTTTGCTACATAGGACATTGCTTCTTCTGAAAATGAAATCATGTGGATGGTTAAATTATCAATTCAATTGGTTTATCTTTGAAACTAAAGAGACCTGAAAGGAAAGAGGAGCCTTGGGAAATTCATAGTAAATGTAATCTGGTGAAAAAGCATTTGTAAATCTCAGTGCATCCTCATGTTATTTTTCTTTGTGGTAACCATGTTTTCAGGAAAATGGTTGTGGTAAGCTTTTGCAAAACTAAAAGCAGTCACTCCTAATTCTCTAACAGGGTATACTAGGACATGTATCTCTCTCTCTCTCTCTCTCTCTCTCTCTCTCTCTGCTGTTCTTACTTTCTAAACAGTATTAATTTCTTGTTTTGGTGGATCCCATAGTGGACTTTCTTAAACAGAAATCACACTGAAGGTTGTATTCAATTCTTCAAAATAAATGCAGAAGATTTAGCACCATGCTATAAAGGCCACTATTCCACTTTGAACACCTCCAAATTCTGTATATTTTCAGTTTAGGAATCTACACCTACTGCAGAAGCTTTGGTTGGTGAGTGTGGTGTGATGTGATGCATACCACCAGAAGTGTTGCCGCACTTGCCTCCTCAGTGCTCAGGCTGTGAGCCTCAAATGTCCACCACCTATTTATTTACTTATTTATTGTTAACTACTCTGGCCCTCTCTCAGGCCTCAACAGATATGTACTTCAGAGTCAGCGTCATACCAGTGGAGAAGACGAATCTTCTTCAAACAGTTTTGCCATCTGTGAGATCCATTTATAAGTCATTTGCCTCTGCTGTTTTAAACCCATCAGCAGTTATGCACATGGATAATTTTATGGACTGGGCTATATCCTTGAATGGTTAGAGACACACTCTTACAGTTAGGCTACGTAAGTACCAAGCTGCTTGCAGCAAGAAGATTTTAGCCTTGAAGATTTTCTGGCAGTGACTATGTATAATGGATGTTTTTTTATAGTTCCTAGCATGTGCCCTCCATTTTACTGAACACCCCACTTGCCCCCATTTATAAATGTTCACCTGGCACAGTGATGGATATACCTCACTCAGGAGCCAAATGAATTTGGCACCAGGAGTCTTTGGATTATGGACCACCAAAGAGCACAGATTCAGAAATTATGGGGAAACACATGAAAAGCGCAAGAATTTGAAAATTCTTTTTTGGTCCTGTTGTTTTACATGGGCAGGGAGAAAAGGTCTGTGTCTGTGACAATTGCATCAGTGCTTATCAACAAGGCAAGTGTTTTTAAAATGAAGATTAAAAATGACATTGCCTATTCATAATATCATATCAATTCTACCTAGTTTTTATGGTGTATGTAAATAATATTTGGATTTAATATAATCTACAAAAATATGATTAAAATGCTTTGTGGTGCTTCTATCATTCTATCAACCATTATAAGATGACATCCCTGAATTAAAAAAACACATTCATTAATAAATAGCCCCATATCTTCAATATCTTCCTTGAAAAAGATGCTGTTTTCCTTTCAAATAGTGAAGCAAAAGTTTTGGTAGAGTTTTCCGTCTCTGCAAATAGGATAGAAATCTTTGAAGTTTGCAGTCTCCACTCAGTGCATTCTATTTCCACAAAGCTATGTCCCCTCCTAGAGAACTTCACTCTCAGGACCTGCCTTTCATCAGTTCTTCTCTGCTCTGCATTTATCTTTCCTGTCTGTACTGACAGCACAGGGCTAGATCCTTCCCTCCAGAGGCAAACCCCACATCTGTAGGATGAATCTCTAGATGGGGTCACCCTGCACAGTGACATCTGCACAGCAGCTCTTCAGACAGGGCGGTCCAAGCAAGGGTCTATATTTTTGTGTCTGCCTGTTTGTGCCTGCTTGTAGGGACTGCAGGTCAGCAGCTTCCAGGGGAAAGATAATACAGCTTCTGTTTCCTAGGAGATTCAGTCGATAGCAGTAAGGGCTTTGGAAACCGTGAACCCTGACTGAACTGCTAACAAATGGCTCACCCTTCAAAAGCCTGGCATTTCTGGGCCTGCCTTTGGGGGATGCCTTGGTGTAGCCTGCTGAGACAAATGATCTCCACAGGCATGGACCAGGGGACTACTCAGAAGAGAGGATGGCACACAAAGGCTAAAAGAACCTGGAAGCATTGACTCTAGCTTGTGGCAGAGCTCCATTGCACAGCTAAAGCAAAGCCATAGTTGGTCTCTCCAAGAAAGGGATTAGAAATGGCCCAATAAATGCCAATAATCTTATATTAGTTGAATATTAAGCTTAAGTACAACATTTGAATTATATTTAAATATACGGAGATAAATGACAAAGGAGGTACAATGGCCTGTGGATTAGTAAGTGGATTGCATCTGACTGAATTTGGGTAACTGAGATTGTCTGAAGAGATTGTTTTAGCACCGGATCTACTTGGATTAAATGCACATAGAAAATAATTACATACCAGCAATAAGAGGTAGATTAGCACAAGATCATAGTGTGGGGACTACAAAAATTATGTTAAAATAAAAATAAATTGTTGACTGTAATTCCTCAAGAATCAGAATCAGACCCAATGTTATGTAAAATATCAGCAATATCTTGAGTACAAGATACAGGAAGGCATTAACATTTTCTTCAAGAAATACAAATGTAGCAGACACGAACAATATGGAAGATGAACAGAATATCACATGGGAAGAAATGTATAGGCTTTAGAAATGGGACAGTGTATGTGATTTAATTAGTTTGAAATGTGAGGTAATGAACATAGGGAGCAATGAGAATTTCTTCAATCAGAATTTCTGTAATCATCCTAAGGCCCACTGGTTGAAACGGGAAGACTTAGGGGTATTAGTCAGTCAAAGAATTATTATGCACCACCTAGGTGCATGTAGCAGTAAAAAATGGAAATATAATTCTCAAATGTATCCAGTGAGGCTTTTGCAAAACGAAAGCATTAAGTATTAATTATAAGTTGCACTGTTGAGACATTATCTGGTATGGAGTTTAGAATTCCAGTCATAAACCTGAACAAGTTAAACTCCTAATGGAGCAGGTGGAGAGAGGAAAAGAGTTAACAGGACTGCTGTAGGAACAGAAAGCCTGTTTTGTGACCAAAGCTTATCAAATTGTTTAACATAACAAAAACGCAGAATACTTTTAGTCTATTTTCATAAAGACATGTCAAAAGCAGATAGAAAAGTAAAAGACAGACCATTAAAGCTAAGGGACAATTTTGACCTAAATAAGACATAATAAATGCAGCACTGAAATTGGAAAAAACAGATGTTCTAGAAAAATCTTGTAATAGATGTAGTGGTGGCAAGAAACTGAATCAGTTTCAATACATAATGTTTTCAGTGAAAAGGATTTGATAATGTGATTGATTATGATGAAGAAGGGATAGAGATGGTGACGTGTCCCAGAACAAGAGACTTCATGCTGAAGTTGAGGAAATGAAGCCAAAAAAGATCAAGACCCTGATTTTAATAAGACTTACATTGTCCTTATGCATATAAACCCGGTCTGTTGAAATCAAAATAACATTTAACTAAAAAAAGGAGCAAAGAATGAGCAATGACACTAAAATTAACAAACGACTAAGCAATAAAAATGCTAAAAATGCTAAAGAAATTATTCAGTGGAAAGTTGTTACTCTAGTTTGCTATGACGTATCAATGATACCTATAACTTTATACCTGTATATAGATCTTACGCTATAAGGATCTCTCTAATTATGTTAATTGTCAGGGCCCCATAAGCATCACTCTCTATCACTGGGGCTGGCCTGAGGGTCAGTTTGCAGTGTGTCTGTCTGTCCATGTCCCTGCTTTGCTGGCTTGGCTGGGGCACCACAAGACTGCAACCTTGCCTGGCAGAACAGTGCCCCTGCCTGCCCTGTCACCATCTGACCTCCTGGAACCCCTTCCCCTGCAGAGCAGCCCTTACTTTAGAGACCCTGACAATAAACTATTTTCATTATGTCCATGTATTACTTCTTTGAGAGGAAAGGTTCTTCACCCACAGGGTGGTTGAGCACTGGAACAGACTCCCCAGGGAAGTTGTCACAGCACCAAACCTGACAGAGTTCAAGAAACCTTTGAATGATACTCTCAGGCACATGGTATGACTCTTGGGGATGGTCCTGTGCAGGGCTAAGAGTTGGACTTGATGATCCTTGTGGGTCCCTTCCAACTCAGCATATTCTATGATTTTTTCTGCTCTGGTGACCTGGGAAGAGAAGTTGTTCCTTTTTAATCTGTAAATCCAGGTTTGCTCATGGTTTTTGAGGGGCAGCAAAGGAGTCTGTATCTGGATCTGGCATGTGCAGAGAAGCCTGGGAGCTGAGAAGCACACTGGAACTCTCTCTTTGGCAGCTGCCTGCCAGACCAATACTACATTTCTTCTGTCAATACCAATGCAGAAAATATCTAAGCACATGAAATCTAGATGGTTTCTTTTGGGCATGCAACTGAACCAGTTAGGAACACTGAAGACACAAGCACTTCACAACATGATATGCTAAAGCTCTCCCTGACATCCAAAAGAGCTGGAAACCTAGTCCAGGTGCTGACGAATTGCTGATGGATATATCAGGGTTAGCAGAGAACAATGCAATTGCTCTACAGTTCCAGGAGCTGCAATGGCATGTGTCTTGTGTGTTTTAAATTTGCTGTGAGTATTCCACATAGCTCTATTTGGTACAGGCTTCACTGCCGTAGTACTCTGATTTCAACAAGAACAGTACAAAAATGAATTGCATTCCTACGTAATTTACCTTGGTGTGGCTGCACAGAAGAAGGCAAGTGAGCTAATTTTCCTTTGGAGTTACCAACTTGTTGCTTGAGACCAACAAATTTAAAACAAAGGTATTTTTTGTTTCTTTTCGTTTTCTCTTTTTCCTCCTAGAGTGTAAAAAAAGAAGTTGTATTTGTGAAAATAAACACTGTGTTACTATAACACTTTCCCAGTCCAAAGCATTTTCTCAGAGTGCTTTTCTATAGCACTGTTCTGATGTATTAGAGACACCCCCCCAGAATTCCTGTATGTGGACTACATTAATTGGTTCCATGCAAATGATGACAATATTCTAAGCATGCAGGAAATGTTTTAATGCATTCTCCAAAAGCAAAGTCTTCTAAATAGAAAGTGACTAAGGTCTCAGCAAAGTAACTTTTACAGTGCAATGTATTTAATTTTTCTGAGTTCACAGTTGTTAGCATCTGTGTATATTTTTCTGTTTTTACTTGAATGCACTGCTCATATGTTAGTATTTGATTTATGTTAATGAAGATGGTAATTGGAAGATAGTAAAAAAGGAGAAAGAGGAACCAACATAAAAAGAAAAATGCTGCAGGGGGAAGCAGAAGACCAAGAGGGTTGGATATGCTTCCTGTTAAGTTCTTCAGGAGTGCTTCCACTGATTTCATTGAGCTTTAGCTCTTGTCCTTAGTGGAAAAAAGACAGACTGAAGTTCATTCACACCTTTTATTAAATAAAATTTATTACAAGATAAAGTGCAATACCCACATTTCAAAGAGCTACATGGAAAGAGAAAACAGAAATTAGTTAAAGATTGTTGGGCTTGGCTGAGCAGGGATCTTCTCTTGGAAACAGGGCAAAAAAGGGAAGGTGTATGTTCAGTGGAAGCAAGGTCAAGTGACATGGGAAGAATTCAGAGGTGCTGCATGCCACTGTAGGGAGAAAATTTGTGTGGCCAAAGCTCAGCTGGAGTTGAAGCTGGCCAGAAATGTGGGGGACAATAAAAAGACTTTTAAAATATATTAATGGCAATAAGCATTACAGAAATATCATTGGGCCATTACAGGATGAGGATGATCACCTAACAAGCAGGGACAGAGACAAGGCAGAGGTGTTTAACACTTTCTTTGCATCTGTCTTCAACACAAATGACAGACCAAGGGGGTCTCTGTGCCCTGAGCCATATCACATGGTGATACATCCTAATGGTTTTTGTCTTGAGGTTTACAACACAAAGTCCTCAGAGCTAGGGATTTGTTCTGACTTTTAGAGAAGCCAGTTTCCTGCTGTCTTGCTGTACAGCACCCACACACCCCTTTGTTTAAATGAGTAGTGAACATTAGTGCAGGGCAGAAAGAAGCACGCATTACCATACCACTTTGGGAGATAAGCTGAGATTTGCCATTCAAGAGCCTCTGCAATGCTTAACTCAAGCAGCTGTCCAACTTTGAGAATATGGGTTCATGCTGACCCAATACTGGCTGTTGCCCCTAATTTAAATTGCAGATGTCAAGACAAAATGTTTGTAGGTGGAGCAAGAATGTAGGAAAAGAGGCATGTCTCGGTTACCAAATAAGTGGTACCTGATTTATTTATTAAATCAAAAATAATGACTATTGTTTATTTTATGTTATGGTTGTTCTTGAAGAAGTCTAGACTTTTTAGGGTCTCCAAAAGGTAATGAGACTGATTCTAGTGTCCCATTGTTCTGTTGTACACTCTGCATTTTAGAATTAAGCTATAAGGAGTAGGAACCTTAATTCATAGTCAATGAAGTAGTAAATTTTATAGGACTTCTGAATGATAGTCACTTAGTCCATATTACAGCAATATGCTCCCATTAAACAAAATTTTGAAGGTGAAAAGTGCCAAGGTGCTATTTTGGACTCATTGACTTCATGCCTATTCCTCAAAGCCTTGGCCTTAGGTAGGTAAGTATGCTCTGCAGTTTTGTAAGGCAATGATCCAGTGCACTGCTGGATGACTTTGGCTCCCATTGGAGTCAGGGGTCTTGTAGATACCGCAAAGCACTAATGCACATGAGTAGTCTGATTACAGAGAAATACTCACACGATGGTTTTAGCCTGATTAGGTTACTTGATTCTACAGGGATAGAGAATATTAGGTCCCTTGGAGGAATCAGCCCTCAAAGTTCAGAGTTGTTGATATTCCTGTTGACATACACTGGCCATCCTGAAGAAGGCAGGAACAACATGGTGATAGAAGAAGTGTATATTGTCTATTCCCACCAAAGGGAATAATGCTGCAGGAAGGCTATAAAGCTGTCCTCCCCTTGCAGAAGCTAAAGTGACAGCTACACAGTCCAGCTCAGCCAAGTGTTCTCAGATTCCATTTCAAGGGAAGCAGACAATGATAAATTGAACAAAGCAGGTGAACTGTTGAGAGAGAATGAAGGAAAAAACAACATGCAATGGGGCAGAGCGGTTCTGCAGCAGTCTTTGCTTTGTGTATTTTTTTCACTGGTCCCATTTGAGGAAGGATGTGGCTTAGGTCTCAGTAGAGGTAGTAGAGCATTATTTGCATTAATGTTTTTAAACTATTTCATCCTTTTTTTTTGTCTTTTTTTTTTAATATCTGAGGAAAATAAGCAGAGCACTCACATCAGTGTAAACGAAAGCCATTTCTTTGGATTTTTGTTACCCTTTTACAAGAATTTTTATATAATTTTTTTCTCTTCATCCTATTTTAGTTCCATTTGGCATCTGCAACAATAGTTTCTAGCTTTTGGCAAAGAAAACAGATAAGCAAATATTCTCTGTTTTGAAGTTAAATGATTTGCTGCAGCAACAGGCATCTTCAGCTCTCCAGCTACCATAAATCCTGAGCCTACTCTTAAACTGGTAAGTCAGCAGCCATGCTAGTACAATGCATTGCCAGAACTGTTCAATCAGGCCAGTCAATATTGATTTATTTTTAAATGTATTCAGCATCAGTTCCTCTGTTTTCTTTCAGTTAGCGATACTGTCACAGGCTTTGATTCACCATTGCTTCTACTGCAAATCCTATGAACACATTATAAAGCAGCCAGTGCACCTTGGATTTGAAGCTGACAATACAGGATCAAGGTCCCAGGGGTTCAACCCTGAATTTCAATAATTTAATTAAATTCCTTGAATATCGGATTCAGCCAGATCAATTCCACATTGCTTGCACGTTCACATATGAGGCATCCTCAGCAAAGAACCTGCGTATAGTCCTCTTGTCGGTGTATAACAAAGGGAGAAGAGAAGATATTGAACTGGAGGAAAGATAATCAAGCATTGAACCTGCTGAGCCTATTATATGAAAAACTGTTCAGGAGAATGCTGCAGCAGCTGAAGCCACTGGAGGATACTGTATGTAAAATTGGGGTCCTATTAAAAATGTATAAACATATCCAGGATTAGGTTTTAAAGCTATTTCTACAGGTATGAAATGAGCTTAACTTAGAACTCCTGGGTTCCCTCTAGGCTCATTTGCAACTAACCAAGGGAAAAAATAAACTCTTTTATTGCTTGAATAATTCTATGCTACCTATAACAGTAGTTAATAGTTAATAAGGATTTATGCCTCTCATAACTGAAAAGTGTATCTAGTTTCAGCATGTGGGAAGGCTTATATTACAAATGCTAGAAATTCATCGCCTATACTTTGTTCACAAACAATACAGGAAGAAAGAAGACGAAAGAAAGAAAGAGTGCAAGCCACAGGTTTTTACTACATAGGAAGATTATTTAAAGAATGCCCCAAATTCCAGGCCCGGCTCCAAACATCTCTGGAGCTGTTTCTTTGGATACAGAGTCTGTGATATAGTATAGTCCATCATGCATGGTACCCTATGCGAATAGTTATCAGGCCAGGGGTAGATGTAACAATCTCCCTTCCACCCAACAGCAGCTGCAAATTCACAATTGCAGGGTATGTTGACTAGCAGTAAACACTCCTCCTTAGTCTGCAGCATAGTTTCTTGGGAGCCTCATTACTTCTTGGTGGGTGCTTGCACAACATCCAGAATGAGAAGTGACAATTTTGTTTTAAGCTGCAGTCCTTGCTGTAACGGGAGAAGGTAAAATAGCAATAGTTGATAGTAATAAAACTGTGAAATCAACTTCCCAAACAACAGACAGACTGCCATGACTAGAGATTCTATATATGTAAAAGATGACATTTGTCCTTATGATCTAATTTGTGGGTAATTTTTCATTGACCACTTAGGGGAAAGTTATTCCCCTTTAAAAATTTTTATTGGTAACTCAATTAAGAAAAAATTCCTTTGTTTTTCTAATTAGGCATTATGATTATTGAATATTTAAACAAAACATCAATTAACATTATGTGATAAATGATCTGTTTAGGACATAGAATAGTAATACCCTGGAAAATAAGCATTTATATGTCTTTCAGTACCAATTCTTGCCCTAGTATAACCAGCAACAGATAAAAAAAAAAAGACCACTTTAATTTTGAAAGGAGACAACTTTTTTTTTTTTTAATTTATTTTTTAAATAAACTATGGCCATTGTAATTCCATAGGTTAGGTTCCTGTATGATTGTTCTAGTTCTTACTCATTCATCTGTTATAGTAGCAGCCAGGGACTCATTTTCAATTGAGATATTGTACAAACACTCAGGAAAACACAAAAATTATTATTATAAAAGATGAAGGAGGAGCAATGAAAGCTACAAAGGTATAACTTGAAGTCCATATCACTATGAGATGGATGAAACCATTTACATAAACAAAAAATGACTATGTTGGATAAGAACTAACTTTGCAATATTCTCAGCTTAAAATTTTATTAACATGATGAAGGAAAGGGAATAAGTAGATAGTTATTGTCTCATTTTCACAATAAAGATAGATGTTTATTTTTCAAAAATTCAGTCTCATTTCTATTCCAGGAAAGTAACCACATTTCTTTGTATTAAGCTTTATTCCTTCTGTTGACATCTTCTCAAACCACAGTGAAATTTTCATTGAAAATGTCTCTAGGTACACCATTTTAATATCTTCTGACAGCAAGGGCCTGCCCTCTGACTAGCTGGCTCGCTCAGGATAAGATTCCCTTCTATACCATCATTCACCATACAGGCCTTTTTTGTTTGAATCATTAGTTCACTGGTGAGGGGACTTTTAAAAATTTATGTCTCTTTTCATGTGTATCCCACAAACTAAACTGTAATGTTAATGCTAATAATAATACTTGCTTGAATATGATTTCAGGATCAGTCTCCTACTGTATCATTGCAGTGATGGTTCATTATACAAATATGCTTGTGACATGGAGTGTTGTCCTTTGTGGCTGTGGCAGAGCTAATCCAATTAATTTTTTCATGAAAGACAAGCTGGTTTTAAAACACGGTCTAGCACAAAGAGGAAAGGACAGTTTTTTATTAACTTTCTCCCTTGTCTCAAGACATATTTATTGCTTTATGCTGAAGCAGAAATAATAAAAGTCTAAGACTGCGACCACTTGCATGAAAAAATCTTTCAGCTCTTGTGCATGTAAATAGATTGAACTTTTGATTGGAAATACCCTATGCATTTCTTAAGGCTTAAACTTTAAAATGCCTAATTTGGAAAGATAACAGTATGTGAAAAAGAGTGACTTTCCTAATACATGGCAGCAACATTATTAATTAAGGCAGAGGACACTGCAAGGATGTGTCAAAGCAAACTAACCTTCAGCTAGCAAAAGCAGACTGAGCTATAGGTCAATTTTATTGTGTAAGAGAGGCAGATACTGTTTTTCACATTGTGTTGCCAGAGATATCAGTGAGATACTCAAGGCAGGATTTTGCTAATAAGAGACAACATAGAAAGCCCAAGTAGTCACATATAGGAATTACGTGATTGGTCAGGGATGTCTTCTCTTCCTCATTAGGGATATATTCTCTTCCTCCACTGTAAAGACTCTTACCAGTGGTGGCCTTTTTGTGCCTCTGAATAAATGCTGAACACAGCAAAATGTACTGAAAGGGTTAATGTGCATTTACACAGGCACCAAGTGGCAACATGTATTAGCAATTGCTCATTTAGGAGACCCGTGAAGTTGAGTTGCAGCCTCGCTGTCATGGCAGGTATTCCCCTTCTGGGTGCTGAGCCTGTACTCCTTCCGGGCTGAAAACCTCTGGGAGGATGCTGTTAATGAAAAAGACTTTTCTTGGTCCTGAAAACAGATATGTATTTATCTGAGTGTCTGGCAGAAAGTTCTTTCCCTCCAGGTTATGACACTAATAGTCATTAGCAGGTTTAAAAAGCTTTACATATGCTAGCAAGGAAGGATGTACAGGTCACCTCGGGATATACCGAGGCAGAAGTTGGAGCAGTATTCACAAAACTATTATTGCATTGAGAGATGAGGTCATGCTCAGAGAGTTTTATTGTCTGTCCAAAACACCTGCTTTGAGAAGTATTTGTCCAGTTATGAGCAAACTTGTTTCTCTAAGACTTGTCCTTCTTGACCTTTATATATTGCAGCTATAAACAGGACAGAGCTTCACCTGGCTTTGTCATGAGTACATTGATGTTCAAATACTGCGAAAACTATCACTAGGCAGAATCTGCACTTCTATTTAGAACACATTCTTTTCAAACAAACAGGCTGTTCTGAGTTGTTCTGTGGTAATCACTCATAATTCAGTCCAGTCTGAAATAGTGCTAATGAGCAGCTGCTGAAAACATCAGTTGGTCAATACATGGCTTTCAGGGAAAGTTTATGTAAACCCACAGTGCAACCTGAAGTATGCAATGTTCTGCTGCCTGAAGAAAGATTTGGAGTCAGTTCACTCTTATTATGAGCTTTTGACCTGTACCAGGTATGTTAAGTAAATACCATCAAATATAATCCATACTGGAATACTCTTGTAGATTACCATGTGAAATTCCACATTTTCAACTGAGAGTAGTAATCTTTCAGAAAATGGTATTTTTGATTTGGAGGTAATAACAGAAAACCAAAACACTAGAGATCATTAATTTGCCTATATCTGGGAATGATACTCTGATTTAGAAAATAAAAGAAAACAAGACAACATTCCCGCAAGAAAATGACAATGTAATCTTTCCATGGAATATGAAAATATTAACATACTTTCACAAGTTAGAACCAGAAATATGGCAACAATACAGAAGTTGAGAGAAACATGATATGCACAAGCCTCTGACTTGCCTCTTTGTGTAGGTGCCACTTTTGCTTGATGACTGTCCACTGACTGAGAAGACTCGATCATTGTAAGATGCACATCCATTACAGGTAGGCATTTCTACATCTCCTGTAAAGGGCCACCTTTTGTGGGGCCCATTTCAGCATCCATGTACACATCCTCTTGCTTGGCTGAGCTCAGTGTGTTTTGGATGAAGTGGACACAAAAGAGTAAGTGCACTGTGCAAAATGTTTATTCAACCCCACAGCAGCCTGTGTAGAATCAGTCCTGCACATGATTCATTCCCCTTGTGCTCTGACCTGTGCCACTGTTGCTTTTTGCTTGCACTGCTGGCTGAGGGTCATCAGCCACTGGTGATTGTTGGACATTCATTTTCTCTCTTTTTCCACAGCAGCAAAGCTTGACCAAAGTTGCACATCAATGCATTTTCCAGCCATTGTGTCCCCTTGTCTCCTTCTGTGGCCAGGTGTGTGTATAAAACTAATCTCCCTGCTCCTAGCCCTGCTTAGAACTGCAGGTTTAAAAAGTTGAGATATATTTAGTTATCCTAGGTGTACCTCATCAGTGACAGCAGGGAACCGTTTTTATCTTATTTCAGGAAAGGTACTTTCCTCTTGGTTCATTGTATGTAGCTTTTTTCCCTTTTTTTTCTATTTTTTTTTTCTCATTTTTAGAACATTTTGGACCCCTTGTGTACAGATTTTTGTGAGTATCTCTTCTGTAAATACTTATTCCTGCATCTACAAGCTTGGGTGGATTGAAGAATATATTTTACAATACTCAGAGTCTTAAAATAGCAGAGGCTCTATTATGTTGCATAAAAAGTTCTACCAGTTGACAGCTGTATTTGTTAAAAATCACTTATTACTACTCTAAATTTGTTTAGACAAATTTTCCCATCCAGTGCAAGATGTTTTATCATTGTTTGCTAGTCAGAAATCTTTCTCTGACATGCACAGTGACCAAACCAACTCATAACCTTTCCCATGTATATTAACAGGACTAAGCACTAGGCTTCTAGAAAAAGTGATATTTTCCAGGTCTTAGGTAGCTCTTTTAGGTCTTTACTTGTAAACACCCTCTTTTGCAGACAAGGAACTTTTTATTGTTTTTCTTTACTATTTTATTAATATTATTAATGGCTATATATACAGTGGAATAAATAGTTTGTGCTTACTCTCAGTATTATTCTTATTTCTGAATATGATTACTGCTTTGCTTTTTTATGTATTCCATCATACCAGGAGGTCATGTTTGAAACATCATCTATTTATCACTTCAGAAACAGCGCTTTTTCAAAAACCATTCCTTCTTCCTGCAACTCTGACCTAAATTCCATTTTTACAGACGCTTGTCCTTAAACTCAGTTATTTTAAAAGGCATGATGCTCATATGGTCTCTTCTTGCTAAGTGAACTTGATCGCTCTGTAGAACTGACCTGTACTTATCCTGATTTACCATTCCACTGATTTTGTGTAATCTATGGCCCTTACCATCAATGACATTTTCTTCCAGATCATTGATAACAATATTGACTAGCATGGAGCCATGAGTAGATCATGGTGGGGTCAGACTACAACCATTCCTATTAGGTGGTGATTAACAGCCAGTTCTAATCCATTGAATATATACCACAGTGATTTATTTGTTTTTAACTGAACAAATTTATTAAACAGAATGTGATGAATTTCTAGGTCAAATTATGTACACTTAGATGATTTTGTCAGCCATATTTGTAGTCTCAACAGGACATAGTTCCTGTCAATGAGATCTATTTCCCATTAAGCCCTACTGATCAAGCATTAATGTTATCATGATTTCTTTTTTTTGTCCTGCATGTACAGTGAACCTGAAAACCCACTCATCTATTAATGTTCCACAGTACCCCCTTGTGTCTCACCTCCAAGAAACTGATTCTATGTTAAGATCACTTTTCCCTTTAGGTGAATTTGCAGTGACCAAGTTGCAACATGGAATAAAACTTCGGGGGAGAAATAGAGTGTGAGGAGAAGTAAGAACTGGATAGAAGGGTCACATGACAATGTATCCAGCGCTCTGCCTTGTGATATTATTTTCATTTTGCTCCTCCTTGAGTAGTTTGTTTTGTTGTGGGTTTGTTGTTTGCTTGGGATTTCTTTCCTGTTAAACACTTTGTGTCTCTGATGATCTAAAACTGGGACATCTGTGGCTTTTCAGGATTTTTTTTACTAGTTCTTAATGGCCCATAATACTCAGTACATCAGTACATGTGACTAGTTACTGACTTGTATAAGAGTAACTTATTCCTGAGCTACTGTGATATATATCATGGAGGTTTCACAGCTAATGTGCAGACTTTAGTGTAAACATCCAATGCTTCTGCATAGTTTTTACACTTCCTCAACCACTAGCACTAGATATTACAGGCTCCTGTTGGTTTTTCTAAGTAAATAATCTGCAAGAAAACTGAATTAGAGTAGCATTTTAGAAATTTATTAGAGATGCTTTACAGTAGGCTCTGTACAAACATTCAAATTTAGAGACTTTTTCTACCCTCCTCGCCCCCTTAATAATCTGGCCCCAGGTACCATCTCAAAGTGATGTTTCTGGATTAGAAAAGCCAAGAGACACATATTGTTGGAGGCTAAGAAAGTGTGATTGTATACTTGACCTGTTTTACTCCTTTCTATTGGCATCTGTTGCTGGCCATTGATGGAGATGAACTGTTGGGTATTTGGTTTAACCCAGTTTATTGTTCTTGTGGTGTCCATTTCTCCAACAACTAATATATATTCTTCAGGGGTATGAGCATATTTGCTTTCCTCAACTTTGTTGCATAAGTTTTTAAACCCTGGCTGTTCAGGCTAAACACAGCAGCTATATTGCTGTGGTAAATGGTTGCATGTTGCTTATTTCCCCTTCTTCTTTTGCTGCAAAGGCAGTGTTTGTTAAATACAGAAATATTTTGCTTATATTTTCTGTTTGGGAAATCAATCTAGCCTCAAATATACTCAAATTCTCTTCATGTTTCTACCACAGAGAATAGCTGTCATTTGTTCCATATGTATATTTCCAGTGAAAAACAAAGTTGTTTTATGAAAAAATAAACAACATAAAAGGCAGAAGGAAATAGTAGAAGATACTAATTTCTATTAATGGAGGGTATCATTAGCCATCAGACTTGTTAGAATGTAACCTGAATGAAACACATGCTATGGAGTTAAAAGCATGAGTACTTGCTTTCACCATTCTTTAAAGTCTGTGATTTTGTCTAGTCTAAATTACTTGCTGATGGATGCATATATGAGTGCACTGATACCCAAGATACCAACATCCAATACTTGAGGGCACTTCTGTGTGTCACTTATTAAGAAGATTTTCATGAAATTCAAATCATCAGATGACAGACTGTTAAGATTCAGATGAAGAAAAGCTTCAGGTTTTTGGTTTTTAATTTTAGTAGCATTAGGCCCATCTGGTGCAGTTCACTGATCTTGTACATCTGAAAACTGGAGCAAATTTAGAATAAGCTAAATAGATTTATAATTGAATAAAATAAATAATTTATCTTTGGTTTTCTATGTCACTTGATTAGAGATATCCAAGACATCAAGATACAAACACACTCAGAAGGAAAGTCCACTGAATCAAAAGAACACACTTTAAAGGAAATGTAGCACAGTCAGTATCTCAGGAGTCCTTTCAGTCCATGTTATTGGCTGACGATCATATCTTTAGTACTCGGATGTACTGATATAAGAGTGTAACATTGCCATGGATCTGTAGATACCCAGGTGTAGACACTGACACAAAGAAAAGTCTTAAGACAACAGTAGAAGCCAGAGTCATGAAGCAAAATTACTTTGTCAGTAATTCTGACTGTTCCCCTTAGAGAAAGGAGTATGTTCCACAGTTTCTCAAAATGTTTTACAAGATGCTGCTTAAGAGTCAAAATGTTTTCAGTTTTTACACTTTGCATTCAAAAGTCAGAGTGGAGAATGCACCTGAACATTCAAACCTGCCTCTCATGCACACTGAATGCAGCAGCAGTGATTTCTTCACAGTATAAGGATGTGATTTAAGCCTCTACTCTCCTTCTTTGCACCAGCACTCATGCTGTGCTGTGCTTAACTTTCATGCAAACTGTAATCTATAGAAAATTCTTTTTTCTCATATTGTTAACTGAACTACCTGCTTACTTCCAGCTTAGATGGGAGTAAAATAAACAAGAGAAGAAGGCCATGAAAATGAAAGATTGCACATAGATTTATTTTCCTTCCTAGAAGTATCATACAGAGTTTAAAGTGTGGCAGCCTGGCAAGTGGACAAGAATTTTTAGCCATGTTTAATGTAATTAAAGCAGGTCAGACATAAACATGAGGTGGCTGTCTTGCAAATTGTTATGCACATCAATAATTACAGAATTGTATATGCATATATGTTTATGTTTGATGCAAGCACACAAGCTGCTTCACTGAATCCAGTGTAGATCTACTTCTGTGACTAAGGTTCATCTCTGCAGGTCCAGAGAGAAAGACTTATGCTGTATCTTTTATCGATAAGAACTGAGAGGCATCTTTGTAATTTTAAAATAGCCTTTGGAAGAAAAGCAGGACCTAGAGCTAACCAACACTGGTGTTTTGTTTTTTTAAATTCCTTTCTTTCTTTCTTTTCTTCTAATCTTTCCCTCATCTGCAAAGCAGAAGGCAAAATCTTAATTTGGTGCCCCACAAGAAAGAATGTTTAGAATTTGAACATAGAGGCCCTTACTGCTTCTGTAGCCATTAAAAAATGGGTAAGTTTGGTCCTGAGGGATTGCGGGGGACAGAACGAGAGACCACTCCAGGGGCTGAGGTAGGAAGGTGCAAGGAAGTGATCTTTATTCAACTCATGCACAGCTTAAATACGATCAGGGGGAAGGGTTCTCGAATGGGGTGTGCCCTGGGAAGGTTTTGGGGAAGGGTCTGGCTAGGTCCTGGCCAAACAAGGCAAGGACTCCCAAAACTGAGGGAACAGGGGCAGGGGTATGCCATATAGGGAGATGCGACCCTGCTGCCAGCAGGAGGCAGTCAAGGGTGAATTACGAGCCATGTGGGTGGAAAATTCCAACAGTGCACGTGGGAGAACAAAGGAAAAACATGTAACATTATAAAATCCTCTAACAGGGTAAAATTCTTAAACTGTAAAGCAGTCCTTTGGCATAACAGTAGTCATATGCAAGCAAGGTGCAGCATCCAGGGGTCAGATAGTCACAGCTGTGTGTTGGTGAAGTGATCTTTCCACTATTGATAGCTCTCTCCTCCAACAGATAAGGTTGAAAGGGTCATCATCAGTGGGTCATGTGGTCCGACCTCCCTGCTCAAGCAGAGTCACCACAGAGCACATTGCACAGGATTGTATCCAGACAGTTCTTAAATATCTCCAGAGGGAGACTTCACAACCTCTCTGGTGCACGGTAATTTACATGCCAAAGAAGTTCTTCCTCATATTCAGGTGGAACTTCCTGTGCATTAGTTTCTGCCTGCTGCCTCTTGTCCTACTGCTTGGCACCACCAAGAGGAGCCTGGCTCCATCCTCTTGACACCTCCTCTTCAGATACTTAGAAACATTGATGAGGTCTCAGTCTTTTCAAAGCACAACAGGCCCAGCTCCTTCAGCTTATTCTCACAAGAGAGGTGCTCCTGTTCCCTGATCATCCTCATTGCCCTCTGTTGGATATGCTCCAAGAGCTCCATGTCTCTTCCTCTGAATAGCCCAGAACTGTACACAGAACTCCAGATGTGGCCTCATTACAACTGAATAGAGGGCTTGATGATCCCCCTCAACCTGCTAGAAGTGCTCTTCCTAAAGGAAGACATTGCTATTCATGGCTAAGAAAAGAAATAAATATATTTTCAAAAACTTTAATTAAAATTCCAATATAAAACTGAAGAGATTCTGTTTATGCTGCAAAAAGGAGTTTGTCTCCCTCAGGGCAGTGTGTGGTGTTTCCAAAGGTGTGGTTTCTTTTACACTAAGCAATAATTTTGTCAAAAAACTAAAATAAAAAGTTAAAAATTAACTCTTGTCAGACTTAAGCACTCCGACTATAAAGTTAAGTCAGTCTTTCTTCACATCTCTCTTCTTTTGCCTTTGTTTCAGAGTAGCTCAACTTTGTCTACAAGAGAGCTAGACAATAGTTACATATGCAAAAGAACCCTGCTTATCATGCAGAGTTTCAAGACTCTGTGATAAAAAACCCTTAAATAATCCTTAAATCACATTTAAGACAAGTTTTTTAAACAAAAATACTGCTTTCCTATGGAAATGTCTGGGTGGTTTTGCTTTCCTTTTGGTTCTCAATATTTGCTTCCTTCTTGAAAACATGATGATGTTAAAATTCCTTTGTGATCAACTATAAAAGTATGCTATTACTGAATAGAAAAAAAAATCCTAGAATGAGAATTTTAAGCTGTAAGTGATAATGTTTGCTTTGAATTACAGCAATTCACTCATGGAAAATAAAATAGCATCTGAGCTCTACATTTACTGTTTACATAATGTGTATCTAATCATTTAGGGGCCTGATCACTGACCATGTAATGCTAAAATGTGTTTTATATTTAATAATCAGAATTGCAATGAAATCCAACAATTTGGTGTTTCAAATAAGAACTCAAGTTTCTTTATGATCAAATGCAACGTTACATTTTGTCTATTCAAATGTCTCTTGCTGAAAGAGTTAAACTCATATACGACTAGAATAGATAGCTAGACATATAGTTCTCACAGTCAAAAGAGGAGAAAAGTCAAAAAATAAAGAAAAAAACCAGAAGAAAACAGAGCACCAGTGCGGCAAATGCTTAATTGAGACATTCAAATAAACATATGAAGCATCTGGGCTTAGATAATTTTTGGAGGCAGTTATAGGACTTCAATAATTTTATGTGTTTGCTTTGTTTTACCCTTACTCTCAAAGAGTGGTGCCACTTTTTGCACAAAAGAATTCCTGAGGCACATGATTTTGTCCTTTACCTGTAAGGATTTGAAACAAATAATAATACTAAAATTTTCAGTGTTTCTATGGAACTGCAGTCACCAGTGAGATTAACTGAAAACAAAGAAACAAAGTGCCTCTGAAAATGTGGTCTTACAGTCTACAGCTGTAGAGGTAAGGTATCTAAATTTCTTAGACATTTCTGAAAGATTTGGCTAATTATTTGAACACTAATAATACAATATAAAAGAAACGGGGGTTTTGTTGTTGGTTTGTTGTCTGGTTTTGGTTTTGTGGTTTTGTCCTTTTTCTTTCTTACAATTCTCCATTTATCAGCTACACTGAAAGCTTTAGAAACAAGGGAGCAAACAAGTAGTGCCTAAAGACAGACTTCAAAGTAGTTTCTATTAACTTAAATGGGATTTGGTGTAGTTTAGAACTTCTTAAAGTCAGACTATTTCAGTAGTATGATACCATGGGCTTATGAACCTAAATTTAGACTTGTGCTTATCAAAATCTTTTCCCAGATACTAAGTTTGCAGTTTAAGGTACTTCTGTAAAAAAATTCTGTTTTCTGTTGAGAAAACAAAAAATTAAGATAACTAGCAAACACAGGTCTTTCTCATTAAGTATCTATGTTAAGCAATCTTTTAAGGTTTTACCCATGGGAGAAAGGGTTTTTTTCCCTTTAAAAAATGGTCAAATATGAAAATTTTGCAAACTGAAGAGTTATCAACAATTATAGACCTTTTTGTCTTCACATTTAGTGTAACACATTTTGCTTAATGCAAAAGGAGAATTAGGAGGCAGTGCTGTTGCAAGTTTGAGATGCAGTCTGATTTCCACCATATGGTGTTTTTGTTTTTATCACCATCTTTGTAACAAAGGGCAAAACTTCCTAACTTGTTTGGTTTTATGCTAATTTTGCCTTTTGTTTGTTTGTTTGTTTATTTGTTTGTTTGTTTTGTTTTGGAAGATCTAGATGGTTGACTTAAATCCCGTAAGTTTCATTAATTTTTTTTTTTAGTAGTTTTCACATATTCAACATTGCATAAAATACCCATTTGTAATTATGTGTAACCTTTGTAAAGCCTCTGGGTAAAGTCTACTCATTAATCTTTAACCTGACTAGCCTTGGGCATGGTGGAATTGGCACAGCCATGTATTAGAGACTCAGAGACCATAGACTAGAGGTACAAAAGGGATAATTAAGAGGTAGCATGGAAGGAAATAGAACAAAGCTAAAGGGATAAGATGATATTATGGCACATGTCAGATAGTAGTAAGGACAAAAGACTGCAAATTCCCATAGACACAAATAAAAAAAATAAAGAAGGCAGTGCGTTTTTCAAAACAAAACCAATTTAATGACCTCCTTCCTTAGTAAAGCACAGATAACCTTCAGTAAATTAGATCACAAACTTTGTAATAATCATACAGCACAGATACATGATTGGTTTTTAATAGTGCAGCCCTATTTATATTTTGTTTGTTTTAGCAAACAAGCTGCCTCACAGTAACTGTAAAAGGCACAAGTTAGTATATTTCAGTATCTCTCAGCAGAAAACATCTCCGGACAAGTGTCAACCTGTAACTAAGGAAAAAATCCTGCCTCTGGCCACCAGGCTGTGAAGGAATGCCTGGCTGGTGGGCAGTTGCTCTGTGCTGATCCCAGCTCTCTTTGGGCTCGCAGCACAGGTGACCATGAAGGGTCTGAGATGTGAGGCAACACTGAGAAAGGAGCCATGGCCAGGATTCAAAGTACTAGCTCTGATAAGGGTTTATGGCTTTTGGAAGACCTCTATAAGGAGTACTTTGAAACCATGAAAACTACTCTTTGCTGTTCCTAAAGGGCAAGATTCTGTCATCTCTTTGATTGCATGCTGAAACGAGTCTTTAATTTTAAGTTCATTAAGTATCCCATTGACCACAGTTAGTCTCTCCTTTGGTTAGGTACTTGCCTTAGCACCTTTCTCAGTCTGATCTCCACTGACCAGTCTCTAAAGTAGTGGTATTAAGTGGTGATTTTACCCCAGTTATCTCAAAAAATCTGCATCATTCAGTTGTGATATTTAGACTTGGCTTCAGGGGCTGTGTTTTCTTTAAAGAAAATTTCATTTTATGCTTCTGTAAGCTTTCAGTGTATTACTGAATAAAACAAGACTGTCATGTATTCATAAGCTGATAACATTATAACCAGTAAGTCCCACACAGGGGAAGGACGGGGTAGGATTGAAAAAACAACATTATCAACTTCTGGGGTTTTATATCCTCTTTCACAACAAGTGATGATTACTTTCCCAACAGGTAAAGCTGTTTTTATCAAGAGGTTACATGAGAACATCAGTTTTCATCAGAAATAAAAATTAATATTTAGAAGCGCTATCTTTGATCTTCCTGTTTTCATAGAAGTGTGGCAACTCTTCTGAAGATGCAGTATGGTCTTCTGTACCTCTGCCCCTGTGCACAGAAGGAAAAAGACACTATGATGGGCATGTAGTGATTGGACAAGAGGGAATGGCTTTAAAATGACACAAGGTAGGTTCAGACTGAATGCTGAGAATAAATTCTTTACTGTGAGAGTGGTGAGGCATTGGAACCGGTTGCCTAGAGAAGTTGTGGATGCCCTTCCCCTGGAAGTGTCCATAGCCAGGGTGGTTGGGGCTTTGAGCAACCTGGTCTAGTGGAAAATGTCCCTGCTCATGGCAGTGGGTTGGAACTAGATGATCTTTAATGTCCATTCCAACCCATTCTATGATTCAATGATCTCCAGCATACTGGAGTTCCAGTTTTTACAGTCCTTGTTTGAGGAAGGTCGTATGTTCTGTGAGGTAGAGGTCTATTTGATACTAGTCCTATATTTTAATATGTATTTAAGTGACTTATGAACATTTTGAAGCTAATGTATTACAGGAATTTTATTTTAAATTCCCAATGAAGATAAAATACTTGAACTCTAATGAGAAAAAATTATTAAGCAGAATGTGTGCCTGCTGTACCTCTCAATGTGTTTGTCTAGTTAATCATATAAGTATGGAAAAGTAGAATGAAGAAGAAAATAATTGTGGTGGTAAAAAAAATACAATTTAATTTGCCTTTTTCAAGAGCAAATACTAGATTTACAAATATAATTAAAGCTCCTTTTAGAAAATGCAATGAAAACATGAATAAGCTGGCAGAAGTAGACTTCACTAGTGTTGGAAGGGGTGCTATAACACACAGTGTGGAAGTGGTCAACTTTGTGCATAGATTGCATAGAAAACATAATAAATCAGACACTCCAGTCTGGCAACGTTAGTGAAAAATAAAGGCTTAACAGTTTCAATTCATTTCTGTCTGCTTTACTACTTGCAAGAGGCATAGGTGACTAAAGTAAGTGAACTGAAGGCCAAATATTACCATTTTTGTTAATGGTTGAAATAGTCTCTCTGTTTCTTAAATAAAGGTATAGGCTTTTTTAAGGCCAGGTCTTAATATTTTGGAAGATCTAGATCTGACATACTGATTAGTGAGGCACTCTTATTATGACAAAGTTATATGTAAAAATAGTTATAAGTAAAAAGTAAGATTCTTTACAGTCATTATTTTAAATGTCATTAAGCATGTAAACCTCATATACTGAGAAGTATCTGATTCCCTTTGTTTTGAATGAGCTCCAAGGTTTGTTCAATGTACTTAGCTTTAAAGAGTTAAACCAGAATGAAACCAATTTAGAGACATAGAGAATCATGCCTCAGCTTTTGAAAAGATCAGGGTAAATAGGAGTAACCCTTCTTCTCCTTTCTTCCCTTAACCCAGCACTTTTCATTCCTTAATGAGATAGAGAATGTCTGTAGGTCCTATTTGTAGGATTTGCTTATCTTTCTTAGTCCTTCAGGGCTCCCAAGAGGAACTAAATCAAACCTAATCAAACAAATTCTTACTAAATTTAACAAATAACTAGGAAGCCAGAATAATGGATGCAACCAATATGTGAACTAAGGATATAACTGTAAGACAATTATGGGAAAGAAAAGTAGGTCAGAAAAAATAAGGTGGAAAATGTTGTGTTTCAGTGCTATATTTATTAGCTGTCTGGGTCAGCTACTTTATCTCTTTCTAATCATCTGTGTAAATAAGACTAGCAATGTCATATTCTTTCATTCCTGCGTTACACTGACAATTTTCATGGCTTAATGAGATCGAATGTTTCTGAGTTCTACATATGTATATGCATTCTCCTCAACCCTTCAGAGCATCTTCCTTCCCACAATGAAAAAAAATCATCAATGAATAACAGTTTGTAGTGAATTCAGCAAATAAGGATATGCATGTAGTGTTTTAAATTTTTGCTTATAATAAAATTGCACTGAAAACACACAAGATTAATCTTTACTTGAGGTGCAGTATGTCACAAATCAGTGCACTAGTCATTTCCCCTGGAGTTTACAGTATTGGCTATTGTTGGATACAGAATATTGGATTTAATAAAGGTTTCTTTATTAACACAGTGATAAATACTGTGTTACCTTAAACATGACTGGGTTTTTATCAATATAAGCAGTTATTTATAGTGATAAATGGTTATATTGATAAAAGCTTATAGTGAAGACTTTTTAAATGGACAATATGACACAAAATATAATGGTAGTCACCTCTGGCTTTTTTTCACGTTCATGCAAACCAGCTTACACATAATTTCCTTATCATTTATTTTCTTTCCCCCCTTAAAGTAGTGGTCCCACAGACAGAGCAGAGCCTCTGAATCTCAATCCAAAGAACCAGCATAAACATAAAATGTCATCCTAAAACAAAAATCTTTTCAAGACTCTAGGGTAACATCCGCAGATCAGGCTTAATGTTAAGGCAATGCTTTATTTGTTTGGGGTGGAAGATAAATAGGAGGGGAAATATTAAGACCCAGAGGCAGACTGAAATAACACAGAAAACAATCAAAAATTCAGAAGCAGAAAAACTGGGACCACTCTGAATTCCATATTCCCATGTAGATAGGCATAATACTTAGGAGAAAGAAGGAGGTTTGAGCAGATTTGCAAAGAATCCAATGTCTGCAAGACATGAACATCAGCATGCTGATATTATCAAGTGAATGCTGATTATTGAGAGTGAAGAGAGGAGCTCTTAGTCTAGCTGAGTAAACCAAATAGTTTACAAATCACAGAAAATGTAGAGTCACCCTTTCATTTCTAAATATTAATTCCTGAAAAGTCTCTGTAGCACTGTTAAATGCATTTGGGGAGCTTTTGCTAGGAAGAAATACTTCCTACCTTTATGTTATCTATTGTAACCTCCCTATTACATTTTTAGGTTCCTTAAATGCTGTCAGCAAAGACTGACTGGGTAATTTGACTTCTGTCTGGAAAATGAATGTCTTTTTGCTGTCCTTAGTCTACCTTCTTAATTTTTCTTTTTAATAATTTTTTATTCACATGGATCAGTTAAACACATAAAAAGGGAATGATTTTTCTCTGATGATCCTAATTAAGTTAATGCATATTTCATTATCACATTTTATATGTACCTTTTAAAGTGGTTTTACCAATTCACATGCTTAGTGAATATGACTCTTACATCTTGACCTAACTTGGGTTTGCCTCCCTCTGCTTGGTTTAGCAAGGTGATGTGGAATTCTGACATCTCCTTGTTAGATTGCTGCCACTTTCAAGTTTACGTGGCCATGTGTGATCTACTGTCCTGCCCTGTCACTACTTTCACCCTTCCTCTTTTTCTTCTGTCACTGTCACCTCCATCATCACACTCCTGATCACTAAGCTCCATAAATAATCCATTTATTCCCTTTAATACTTCCTTCTCTGTGGATTTGTAGAGGTGCACTACTTCCAAGTTCTCTGTTTTCCTCATTCACAACATTTTCAGAATATGGATTCCATTATTTACAGTTTTATAAATTGAAGAATAGGTCAGCTTAATCACTGAGAGAAAAAGGCGTATGCAGAAATCGATTCACTTCTATCTGGAACATCTATTTTAGATTTAGATTAATTAACCCCAAGTAGCACCTATTCCTCTCCATATACTTACAGGAAATGTTCACAAATCGCAGATGTCTAGGTCTAGAGCATAGGACTCCTAATCCTGTTGAAATTATTGCTCAGTAAATTGCTGACCAACTTTGTCCACTGCTATAGAAGAACAGAGATTGCCTTGCTACAAGTTATGGTAAATATATTTGTGCTAGTTTAGTAATACGGTTGCTGTTGCATCTCAGCACAAAAGTTGCCTTTCTGTAACCATGGGGTGATCTTTTCTACTGTTTTCTACTTTTTCTACTGTTTCTTTCTACAATGCACCCTCTGATTTTGACTCCTTGGCCATGATCTAGTAAACAGACTGGAGTTGGACCAAGGGTTGGACTTGATGATCTTGGAGGTCTTTTCCAACCCGATCGATTCTATGATTCTATGTGGAAATAGACCTTTGAGTTGTGCATGTCTTATTCAGAACACGTTACTGTGGGGACGCATAGGTCCTAATCTGGACAAAACTCTGTCAACTTTGCTTCTATTGAAGCAGAATTGCACTTTTTACTGAGTAAGTTTATTGTTTATAACATTGTAACACAAAAGCTGGGATTGTAGCATATGTAAGTGCATGGCTGGTACTGTTAACAAACACAGCCTAGAAAAGAGAAAGCAGAGACAGACCTCATAGTGGTCTACACCTTCCTCTCAAGGATGGAATTGAGGAAGGAAAAAGAGGCAGTGATTTCTTCTTTCTGGTGATCAGTGACAGGACCTGAGGGAAGATATGAAGTTACATCAGGAGATGGTTAGGTTAGATTTTAGGAAAAAGTTATTCAGCCAGAGGTTGTTGAACACTGGAACAGGCTTCCCAGGGAATTAGTCACAGTGCTAAGCCTGACAGAGTTCAAGAAACATTTGAACAATGATCTCAGGCACATGGTGTGATTTTTGGGGTTGTCCTGTGCAGGGCCAGGAGTTAGGCTCAATGGTCCTCATAGGTCCCTTCCAACTCAAGACATTCTATAATTCTATGATTCTCAGCTAAGGCACAAGAGGTTTTTACTGGCATGCTGGTTGGTATGCAAATGCCTAGGAACATAACTAAGAATTGGATTTTGATCATAATCTTGAATTTATTATCCCCCACCCCATTTTATTTGTAATACAGATATAGCTACAACAATGAAGAAAGGATTTCCCTTTCTGAGCCCTTTCTGGACTAATAAACATATTCTGTTGCAAAATCATTTGCATTGCTCATGACAGGCTTTATGTTTATGATTAATCATGGCCAGAAAAAATATATACTGAAGTGCAAGGTCACTTTGAAATCGAATCTATACATATTACTAGTCTGTGATTTAATGCCCCTGGCCCTATGACCCTCACCTTCCCTCTGTATGCTCTCCAACTACTTGCATTGTTTCACAAATTAGATCCTGACTCCTTGACTGACTCTTTCCCTGTCCTTGGACAATGTCAGTGTTTGGTGCTACTGAGTACCGTTATTCTGCAAATGAATAGAAATGAGAATATCAGATGTATATAGCCTATGATGTGCAGCTGAACAGTTCAGATTTTGTCTGAGAGAAGGTTCATGAACCTTGTCTTTCTTTACACTCTTTCAGCCTAGTCTATAAATCTTTACTCATATCTGAAGTGGCTTTACCTATGCAAGAATCATGTTGTAGCACACAAAGTTATAAGTTATTTAAGAGGATCTGTTGCTAACCAACAGTTCTATGTTATTTAAATGTGAAACAGAATTAAACTAAAATTGTACCTTTGAATCTTCAGTTCTCATTTTTTTCTGAAGGTGAGTGGTGAGACAAAATAGGATTTTGCCATTTCATCCATCAAATTGACCTCTTGGCTAATTAATGAGAGTGAGAATCTACAGAGCTTGTTACTCATGAGAATGTTTCATTTTTTGGTGTATATGAAAGCATTCACAGCACTAAAGCATCATTCCAGATGAACTTAGGTGAATACTTGGCAGAAAAATTCCTCCTAAATAAGCAGACCAGAACAGTAGTGTTAAATCACATCTCCTCTTTAACACTCCTCTGCAGTCTCACACCTCATTGCATTTTATGTTGCTTGACTTGATTGAGCACAGTACAGAACACAGATTCATCCTATGTACCTCACATACATGACCAAGACAATTAAGTCAGAAGTGTATGTTTTCCTTGGGGAACGGGCAGAGGCAGGCACTTCTAGAAGACAATCCAGACCTTAGATGTATTCAATCACACTCTGGCATGGCCTGTTCTCTTTATATAAGAGAAATCAGAGTTAGGAAGATGAAATGCCTTCTTCAACTTTACATGGATGCCACAAGAGCTGCATGGCTAATAAGCTGGTGGAGCTCGTCTTCAGATCCTTTTAAATCCCCAAATTTTTCTTGTTACAGATGCTTGGAACAGATGTACATTGTCCATCAGTTAGCAATATTGACTTCCAAGGGGGAGCATGCCACACTGCTCTAATAGAGATAATGCATCATATTGTGGCAGTAGCTAGGCATGAATGAAGGGCTCCTACAGCTGTCTTGACCTTCTAATGGTTTTTCCAAATTTCTAGTGCAAAACTGCTTCATCTCATGAAGTCAATATATATAATAAAAAGAAAACATGTGGTTCAAATTCTGATTCACAGCACTTTCTCATGATCTTTTGTGGTTTCATCTCTCAAGTCTTTCCTCTTGTTGATTTGCCTTCTCCATATCTTCTAGCTCTATTCTAGCTAGCTCTATTCTACCTTAGCTATATTCACCATCTACTTCAAATCTGTAACCTAGACAGGCAGAATTCTGGCTATCATGGTGCTTTCTACTTGGCAAATTTTATTCACTGGTTTCTGTTCGGAAGGAGCTTTGGGTGTTTCTTGTTTTTGTTTTTGTTGTTTGTCCATTTGTGGGATTTTGTTTTTGTTTTTTTGTTTTAAAATTTGAGTCACATATGTAAGTTATATTGGTTGTGATTTATTTATTTATTGCCTGAGAATGACCTGCACTTCAAAACATGTCTGAGAAGGTATTCAGAAATGCCTTCATATCTTCCTCCTTCAATTCTGTGTTTTTTTGTTTGTTTGTTTGTTTTGTTTTTTTTTCTTTTTTTAAAATGAGTACAGGCCTTGAGGTATGATTCTAAAAATTATCATCCTGATGGGAGAAAATATAAGTGCTCTAGTAGGTAAGAGCAGAGAGAGTTATATTTTTTGCTACTATTTACTGCAAAAGTCATCAAAGGTCAGCATTCATCACACATGTAGACACAAATTGGGTCATTTAGGGTATGTTTACACTCCTGGGTTCAGGTAAGTGCAAGAACATTTGTTCATGCTCTGAGTTGCAAGTCTAAAAACCTGTGAACTCTGGTCTTCTGGCTGAATCAGTAAATCTTGCCTCTCCAAAGGACTCATTATAACCAGACTATATGGCTTCCAAAGTGGGGTTGAGGTAAAGGAGAGTGACACATGGTCATAAGCCTCTGAGTGAGTAAAGTCCTTAGGTACCTCTAGTTATTGCCATATGCTGAGTTTTTGATACTATATACAGCAGTCCTGTTTGCTTCTTATGATAGTAGAATTATGAAATTAGCTGTAGAAGAAGGGAAGGGGAAAGGGAAGGGAAGG
>VXBX01009904.1:413589-456097 GCA_013400415.1 Scytalopus superciliaris | reverse complement strand
AAGGGAAGGGAAGGAAAGGGAAAGAGGAAAAGAAAGAAAAAAGGAAAGGAGAAAGGAAAGGAAAAAGGAAAGGAAAAAGGAAAGGAAAAAGGAAAGGAAAAGAAAGGAAAAGTTATTTAAAAGTTATGCGCATCATGGGTATACATGTCCTGCATTCCAATCCTATAAAACACTTGATGTTTTTAAGCAACTACTTTATTTAATTTTCAACTGTTGCAACAAAAATGACAGTTATAGTAAAACAAGATGGTAGTTCCCAAAGAACTTTTCCACACTGCTAGCTTTCTCCGTTTATTATTCAGGCAACATCCACACTTACAGTAACTTAGATGTCTGTTCTGAAGGTCTAAATCTGGGTGATTCAAAAGTCTGCCATTGTCACTGGAAGTATGTTTTTCTTTAAATTTTACATCCAAAATAGAAATACAGAAAATTCAAATTTATTCCAACTATCCACATGCTTAATTTTCTATGCCTTCTTAATTGTGCTGTCAATACATTACTAATGCTTATAACTAAATAATGTGAACTGAAACTTGGTAAAAAGGTTGAAAATTCTAAAAAAAAAACACAGGTGAAAACCCAATTTCTATACTGCTTGCTAAAAAAGGAAGAATTTATCTTTAGAATAATTTAAATAACAAAATTCTCCCCTCTTATGTTCAATTAAGTTACTAAGCTGGAAGGTGACTTAATTGAGTAGCATATAAAAGGTTACACTAAAAGAAAATGAAAATCACATGTAATTATTCCTAAATATTCATATTAATTAAAGTACACTTCTGAATTCTGTATTCAGAGCTGTAAGATTTTGTTGTTTTGCTTTATCAAGCAGGATTTGAATTTTGGTTTATATTTCCATCTGACAAAGCTCTTAAAAAGAAGGAAGTAATCTGGACTTCAGTAGTACAGGAGACTAGAACATGCAGGCCAGTCAAATACAAGCATCTGCCTCAGAGAACAACCTTCCACAATATTCCAGGGGACATCTAGGGCTCCCATTTGGCATGAACAGTTGAAAACTAGCGGCAGGTCATGGCTAAATAACTTGTGGACATGCTTTGTTTTGTATGTTTTGTTTCAGAAAATTAATGACAGAAGATTGAGGCTAAGCAAGAGAGTCATTAGATCATGTTGTCCCAACTGGTACTTCAGTTTTCAACTCCTGATTTCAAGATTGCTGTTAATCCACTAACTTACAACTAATTATTATGTCAAGAAACCCAACAGAAAAATACACTGAGGAAGACATATTGTGAAGAAAGAATGAAAAATAACAGCACTGGCTAGCACTGGCCAGACATTGTTACTAGAGGATGCAGTATCTGTCTACAAGCAATTGAACTGCATAAACAGCAAGGAGGCATAGGATTTGCTTAGTGAGGTCCAAGGGACCATAACTAGAAACAACTGAATGAAAATGAACTAAGAAAAATGTAGACTTTACATCAATAAAACTTCCTGTGAGGTCTATTAGTCCATAGTAATCTCCCTGAGGAAGTATTGGAAGCCCACCATATGAATAATTTAATACTACATTGGATAAAGTTTTCGAGAATATACTGTAGGAAACAAGCATGTACTGACTTATTAGAGCTTACAGATAGATACACTACATGCCTACATTTCATGGAGTTCTCGTGGACTTGAGGGTTAGGCTGCTCAGTGCATAGCAGAATTACGGTCTACAAGGTTACATCAACTTTTTGCCCTGGGTCTCAACGTGCATTCACCTGCTGTTTTCCCTTTCAGTACAGTCCACAGAAGAAGAAATTTTGTTCTATTGGGGTAAAGTTGTTGCTATTTTTTTTTTTCTCTTGATGCTTACAGTGTTAAATTGGTGAAATTTATGTGTGTCAGGCTATTCACATTGTTGACAACAGTTCTACATCAACTAGGAACAAATGATTCCCAAGAGTTCAATAAAATCCAGGAAAAATAGTATTTAAAAACTTTTAAAAAGCTTTGATAAAGTTTCAAGCCATGCCCTGTATTTGCCAAGGCATAATTAACTGTATTTTTAATATTGTAAACTGTATGATTCTATTGTAAAACTTTCCATTTTCCATGTTTCTATCATGTGGGATTTATTCTCATCATTGTACTAAAAAGATGTAGAATAAGTGTAGTTTCCATTCATGTTTTCTATAGACAGTGTGTATCTATAAAGTTATTTGAATTTCTAATATCTATTAGCAATTATGTATTTGGACGTGGCCTTGAACTATAAAACACTTAGAAAATTCACTCCTAGTCAGGCTTTTAACAGAACTAAAACTGCAATGTATTCAGCTTTGAAATACAGAGTTCCAATAAAACAATACTGCAGTGTTAGAGAGCAACAGAATTTTTTTGGCCTACCACAGGGTTCTCCATTTTCTAGATTAACATGACCACTGAGGATCACATCAAGGATGTGTTCAGTGTCTTCTGCTCCAGCAGTACCAGTCTGAAAAGTTATGATTTTATGTAGGCTTAAGGAAGTGTGACTTCTGTGATGGGGAGGGCCTTGAAGGACTTGTCAAGAGAGCAAACAAAACAAGCAAACTGAGGAGGTACAAAAGCATATTTACAATTCTAGTTTTGAAAGACTTTTGGGAAGCAGTTTAATCACAATAAGGAAGTGTGTCTTCCCACTTGTAAAAGAAATAACAAAATATTGATTGCAGAGGGTACATCCAAAACCCCAGATACAATGTACTTCTTTGGTATAGTATTATCTGTGAGGAGGCTAATCTACGTCCTTTTCAGTTATCAAGGAAAATTCTATTAATTTTGTGTGGCTTGTCTGAATGTACTTTGCAAATGGAAGTAACAGAAATTGCAGGAAAAATGGACGAAGGGTTGCTTTCTAGTCTATGGCAAGAAATCTTCAGTTTCTTACGGAGTCATTGACTTGCTCAGCCATGTTCAGTAGGTTTGCTTGCTCTATTTGCTCTATTTCCCCCACCAATTAAATAAAAGGGATAATTCATGGAGTTGTGTTGTGGTTTAACCCTGGTGTGCAACTCAGCCCCATGCAGTCACCTGCTCACTTCTCACCAATGGGATGGGGGAGAGAATCAGAATGGCAAAAGCATGAAAACTTTCAGGTTGAGACAAAGGCAGTTTAATAGGTAGAGCAAAGGTGTGCTCAGAAACAAAGCAAAATAAGGAATTCATTCACCATTTCACATGGGCAGCCTGGTGTAAGCACTGCTCAACAATAGTTAAAACATCCCATATTTACAACACTGTTTTCACCATAAATCCAAAAAAATTGCATGACATAGGCTTCTGTGAAGAACATTAACTCCATCCCATTGAAAGTAATACATTATTGTGTTTAATACAGTCACAGTTATAAAATACACTGATGTTACAGTAAGGGTAGTTATAGCAAGAGACAAAACCTTTCTCTTATAGTCTATGAGAATTACAGGAGCTAGTCCTCCCAGAAAATACTCTATAAAGATCATGATTCATTTTCTTAACCTTCTTCTTTCCTACAAACTCATAGTCATTCTGATTAGATTACATTATTACCTTCAGTTGAGTTTGTAGCAGGTTCAGAATAATCAGTAAACCGTGAAAAAATTCTCCAAGCAGGGTGATTTCTTTGTTTGTATCAGAGCTTGGCAAAACCTGCAAATTTTAATATGCAGTACATTTCACCAAGTGTTTACAAATTTGGAAGTTCAATGATATTTTCACCTATGTTGTTTAATTTTCTATTTTACAGGAAAACAGAACACAAAATTGAAAGAGATGAACAAAACTGAAACTGCTTATGTTTTAAAAAACTTACTTTTTTTTACAGAAACATTGCTTGGATTTATTTTCTTGGTAGATTAAAAAAGTTTTAGAAACTGAGATAGGCATTTCTTTGCCCTACTTTCTTAAGTGTTCTCTAATGGATACAGATTTACTTGTAAAATTCCTTCCTCACATGGAAAGAAAAGTCTATTTCTATGAGCAAAAGTTTGCAGGGTCAAGGCTTATAGTCAGAATACTCAGGCAGAACTAAATAACAAAGAATAAAGTGAAAAACACCAGTAAATTAAAATAAAGCTGGAATACACTCAATTAGCTAAATTACTATTGATATCTGTCATTATAAAGTACCCAGGGCTGTATAATTTTCTTCTAATCCCCTAAATGCACAACTAAGCAAGTGAGAGAACATATATTCCTACAACCCCCAGTGGAGACATTGAGATTATGCATGCTCTCACTAATTTAAAGAGGGACTTTCACACTGGGATACATTTTAAAAAGAGAACATTTAAATAAAAAGCAATTTAGTCTGCCTGTAATTGTGTTCCCCTTGCTGTTATTGCTAATTATTGAAGATATTTGTGCTTGAATGTGTGAACTCTTTTTTTTTTTTTTTTTCTTTTAATTTTGAAAATCTCTGCTTCTACCTTCAGTCAGTCCTGCTGAAATCACAGGGTCGGAGTCTTTTTTCATGTTTTGTTTAATCAGTGTCAGCTTGATGGAGTGACCCTGTCCATCAGTTGCCCACTGTATCCACACTCTCATTCCCCTCCTCAGCTGTACAGGAAAGAAGCAACATCTCCAGTGTCTGCACTTGTGACCCCCATGGGTCACGAGTCCTGCCATCACACCTGCTCCAGCATGGTCTCCTCTCTTCATGGGGCTACAGGTCCTGCCAGGAGCCTGCTCTAACAGACTTCCCACGGGGTCACAGTCTCCTTCACGCATCCATCTGCTCTAGAGTAGGGTACTTCACAGTCTGTGGGTGGAACTCTGCTTCACTGTGAGCCTCCATGGGCTGCAGAGAGACAAACTATGTTCTGCACCAGGGACTGCAGGAGAATCTCAAATCTGGGCTACAAAGCACCTCTGCCTCCTCCTTCCTCACTGACTTTGGGATGTGCAAGGCTGTTTCTTTTACATATTCTCACGTCTCTCGCTTGTTGTTGTTACAGTTTTTTCTCCCCTCTCTTAGATCTGCTATTCTGGAGGCATTGTGATGGGCTTGGTCTTGGTCAGAGGCAGGTCTGCCTTGGAGCCAGCTGGCGTTGGCGCTATTGGATATGGGGGAAGCTCCTGTCAGCTTCACACAGAATCTGTCCCTGTATTCCCTTTGCAACCAAACTTTGTCACGCAAACACAACAGAATCAGTCCAGAGGCAACGTCAGCACAGTCACGGAGGGAGTCATACAAATGCTTCACTAATATCTGAAGCCGGTCTAGAGCCAGCCATATTCAAACTAGAAATCAGATAAATCAAAAGTTTGAATAATAAAAATGATGTGCTCTCAGAAGAAATTCCTCTGAGAATTAGTTGATCCTTTCTCTCTCTCTTTACACTCATATAAAGACTGGATACTTTTTTGGATGTTGATCTAACTCAAGCTACATCAGTCACATACATGCCATTGGGCTCAACAGAGATATGAAGTAATTATTTTTAATGACTAGCTGATTATCTTTTGGCCATTTCTGACAATAGAACAGGCTAGTGTAAACTCTGACCTTACTTAGTGGAACTGAAAAGTGAGATGAGAAGAGTATTAAAAATTATTACACCTAGAAACATTCATCCTTACTTCATTTTATGATTCACATCTAATAAAAAAATATCATCCTTTTTTTCCCCATGGACCAGAATAGCAGAAAGAAAGACCTTATGATGAATGTAGCCCTGTGATAAGAGTGTGGTTTTGTTAACATTCTCATCCAGAACATAGACAGGGTTTCTTTAGTGATTTTATATAATGTGAAGGTGTGAATTTTGAGCATGGTGGACAACTGGTGGCTCCTCAGCAGTTCAAGCAAAATTCCCACACTGGGGATTTGTTGCATAACTACCAACAGAGAGGTCTTGGCTCAAAGCTTCTTAGTGACTCAAAGTCCCAGCTGTGGGAGAGTGTGGGGTCCTCAGAGTTATCAGGCCAAAGTTACCAGCCTACCCCCTGTCTCTTGACACATGCCGGTCTAGTGATAGAAGACTTTGTAAATCTTTGATGATGAAATACTCACAGACTTCCCCTACTACTATTCTGAAATGTGGCGTGGATGTTATATTTTTTCACCCACATGAGGATTTTCAAATGTGGGTAATGGGACCAGAGAGCCTGGCCATAGTCCAAATTAATATATCTGAAGGCTGAATATCAGAAAGCATATTTATAATAAAATAACCCAAGTATTTCCTAACTGAATTATCAGATCTAACAATATGTTAACATGGTTTTAAAAACATAGTCTGTTTTGCAGGCAATTACATTGCCCTTTAATAAATTTTGTTGTTTATCCTGATATATTATACATACATGCTACACATCCAAACATTTTCTCAATACATTTTTGCTAATAATAATAATAGTTTAGTAAATCACCCCATTTAAGTAAAGATATCTCATCTGGGCTTTAGTTTTCTGCTACATTAGCTTTAGATTTGGCCCTTAGATTATTTCTTAATATTGCAGCTATTTTATACTTCTTGTTATGTGACTTAGCAATTACATGAATGAGGTAAATAAAACAGAATTAGGGAATGTGAAATGAAAAAAATTATGTGGTAGTAGATTTGAAATGGCCTGAAAACGTCAGTTTTAGTACAAACCAGGTGTAAACTGTATAATTCCTTGCTATGTTAAGATGTTCAAACTAGATATGCTAGATATAGATACACTTAGATCATAGTTTTCTGGCACTGAGGATAACGGACAAGGGACAGCTTGTATTTGCACTAAACTCTTGTAGCCTCCACGACAGAGTAATTGCATCCAAACTACTTATTTGGAATGGTCCTAGCTTGTCCTTAACTCCCAAATTGTGCCTAGGAATTATTTGAAAGATCTTTAATGGTACAAGCCAAAACGTGCTAGCAACTTTTATAACAGCTTAACAGATGATATAATTTGAGTTTGGGAATATTTCCTGTCTCTGTTTAATTTCATACCACTGACATAGTCTACAAATGCTAAAAGTATAAATGATTAAAAAAATGATTCAGCAGATAGTAAAAAATAAAAAAATACATGTAAAATAAGGAGTACTACAAACCGAATAAGGAATTCTCTTTAAGCCGCAAAGAGCTGAAGACTAGCGGAGGATTACTAAATGCATACTTTAGTCTTACATTTTTCCCTGGAGATATTTTCTTGCATATTGTCAAGACCAGAATATTAGGGTGCCCTAGAAAAGGTAAATCTCTGGGGTTTTGTTCAACAAGTGCAGAGGCACATGCAAATTATTATTAGACTGAAGGTGGTTCCATGAAAGGGGAATTTCTCAATATCACGGCATATGTTAGGTAAGAGGACAGAACAGAGTTTAACTTTGAAAAAAGCAATCTATCCTAGACTCTTGGGAAATTCTGCTTGTTGCTGATTTATTGCATCCAGCACGTAAGATTGTGGAGTCAGGCAGATGTTACCACAAAACACTGGGAAAATGAATTGTACCTATGCCATAGGAACAGTGCAGGAGACAAGATGTAGTAGGTGGTGTATGAGAGGGAATTAAAGGTTCATGGCAAATCTATGCCTGCAGCTCTAGAAAAGCAATTATAGAGGTGAGCTGATCACTTCCCATTACAGATGAACTACTATACCTCATAACTTTGCCACTCTAATACTTTAAGAAGCAGCTGTATGGAAAATATGAGATAACAAGAATATCTGGTGTCTAAAGATATAGAAAATATGCCTTGTTTTTCAAAATACTGACATTTAACACTCAGTCAGTCCTTTGAAAATGTAGCAACTCTGGAGAGTGGACTCTTGGAAAGTCCCTCTGACTGTGTACTCACATGTACCTGAATGTGTGTATATATGGGTATATATGTATGTATATAGCTACTTCTCTCTCTCTCTCTCTCAAATGTGCATCCAAAAACAAAAAATGCAACTGATGTAATATAATGTTATGGGATAAAAAGGAGGGATATTGTGCATCCTTCAGAATTGCAAAGACAACTCCAGAAAACATTATTAAACAAAACAATTTACCTCCCTATCTTTTAGGTAAATGCCACATTTTTTTTCATGTTAGATATGTATTTTCTTTCAGATTGAGTACCATTTATTTTCATACTGATGTTCTCATGTTTAGCCATTTAGTTTTCTGACAAAAGCATCCTTGTTCTGCAGTCAAAAGCACACCTGTATTTTTGTGTTAAAAAGACAGTGCATGTAACAAAAATATCTTACTGAGCAATTCAAACTTCAGATGAATCCATTCTACAGGCCTTATTCTCCTTCACAACTGCTGTAGCACTCTCAAACTCAGTACAGTTCCACTAACCTAAAATCTGTGCACTTGTGACCAGAACTAATCTCTCAAATAAAAAGTGTGTCCCTTTATGATTTATTGTAATTTCAAAGGTGTTTTTATTAGCTTTCTTGGTAAACAGGCAATATATTCACTGCTGATACAATAGAGAGAAGCAGTAATACTCAGCAGAAGCAGACTTGTCAAGTGCAGATGTTTTGCAAATTTCACGTTTATATCCTGTGTTATATCTTACATATCCAGATACATCCTATATGCTCCATGTCACACAGAATTTGAACTTGCTGTTCCAGTTGTATTTCCCTTGTCAGTATTGACTGTGAATTATGACTGTGTTTACCTTTACTTTTTAAACTGACAGATATGAATAGATAATAATTTGTTGCTCAGGACGTGACAGGTGTGACAGGTGTGACTAACCAATCAGAGGAAAAAAGAATCCATTGCTTTTAGACTGATCAATATTAGTCTTCATCCCAATTTCATGATTTTGGAATGCTGCAAGAATGAATCTGAAACCACTTGCTAAAGGGAACATTAAATCTGAGACAGCACCATTGCAATCAACTAAGGCTTGAGATCTGCTGAGCGCTTGAAACTCTGATTTCCAAATATCTTTCTTTCCTCTAATTGAGATTTGTTCTGCTGACAGACAAATGCACCCTCAGCTGAATTTGAATGGGGCTACTGCAATAATCAGTGATTTTATTTCAATGAAGAAACATGCAGTCTGGCTCTCTGCGTAGTTATGTCTGAGAATGTCTCTCAGACAGACCTGACTCCTATTTTTCCTAATTAAAAGTGGTAATAACTGTTTTATTGGATCTAAATTACACTTTTATATGACAAACTTAAAGTGTGACCTATCAACTTAATGACATTTTGAGTCTGGGCACAGCTACACAAAAATTGGAAGAGTGTGAGAAGCTTTGCAATAAAGAGGTAAAGTGAAGAGGGAAAAAAAGCTCCAAAATACCAATGGAGGATAAAAGTATGTCAAAACATTGTAGCTAATGAGGTTTGCAGTTTGGAATGGAATCAGAGCTAACTCTAAAGAATAATGATTACCAGGCTAATGACAATAATAATAAATATGGAACTTTGAAGTTTCTGATAGGTCTGATTTGATTTCTGTAATATAAATGCAGGAAGTTTTAGAATTGAATCTTCAAATTAAGAATGATTAAATTCCCTAAGTTTTTTGATTTCTATCAAGAAAGGTATCTCCCCTTTTCACATGCTTTTCATCCATAAATCTTTGAGCACTTTTAAATAGGCAGTTGAACACCCTCATCCACATTGTCCAGATGAGAGAGCTACTAAGATTATACTAAAATCTTGAGGGATATTTAGAGTGACACCTAAGAACCTGAAAATATTACATCCTATGAGGGATAGAGATACTTTGCAGGGAGTGGTATCACAGCTTCTCAGGAGAAGAGAACAAGGACATTGTCTTGCCTTTAAGCAAGGTAAATCTGTGGTAAGTGTTATATTAGAGTTAAAACTTTCCTGATAGCAGAAAGTTCATCCACAGATGAAAAGAAAACATAACAAACCAAATGTTTGGAGAATTTTTTTGGGAAAATTTACGTTGCAACTATGTCATCTTGTAGGCTGAGTTTTTTTCATGAACTTCAAAATCATTAGAAGTAGTCATGAAAACGTTTCGATATGTTCTCTGTTTCAAAGCAATTTTGGGGGAAAAAAAAGTGTTGAAAATGATCCCACTGTCACATTTTAATGTCTTTTTTAAGTTTGAATTATTTTTTTTTGCAATTTCTTCTGCAAAATATAGCAAAATATAACCTCATGTAAGATTAAAAACATACAGGAAGCTAGAAATTATCTAAATTAAATTTTCCAAGTACTTCAGCTGAAATTCTGGGTGTGAATGGATTCAGTTTATTAAAAGTTTTTTATATTTTGTTTTTTGACGGGAAGAGAAAAATGCTTGCATTTCTAAATCACTGAGTTGCAACAGCCAAAGACAAACTGTAAGGCTAGGCTGATATTATGGTAGGCAATTGAAGTGCTGTGTTTCAGCAAATACATTTTTGTTGCAAGAGCTGTGGCCTCTGGCTGTGCATGTACCATCACTCCTTTTACTTGAAGTGATCACAGCAAACATATTGTGCCTTGCCTTTGGCATAAACGATGGGGCTTTGATTGTCCAAGAGATAGCTTTGGAAGGGTACAGACACATCTTGAGAAGCACTTGAAGAGAGCATCAGGTTGTTATTTCTCCAGAAGTTATTTTTCCATCTATGCATTGATACAGTGACATGGTTAGTGAATCTCTGAAGATTTTCACAGAACTGTGGAACAGGTGAGATTGGAAGGCACCTCAGGAAATCATCTAGCTCTTGTAGCTCACCCAGAGTCATCTAGAACAGTCTGCACAGGACCATTTCCAATAGGGTTTGGAATGGACTCCACAATCTCTCTGTGCCAGTGTTCAGTCACTCTCACAGTAAAAAGGCATTTTCTTCTGTTCAAATAGAATGTTTCGGTTTGTGCTCATTGCCTCTTGTCCAGAGGCAATGGCCTTTTAGTGGCCTTTCAACAGTACAGTGATAACAGACTGATGCAAGTTATGTATCTCCCTGGAAAGACTTAAGCTGTCTATTGTTTCTGTCAGTGACTAAGTTTACCTTATTCTTCTGATAGATTTACCTTATTCTTCTGGTAGGTTGAAATCATAGAGTCAGAAATAGTAGCTGAGGGAAAGCATTCTGGAAAGTATTGACAAGAGACAAGTTTCATATCACCAAATTGTCATCATAAATTTTGAGCCTATGTGGGAAAGATTTGTAAATTCATAGAAGCAAAAGAATTGTATTCTTGTTATGCTCTGGGAATAGTAATTAGGTTATTTAGAAAACAGGGAACTAGTCACTTGAAATGACAGAGAGAACTTTGCAAAAGTTGTTTCTTACAGACCTTAAGGGTTTTTTTCCCCTTTAGTCAAAACATGTCTTCTCAGCCAATTGCTATAAAAATAGTAAGAAAAAGAAAAAAAAAAAATTGTGGTGTATTTATGGTGTGCACTGTAGACTTTCATCTAGAATATTTTTCTGAAACTGGGAAAATATCTTTTGTTACTCTGTTTAGCTTATGATGCACATTCCCATTCATTGAATAGACATGGAATGATGTCCTAGAAGAAGACATATTTCCTTCCTCTCAGAACTACCACACATTGAACTCCTAATACCCATCTGACCTTACCTGGAGTGTAAGGTTGCAAATTCTGGAATCAGTGAGTACTTTCCTGAATGAAACTCCAAAACCTCCACTGAATCATGACTGTGACAGTCTCACAACTCAGTCCACATACATGACTTGAAATATCTCACCATGAGCTCTGTTTTTGTCTGTCTTCCTCATGGAAACATCATCCACTTCAAGTTTTCTAGGCTTGCTTCCAAAGCTCTACCACCTGTTTAACAACATGTTATGTACCAGGCATCTTGGACTGACTTAGGAGGAAACAGATATTTACTATTCCTGTGCTATTATTATTATTATTACCCAAATTCAACAAGAGAAAAAAGTCATTAGAAGAATTCAAAGGACATCTGAGGGGTGAGAAGTAAATGAAGTGTGACTTCACAAGAGAATCAGAATAGATAAGATGAAAAGAGGCACTGTAATGAATTCAATTTGTAGTTACTAGTGTATTGCTACTTTCCCTTTTTGCTCTCTAAAGACCTAATTGTTTCACTATCTTAAATCTGTATCTTCAAGAATCCCTTATGAAGAAAATAAATATTCTTCCCTGTATTTAATAATGGACAACTAAAGCACGAAGGTTGGAAATATACACTGTTGACATGAACAACACCTAACCTGAGTTTGAAGGCAAATATACTGGTTGTTGGCATTGTCTGCAGGCAAATTCCATGGAAAGTAGGTTGCTGGCCATTTTTGAGTGCAAATAAAACAGTTGTTTTCTAGTTTTAAATATATCCTCTTTTCCTAGATTCTTTTCCAAGAAATGCAGAATGTTATATATTTCTGAAAAGTAATTAAAAAGTCTAAAACTACGAAAGAAAGGCTAGACTTTATGATTTAGGACTTCTCAACTAGGTGGATGGTACCTAGAACACTGATGGGGATTGATTCAAAGGTCTTCCAAACCAGTGAGAAACACTTTCCTTACACAGGAAGGAATTCACTGAGTGAAATAACACTGAGGTTTTTGATACTTCTGCATTCACTGTCATATAAATATTTGGAATTTTAATATATTTCACTTTTGTCATATTGTCTGTTTTCTTTTATGACTTGTTTCCTTTAGTTTTTTTTCTGAAACAGAAAAAATCAAACATCAACCCACAATGCTGCATGAGCCTTTAGAAGTGACAAACTGTGATTAATCTGATTTGTGTGAATTAGTGAGGCTTCACCACTATTGTTCATTATATTTGAATATTTTTTTTTTGAAATTACAGTTTGCTTTTTATTTTTACCAGTTGTGGTGGTTTTTGACCATCCTTTTATGCAAGTATAGGAAAGTAGATAAATATTTGTGAATTAAAATTAATTTATCCACAGCTCCCCAATAAATAAACATATTAAAATGTCACCAAATTATTTTACATTGATCTCTCCAGCAAATGAGTGATCATTTCTTCCTATAAGACAGTCCTAACATTAGGCTGTTTGTACACACCAGTAAATCAGGAAACAGAAATTTTACCATAGGAAGAGCATCACTATAAAGTGTGAGTTGTATTGCTGTTCATAATATAAGCAGCAATCCTAGCTACACAGCTGAGGAAAAGATTGAAAATAAAATGAAATATAGGAGAGTTGTGTTCAGGTTGGGGGGTTTTTTGTGTTGTTGTTTTTTTCCTGAAAAGCCTTGAAAACAAGAAAATGGAAACCAAATATGTATCTCTCTCTCTTTCTTTATATCCTTCTTGTTGATGTTTGCATGTGTAGATAGAAAGAGACAGAAAGAAAAAGAATGACATAGTGTGGATAATACCACATTTTGAGAAGGCCAGAACTAGGGTTTGGTAGAAGCAGATACTTAGGCTCTCTCTTCCCATATGCATTCTTTGGCAATAGATGCAATATCTTTGAAACACAGTTTGTACTTTTTTGTGTCTGGAATCAGCCAAAATCAGTGAAAGTGGATATGACCACTATGGAGACAGACTGAAGTAACAGGCCTTTACAGAGAAGCTATTTTATTTCAATGCACTTAAGTGAGAAGAATCCTTTGCAGACTGTTTATAACCTGCAGGTTTGCAGTAAGAATCCAGTAGAATGGCCTTTCTTAGTAATTTGTGGATGGAATTACCATACTAAGGTGTATGTATATCTATATATGTACTTATACTTCATAGGTGTTTAATGGTGCTGATTGGTACATAGTAGGATTGATTAGATCAATTAACATTAGTTTGCAATAGAAATCATATTTCCTATTTACCTTCATAAGTCTGTCTTGCAGAACCTTACAGTAGTAATTCATTGCCATATGTTCCTTGTTCCTTCCCTCACTGTAGCAGCAATATGAAAATTTCCATCATGATGCAGTATTTGCTCTGAAGATCTGAGCAAAGGTTTGCTACCATGGACAGATTTGGCTAGTGACAATTTCTTCACACTTGTCCATTTTTAAGTATGGCCTTGCCATTGTCATTCCTCTGCAGGCTGGAATGGATGCTCTGGTGCTTCTTGTCAGCTGCTTGTTGTTTAACAGTGCTGAGCCAAGAATAGATATCATGCTGGTAGTACTGAAGGAACCTTGCATTTGGTAAAACCTTGGTTGAAACATTTTGTGATTTGGGGCTTAAAGTCTGGGCATCTCCAAAATCAATAGACAAAATGCTTATTTTCATTTCTGCATCAAGATGTTACTTCAACACATTTCTTGAGAGACTTTTCTTACTTCCTTACACATTTTTGCTCATTTCTCCTGCAAATCCAAGGTATCTTGGTATCATGCATTCTTTTCTAGATGTAGACCTCAAGGAAAGCAAAATGACAAAAACAGGGAAAAAAAAAACCTCAAGAACTTAGCAAACTGAAGATTCAGAAGCATCATGCAGCATTCTATTGGTAATACAAACGAAAGTACCTCACGTTGTTCATGTCGTGGCACAGTATTTCATAGAATCACAGAACAAATGAGGTTGGAAAAGACCTGTGAAGTTCATCTGCTACAACCCCTCTGCAATAGCTGGGCTACCAAGTGCCCAGGACCATGTCCAAACAGCTTTTGAATCCCCAAGAAGGAAGACTCCACAAACTCTCTGAGCAACCCATGCCTCTGCTCAGTCACCTTTAAAGAAAAAGTGTTTCCTGATGTTCAGATACCAAATACAGTCAGAATACTATAATCTACTCATTATCCTCCAGTAGTTCTAACATCTGGTTCTGTTGTTGTTTCCTTATACTTAGTAGCTGGGTTCTCTCAAAAAAACCTCCTCAGAAAACTCTTGGACCAGAAGTTCCTTCAGTAGCCAGAAAAGCCTGAGTTAAATGAATTTATTGATTATCAAGAAACAGTATTCACACTGAAATGAGGAGACAAGTCCATGAAAGTAGTAATTTTTTCCTAGTGCGAATGGTGCTGTTGTGAGTGAGAAGTATGGAAAATAGAGAGGTTTAGTTATTTTTTGAGGTTTTTACTGAGTCTTTTACAAGGGAGAAAGTGGTTGGGGTCATGAATGTGAAAGCAACTGGTTATAAAAAGAGGCAAACAATTACAATGACAAGTTACAAAAGATCCTAAGGCCTGTCTAAAACAGACTTATATAAGGTATCGACAACTGTTCACAAGATCTTGCTTAAGACAGTATGCATACATAATGCATGGTTGTCAGTCATCAAGGTGTCACAACTTTTCCTTGTAGTAATATTTCAGGACTTGGAAGAAGTCACAACTGAGTCAGTCACAACTGAAACATCATCTGAAAAGCTGCCTGTTCCACTTCTTTTGGGAGGATTTCAGAGGGCAGAGTTTTTAAAACAGGGGATTTTTTCCTGTACAGAAAAGGTTGTCATACTAAGTAGAACTTGTGATTACCAGAGTCATAGAATTACAGGATCGTTTAATTTGGAAACAATCAATAGAGTTTTTCTACACTCACCCTTGATTCAAAGCATCTTCAACTAGACTTAACTGATCACAGCCCTTTCTGCTTGAGTTTTGTTTGTGTCTGAGGAAAGTGTTCCTACTACCAGCCTTTCCAGGCTGCTTGTTCCAGTGTTTGGTCACCCTTCCAGTGGTGTTTTTTTCCCACTTATATCTACTCCTTGAATTTCAAGTGATCAAAATGAGTGATGTGTGTGTTTGCATGGTGCATATATGTGTGTACACAGAGGAGTAGTGAATTATAACTAATATTTAATTCTTGTTCTCTCTACTCTCAGACAATATCATAATGATAGTCACTAAAGCAAAATGGTGAAGTTTCATACTAATCTTGCAATTGCTTTTATAAATGACAGCTGAAATTCTGTAAAAAACTGTTTATTCATTGAGATTGGAGATCAATATTCAGGTGGTGCATTTGACCTTCATTCTGAGAAACTATGTGAGTGCAGTTTAAGGGTTTCTTTCACAAACTTGGAAATTACTCTCCTCTGAAGTTGCATTCATTTAAAATTGGTGGAAATGAGCTGAAGCTTCACATAAATTGAGATCAGTGTGACTGTTCATGTTGTCTTCTTTTGTGGTGTCCTTCTTTGTAAATAGATGACATACAGATTGACTGCAGTTAAAGACTAAACAGGTATAGAATGATATTAAAAACACTTTCAAATGTTTCCCTCAGACAAGTAAATACCTACTGAAAGCTGAAGGTGACTTCTAAAGTGCTCTTCAATCCTCTAAGGTAAAAGACCTCCCAAAATCCCACAAAAATCCATGTATGAATGTAAGTTATTACAACAGAATACAAGAAGAGCCTTGTAATTTCACAGTGGCGTTTGAAATGCTCTGTGATAAAGATGCAGTGAAGTTAAGAATTGTTTCATGATTGTGGATTAAACTATTTGATTATTGTATTGTAATGAAGTCTGTATATCTGTACAGAAGTTCCTGGGTTTATTGTATTTTACTTCAGAAGTCCCTTCCTACCCAAAATATTCTAAGATCCTGTGAAACCCAAACTTGCCTGCATCAGTTTATGTAAACCAATATTCTTTAAAATAGGCTTTCACAAATCCTAAGAAGACTTTCGCAACATGATAAAATTACCTTGTGTGTATAATGTCTCAAAACAACTTGCTTACAACCTCTGCTGAGCCTTTACCTCAGTTAGAAATGCCTGCCAGTTCCTTTTGAGATTCATGAGAGTGTATTAAAACTCTCAACAAGTTACTGCTAGCCAAAATGTCAGTGGTTAGTGTATAACTATGTTAGGATAACTTATAGCCAGCTTGAAGAAATTTATGGCTTCTGTGTGAAGGGGTGATACAGAATCTCATTATGTAAATTTCTTAAACCATATTTCACTTGAAAGTTTTTTCCTCCTACCATGACCAGCAGACTGAGCTAGAGACGTGGCACACCCCTTCCTGAAAAACTTGGACGTGATGATCATATTGAACATTCACAGTTATTTGAATGTGCTCTTTTAATTTCCATGAAGAAGTGAAGTATTAAATACAAGAATTGCAACGTGTGGAGAAAGAAAACATTTGTCTGGGTAAGGCACAAAAAAGAGACCTTTAGCATATCTCATTTTCTTGGTTCTTTTTAGCTTGTTTATTTATTTCCTCTTTTTGCCTTCACTTGATTATTTAAGAGTTTTATGCTTGCCATAAATAATCTGTAATATTTAATTGATTCCTCCAGTTGCCTCTTACTGCTATGGGCTTTATAATCAATTAAGGATCTCCACTGAACTGTGGCCTTCTATTTTCCCTCCTCCACCTTTCATCCCTTAAGTCTCTTGAGCGTGACTGCATGCCTACTTGTGTTTACATTTGGATGTGCTTGTTTGTCCTTAGAACTTAAATCAGGTACTTTCATTTCCTTTATCTTAACATTGCTTATCTCCACCTGAATTTCCTCAAGATCCCATATTCTGTGGGGCTTGCTTTAATTTCCAGCTAACCAAAAAGCTGCTTGCACAGCATCCAACAGCATAAGCAGTATTTCAGCAGCATTTATCAGGCAATCTTGTGATACTAGTACATCAATATATCTATAATGATTCAGTGTCATAACCAATGTTATCATCAGTAAGCAAGCACCTAAATAATCCTCTAAGATTCCATAAAGCTTTTCAGTGTATTTAATTCTTCCTACACCTCTAAAATTCAACTGGATTGCTAAACTTCACAGGTTTTCTTCCATCTTTGCAGACTGCCGTTTCTCTTTCTCATCCCATATATTTGAGAAACCAGCTTTTGATTTAATCGCTGTGTACTCTAGAGCTGCAAAATTCCAAATGTTAATGCTGTTACTGCTGGATTTTTCTTGCCCTTGACATCTGGCATGCTGAATATTTAAATTTGAGGAGTCAAATTCCCAGACATGCCTAACCTCTGGCTTCCACATTTGAAAAATATTGCCCTTCAATTACTGTGAACCAGAATATGTTTATTTAATATGATTGTCTTTTTATAACCAAGGAAAAGAAACATTCTTTGAGGATTAAGTAATTTGATGTTCTGCTGTGAAGTAATACAGTTTGTCTACCATAAATTTTCTCTGGTGATAATCTTAGCTTTTTTTTTTTTTTACTAAGGCAATAGATGTTGTGACTTTTTAGGATATGTGTCATATATTAAGGGGCAGTTTGCTTTAATTTTTTCAAAGGGAACACACAGCACATACCAGAAAGCATGTTATATTCTTCAGGAAAAAAAAAAAGGCTCATACTGTTTCCTTCCTCCTTTAACACCTGGAGTCACAAGAGAGGCTCAGATTTGAGAACACAAGGTCCTGATGGGGCAACATTTTTGTGTCAGGTATTCTATATTTTAATCTTACACACTTGTAATCAGGAAGTTTCCAGGAAGAAAGTATCTGAGGGGATTTAACTAGTTTAATTTGACAGGAGTTTGCATTAGATCAAAGTCTAGACACTCTTCACCACCACTACAGATATATCCATTTTTTCTTCCTTAGCATCCTTAGGGAAACCTTAAAAAGTATTGTAATATCAACCTGCTGGCTTAGGGTTTTTTTTCTCTTCTAGGGATGGCATTAAAATCCTTCCCCCAGGGATTTTCACAACTGTTAGCGATAAGAAAATTTATCCGATGCTCTCTTTTTTTCTTCCTTTGCTTTATAATTGCTAAGCTGGTAAGCAATGATTCCTTTTTATTTTCCTCAGAGTTATTTTTTCCCTCTGTTCTTTCTTCTGATAAACCTACAGAGAATTCATGGGAGACAAGAAAAGACCTAAAAGACTTAAATTTTTTGACTGGAAAATGTGCTGCCTTTTTATTACTTCCACATCTCAAGGAAAATGTATTTATTTTACTTTTATGGAAGATAGCACAACACTTACTGTATTGGGATACTTTTCAGTTAGGCACACTTGTGTCATTAATGGAATGAAAATCAAATGTATTTTGCAAGACTACATAAAATGTTAATTATAAATATAGGCATTTATACAGTAGCTGTTTTCTTTAAAATATAATCAATTGTAGAATCGAAGGTCACTGCTTGTATTCAGGCAACTGAGAACTGATTTTGGCTGGGCATGGCTAGTGGACAGTTATGGTAACTGTGCTTGTGGACAATTTCAGACCTTCTTTATTTCTAGAGACTGGGGATGATGAAACAGACTTCATGACAGCTGCATATTTCCTGAGATTCTTCCTGTAAGAATGCACTGCCTCAGTGTTTGGTAGAGTATTTTGGTGCCAACTCAGCCCTGATACAACCCGGTATCTAGCCTCATGATTCTTTAATTTCTGAATGTTTGCTTTGTCCTTCAAATGGCTTCAGAAACATTAGAACAAAGCAGTCACTCATACATAAACCACACACATATACCCATACAGCTAGAATTTAGGTGTAGTCTCCTGCTGATTTTAAGCCAGGATCAAAACCCAAAAGCCAACCCCAAAAAACTGACCTAGGGCACCTGGACATTTTAACACTTTCTCTCCAAAAACAAGACAGAGAAAAGGCACTCTTTCCTTAGATATATATCCTGTATTTTTGTGAAAGTTCGGGTTGGCTCTCTGCCAACAGCCAAACCTCACAAGAAAGATTCCCCTCTCCCTCTCCCGAAATGGCAAAAAGCAGCAAGAGAAAATTGAAGGAATATATATATATTTACATATATTGAATTTATATACTAGGTACAATGAAACAGGGACCCACAAACCACCCAAATAAGGGACAAGGGGAAGGGAAAGGGGAGAGGGAGACAAAATAGGGAAAATAAGACAAACAAATATATCCAATCTAAATTCAGAAATTAACTCAGTAAGTAACAAATACAATAGTAAACTCACTACTTTCCTTAGAAAAGCAGATTCTTAACCTTCGCCGGCCCAGGCAAAACAACACTCAGAGCAGGCCTCGCTGAACACAGATAAGCCAGGCCCAAACACCAAGAGCTCGTCAGCGTGCGAGCCCGAGAAGGAAAAGAAAGCAAAAAAGAGCAAGATCACCTCCCCCTTCGGCTTATATACACCTGATTACGTAAAGAGATGGGATGGAATACTTCCTAGATTTTGACCTTGGTTACTAAGGAAGGCCTACAAAAACAACCCATCACAATTTTTGAAGGAAAGAACAATTCATTGCTTAAGTTAGCAAGCCCCTGGTAAACTAGTGATCCAGAATAATTGTACAGGCAATGGACAGACCACCATTTCCAAGAGGAAATGCATACCCAACCTAAATGATGGCAGGAATAATTGTCCCATGGAAGCACAGTCCCTTCCACTAGCATTAGATGAAATCTTGAAAATTAACTTGGGCTCAGTGCTCGACTTTTAGGCAGACAAATTTAGATGAGATGAATCATATTGCTAGTCATTATTTCAACTTAAAGCCAACTCCAGGTATGCCATATGTAATTCCAGATGGTCATTTAAATGGCCTTCATGCATGGAGCATGCTATGCCACTGACAAAAAAAAATTCAGTCATCTGGCCAAAGAAGTTCTGTTAAGACAGCTGAGTCAACCCAGAGTGTTTTGCTCTACATTGGCAAAGTAAGCTTCCCTGTTACTCATTGTTTTTGGGACAATAGCAAGCTCAGGAAATCTTAGATCTAAATCAGAAAATAGCAGGCTGTGAAAATCCTGCTTAAAACAAACATAGCAACTATGGTAAATTAAAAAATTATGCATTTATTGCATCATGTATCAGACCTAATGTGCACATCCAACAGGGCCGAGATATGAGTCTTATTGCATATGTGATGTGCAATTGGTCTATGCAGCCATTCCAGGGGGAAAAAGAAACCAACAGAGTAACAGAATTGTATATACAGTAACACAGAGGTGAAATAATTGTAATCATCCAATTACAGAAGTAAAAACATTGACAGGCTTTGTGTTAAATTCAGGGTTCTTTTTAATAAGGAATACAGTTGTTCATACTTTACCTTAGCTTGACAGAAACCTCAAGCCTGCCTTTGCAAAACTGTTAGAGTGTGAGATCTGAAAATGGACAAGCAATAGAATATGTTTTCAGTGTTCATGTTTAAATGCCAAAAGGTAAAAAAATTACTTCGATTATGAAAAGAAAATAAAAATATAATTCAACTCAAAACTTTTTTAGAGTTTTTTTCATACCATGAGTAAGACTTATGTTTAAATAATGTCCCTTTACATAAATTCATATATAAGCATACAGGGAAAAAGGCAATGTTCAGGATTACTATGCTTTCACTGAATAATTTAGTTTTTACAAAAAAAAGGTAAGGTTCAAAGTGCACAAATATTTTGATGTCTTTTACATGGAAAAAAAGTCTCTTGTTTTGCTATGTATTAAGATCTGTTGTGAAAAGAATGATTTTTTCATACATGCCAGAATTGCATAATTTCAGTTGAGAATATTTTACCTACATAGAGGTTTTAAAGCATTGTGATTGATTTAAATGAAAACACACAAAAAGAAACTCTGTGAAATGTAATCTGTCTTCAGAAAAGAAAATAGTATTTTCATTTTTTGTTTACTAAGTAATTTTGCAAAGAATGAAGTGCCTTGATTACTTTAATCTAAAATAAAAACTGTTGGGTTTTGATATTAAAAACTCATGCAAAAAAAATTTTGAATGGCTGCCCAGGAGGTAAAAACTACGGCTTCAAATCTCTAATGCTTGGACTGTTGTCCTCACAAGATGGAAAAGTCATGCCTGTGCATGACTTTCCTTTCCCTTCCTTTCCCTTCCTTTCCCTCCTTTCCCTTTCCCTTTCCCTTTCCCATTTTGTTTATTCGAATGGAATTTGTGTTACAATGCACGTTGAAAGATTCTGTTCAGCTGGTAAAAAACTTCAGGTCCCTTAGATTACATCTCTGTCTGACTGAAAATCCATGAGTTCCAAAAGGGCATTTTCTAAAAGATGGTATACATGCACAGGAGACTTGATTGCAGTATTTGATATACAAACTGTTCTCTACTTCTTAGATTGGTGTATAATTTTGCTTTGTAGGTACAGACAGAAAGCAGTTGGTGAGATCAAGGGGGTATGCTACTGGAGTTTTTTCAGCTGAACAACTTCAGCAAGCATTGCAATTTACTATTCGATAGATAAGTGTTTTATTGTAATATAGGAACATGCCATAGTACCTTTTGTGATTTGTCAAACTACAGACAGTTGGCTCTCTCCATTTACATAAATACATTGGTTGGCTTGCGAATCTAGTTAGTTATTGGGAGTTGCTCTCTGAGGAATTGATGCTGCTATAAAAGATGAGTCTCAGCTCCAAATATGTAAAATTAGAAATAACATTGCTGCAAGTTACAGAAATCAGGAGATTTGAAGTTTTTGTTTAAGATGAGGAATACAGCAAATCTGGGTTATTTATACAGAAAGAATTTTGTATATTTATTTAAAAAAATAATTTGTGAGTGTTTAAGTAACAACCTATAAAAAAATATATACCTGAGATTGAAATGAGTAATAAGGTTATATAAAAGTTTTTTACTACTAGTAAAATGGTTTAAAAAATGTGGTCTAAACTGGAACCAAATTATGTGCTAAAGACTTGCAATCCAGATCTTCTGATACTAATAACTGAGAAGGACAAAATTTACCCACCTAATTTTGGTCAAAGATACAATGGGTTTTATTTAGAACCACAAAATCAAAAAATATCCTGAATTGGAAGGGACCCACAAGGATCATCAGAGTCCAACTCCTGGTCCTGTAAAGAATCACTCCAAGAATGATGCCATGTGCCTGAAAACACTGTCCAAATGCTTCAGATTAGAAAGATGTGCATGGGCAGTAATGTTGGGGCTCTGTCATGATCTCCTTGGCATGCCTTTTCCAAACCCAGTTGTGATGGGTTGTTTTTTGTAGGCCTTCCTTGGTAACCAGGGTCAAAATCTAGGAAGTATTCCATCCCATCTCTTTACGTAATCAGGTGTATATAAGCCGAAGGGGGAGGTGTTCTTTCTCTCTTTTNCAACCCGAACTTTCACACCAGTGTTCCTGGAGTTCTAGGCTCTTTTACTCTCTGAACCCTAATCCCAACTGTAATGGTCACTTGGCACTGTGGCAGAGGTCCTCATCACCACAGACAGCCCAAATTAAAAAAGCATGGTCAGCAGTGTTGGCACCTTGTCATTATCCCCTTGTAATGCCTTTTCCAGCTCCAGCTTCTCTGAAGCTCTTGATTCTGTGGCTCTCTGAACCGTAGCCCTTACCCTAATGGCTTCTTGGTGCTGAGGGTGAGGTCCCCATCACCATGCATGGTCCAAAGTCTAAAGGTGTGGAGGCAGCAATATTGGTATACCTTTTTCCAGCTAGTGTCCCTGGAGTTTAAAGCTCTGTGGGTCTTTGAACCCTAACTCTAACCATAATCCTAATGGCATCTTGGCGCTGAGGCTGAGGTCCCAATCTACCCACAGGTGGACCAGATTAGAAAGATGAAGGAAGAGCAATGTTGGGGGTCTGCTGTTATCCTCTTGGCATCCACTTTCCAGTCCCAGTGTCCCTGGAGCTCTCTGGAACCTCACCCTAACCCTTAACTTGGTGCTGCAGCTGAGATCCCTGTGGTGGAGGACCAGGCATAAGCACATTTATGTTAAACATTCTGACTGTTGTGACAAGAAAGATGTCATTGAAAGAGTGGGTCCTGTGGAGGTGTGGCTGCCCTGTGCTGAGTCAACTTTCTTCTCTGCCTTGAGACTTGTGACTCAGTCCCCCCAGCTCCTTGGCTCACTTCCTAGAGGGCTCAAAGAGCTGACTGTGCATGTGGGAAAGAAGTGGCATGAAAAACCTAGTTTACATAAGAGGCATGCATCAGGTAAACTCTAAAAGGAAGTGGATCCATCCCACTCATTGTTTTGTTTTGTTTTCTTCTCTTTAACTTTCTTTGTCGCCAGCTCTGGACCATCCACACAGCAGGACCAGTATGAGCTCTAAGGACTGTGGTATTGTTTATTCCTTCCCCTCTCTTTCTGCCTTTATTTCTCACCTCCATTGCTTTGTCTGGGCAAAGCGCAGCTGTCATGTTCTATCCCATATTCCCTACTGAAGTTTGTTGTGAGAGTGGGGAGCTTGTGGAAATGTGTTGTAGCTTGTGAACCAGCACTTTTGAGAAGTTTGTTGTGGGAGTACAGAGCTTATTGAAGTGTCCTGTAAAAATTAAGGGCTTGTTAGCCAACACATTTTGAGGCTAAATAGTGGGCTGGTTGTTGCAGTTAAGGCAACTATACAATAAAACATAAGAGTTCCCTAACATGTGGTCTGGTGTCTGGTTACACCTGACAAGAATTTATCCCCCTTACTGGTGGGTCATGACACCCATCACCATGGGTGGCCCAGACTGGAAGGGTGTGGAGGCATCAATATGGGCCCTTGCTGTGATGCCCTGGCATGCCTTTTCCAGACCCATTGTCTCTGGGGTTGTCAGTAGGATTCTTAAGGTGCAGTGAAATACTGCCTCAGGAGCATGCTTGCTGACATGGCAGATGGACTTTATTAGTTCTATATATCTGTTCTGTTAATGGCACTGTAATTCTTTAATACCTCCATCTATCTATCCTTCCCTTCCAATTAAACATTAGTGACACAGTTTTATATTCTCTAAAGCAGCATAAATTAGCATCAGCTATGGACACAATAGAGTCTAATTGCACTAATTACAATCCAGTGACTAACTTGGAGATATGCACTGAAGTTTTAAGATTGGAGAGCTCCTGTGAATGTTATTCTGATACAAAGAACTTTATAAGTCAAAAAGTTTAGTATATTTTGAAACCTTCCATATAGATAAGTAAAACAAATACCAGAATGCTACCTTAATATGCATCTACTGTTCAAATTTTACCTGAATTCATATGTGGTGGACATACTGTTGAGGCTTATTATAAACAGTCATGGATGGAAAAACTCTCTTCATATGCTACAGAAGCTAAATTACACTTCATGAGCATCCAAGCAGGGCCTGACCCATAGTATATTTAAGTTATTGTAGGAATCTTTAGCCTTCAGGGAGGTTAGGTCAGAACTGCGATGATCATTTTAAGTCTCTACACAGATTCCCATACTTTCACATTCCAGCATTTCTCATCAGTACAGGCTACATTTCATAGACTCATAGAATGGTGTGGGTTAGAAGAAACCTTTACAGGTCACCTAGTCCCTACCCCCCTGCAATAAGCAGGGACATCTTTAGCTTGATCATGTTGCTCAGAGTCCTGTCCAACCTGACCTTGAATGTTTCCAGGGATGGGACATGTAGAACCTCTCTGTGCAAACTGGTCCAGTGTTTCCCCACCCTCACTGTAATGATTTCTTCTACATATCCAGTCTGAATCTACTGCCTGTCTGTTTAAAACTACAACTCCTTGTCTTTTTGCTAAAAGACCTGCTTTGCAGAGGATGAGTTAGAGAAGGCACTGGGATTTGAATTAAATTAACTTAATTAACTCAAATGGTAATGAACTGTAGCAATTTTATTATATTGATAACTTTTTAGCTGTATTTAAATGTCATATTTTTTCAAAGTTTAATCATGTCTTTCTACTCTCCAGAAAAACCACAGAATTTAAGATTCTTATCCTCCTTTCCTCAAATGAGAAAACTGCAAGGAAGTGAGCTGTTTTTATTGTTGTCTGATGTGGAGTGCTTATGTTTTTGGTAGCCTTTGAAATGAGCATTTAAAATCAGGGTACACTTTCAAAAAGCTTAAGCCAAAAAGTCCTGGATGAGAAGCCAAATCTAGGACTCAATTGCACTGTTGTCTCTCTTGTGCCTCATCCATCAGATGGTACTATTAGTGCTACCTGAGCATGATGGTATGTATCTCTGTCTCACAGCATTACTGACATTATAGATCACTGAGAGATGCTGTATACTTGCCCTGTAGTTTGCCCTGTTTTATGCTTTTACCTAAGCTTTCAAGATAGCCCATTACTGAGGACAGGATAGTTGTCTAGGAGTTTTTATCTGACTGAAAACATTATGCTCCCAGCTGTGCTGCTCACAGTAAACTGACATATAGAAAATTAATTTCTTGTTCACTTTTTACGTATTTGTTTAGTCTTTGACCACAAATTTCTTGTGAAAATTAATATTCCTTCTGGACTATCTGGAAAGCACTTATGCAAACAGATTACAAAAACAACAATAGGTGCATAATTCTGTCACTGATAGTGTTCAAGTAAATAGTTTTAAGCTCTATCAAATAAGCACACAAAGACAGTACCTTGTACATCAGTTTCTGTGTATGCTTATGTATCCATTACTCATATTCATAAAGGAAAGGTTAGTGTTCACAACCTTCTGTCCTTTATACTATTCCAGTTTTCTTAGTGTGTTTGTATGTGCCACTTTAAAATAGATATATTTTGCTTATAGCTGAGGATAATTTTGCTTTTCTTGATTTTTTGAGTAAAATACTCAGCCCCATTCTTGTCAGCAACAGCAGCAAGAATTATCAGTTTCTTTTGGTTTTCAGATTCTCTCTTCAGATATTGCATATAGTTAGAATTTGTAGGATAAAAAAATTGGTCTGGATGGATGGTATACAAGCTGTCTGTGGATGTCACTTACTATAGTAGCATTTTTAACAAATGACAGATCAAAGTCTTGGATTTCAAAGTATTTATGCAGAGTGTCTACCATTTACTCTTTGCCAGTTGAAATACATAGACATCTAGGCACATCTTTAAGGGATGCCCCAGACTTTTCATAAAAAATTCCTTGTTTCTCTACCTCATATAGTGGGAACTCAAAAAGTGGAACTCAAAAAGAGGGAAAAAACAACATATGTGAAAGGAAGACCTGGGCAATTATACTAGTTTTGTTACTATTACTCACCCCTTCCTAAATTTATGGTGCAATTTGACTCTTTTCCCCTCTGTCCTTTTTAAATAAACAGAATTTCCTTGATTTTTCAACAGAGAGTGACTTTAGCCTTTTAAGTTCAAAATAAAGAACATCAATAAATAACCAACAGAAGCAATAGCATAAAGGAAGGCCAGTGCAAGATATTAATATAATTATAACAGAAATATTACAGAAAACATACAATGAATACTAAGAAGGATGAAACTAACTTTATGGGTAGTATTTAAGAGGGTATTTAGGAAGTAACTTGGAATGAAAAATAATTTCCTTGCTTTTTTGCAGCAATAGCTATGACTGGTTCAAATAGTCAAATTCTGTTTAGCTTATTAAGTGCTGTTTTTATTGATGGCATGCCTGCTTGAAGTGTGCAATATATATATAATTCTGGAACTATAGAATCACTTATCTTGGAAAAGACCTCTAACATCGTCGAGTCCAACCATTAACCAAAGGCAGCTCGTTGATGTGTTTCATTGCAGAAACTAACCATTGTTTCCTAAGTATCTCTCTTTGAAAGAGATTTTTGCAGAAAAAATATTTCCTCTAGTATTTTATTTTCAAGTCACAGAGAAGGCAAAGAAACATGCTTATTTTCAATGTATCACTCTTTTTAATGAGTATTTATAGTACATCTTGTGAACCATCTAAACAGCAAGGTTTGCAAAAGTCTGCATTTGGTAAAAACATAATTCAAAAGTCTTCAACTCATAAGTTTCTGATGAATGTACACCTCTTTGTACGATATTTTTCCAGTGTAACTGCAACTGACATCAGTATTTTTTGTTCATCTTTAACGGGTGAGAGCAACGGGCAAAGACCTGACATAATAATTATGGGTAGCAGTTTTCTGGAGTGTTCTGTGTTTACCATACTTTAGTTCCACTGAAAGCACTGGAACTTACATAACAATCAATTTACTGGAACTGGTATTGTAGAAAATCCCAGGGCAATGAAGGTTCTGATCACTTAACATTTTGCTGCACTTTATGGAAGTTTCCATTATAGTTTCAGTTGATATGGGACAGATGAAAAGTAGTATTTCAAGATTAAATAGAGGTTCCAGAAGTTTCGAAGTAAAAGGTATTTTTCCATGAGGCCTGTATGTCTTTAAGTATTTGTATCAAATTCTGCATTATTCACATTTTATGACATTTCTCCATCATCCTTTACTCTTGTGAAAGTCTTATTTCTGGGCAATAACCTAGAATAAACTTTCACATCAGGTGTCATGAACGTGTGTAGCCAGAATTTAATATTTCAAACTGACATTGTTGCATACCTTTAGATATTATTTTGAATCTACTTGGAGAAAGGCAAGGCTCTTCCTCCTTTGTGTTCACATCCTTCATTTAGTGTCTTTATGGAAATTCAGATCTTCCTAGAATCATTCTAGTGTACTACTCTTGTTGGACAGACAATTATGCTCACAAGGAATATTATTTATGTGAGTATTTCTGCCAAAGTTTGTGAGACAGCTCCTTGCTGTAAAGTTGCATAGAAAGGGGAAGGTGGAATTTGGCCTACAGACTTTAGTGATTACCAAGCACCCTTAAAAGGTAGATAACTTAATTATGTAAATCAATAAGAGATGCACCCTGCAGTGAATTTTTAATAATACACTAACTGGCTGATAGATAAATCAAATTAGACTTCAGTGGTAAATCTTCATCTCAGCATGCAGAAAGTTACATCCCTAAACCTGTTGCTAAGAGAAGAACTGCACATAATTCTTGTGGCAGTATGAGAGCAATATAGGTTGGATTTTGTTCATCTATAAAAAGAGCTAATATTCAAATTAAGTCTGTCTTGGCTCTTAAATATTGATCTTAAGAGAGAAACTCAGATACCTGTAAGTATTATCTATGGTAGTCTCCTTCAGGTTGTAAATTGGTTGTGAGATGAAATAGTCAAGACCTTTTTCACAAGATAGTCATCCAGTGGAAGAAAAATCTATCTTTACAGAGAACTTCTGTGAAACCAATGGAGAAAATTCTGCCTGAGAATAACTATTATAAAAATCCATAAAAATTTCTCTGAAAGTTTCAAAAATTATCTTTTACGTTCTCTTTTTACAATTTGTCTTTAGTTATAACAGATATGTAAAATACTTCTGCTACTGCTATGTCACAATAATGAAAAATGCTATTTGTATAATCATTTTTTTGTAGCTACTACTGATAGAAGCATCATCTGGAGATCAAAGTGTCTTTTGTTCTCTTCTGAAAAAAGCTTCAAACTACTCCTTGAAACTTTTCAAAAATATCTTTTTGAAGATATTGGCTTTCATATACAGTCTTAAAAGTATCTTGTTATCTAAGATCCTGAAATTTTTAATGTCATAGATATTCTGATTTTCATCCTGCTAGTTGCTAATATCAGAAGCTGGCAATTTATGTTTGAAATAGTAGTATTACCAAAAGATATTCTTAAACCCATGAATTGGATGCAAAATATCTTAAAATATGTTTATTATCAAAAAATGTTTAAAGAATTATTTCGGAAATAAATTGTCCTGTGGATATGCAAAATTTTATTTTGTTTTTAGTTTCAAGTGCTGCCTTCTCAAATACAAAAATTAGAAATTACTTTTCTTATTATCTTAAAGCTGAATTTTTATGACACTTCTTGCGATGGACTTTTAAAAAACTTAAAATAATTAAATATCATGAGAATTATACTGAGATTATTAATGGTAGCTACACTGAAGCTGGGAAAAGTAAGTTACTAGAAGTAAGATTTTATTCATCTCCTATGGCTGTTTAGTACTACTCTATCAGCTAGACATCAATTACTGTTGATTTTAATGATACTACCTATTAAAAGACAAAACTAAGAGCAGATAATGATTAGAGTTTGATTTCAAGATACTTGTAAAACTTCAGTTATACACCAGGATAGACTCCTCCCTGATTCACTGTTTGGACATCTAAAAATAAGTTTAACAGAGAGTAATCCTACTGTTTTTAAATTTGGACAAAAAAAATGTCATATTTGATTTCATAAACTTCTCTATTTTTGTTCTGGTTTTGCTTGTTTTTACAAAAAAGTACAGTAAGCTCTATTATGATCAGTGTTAATTTACCGTACACTCAATCATCAAAAGAAAGGTGCAATTACAATACAGCAGAAACACCTGTTGTAAATGTTGTGACTGCCCCATCCCCGGAAGGGTTCAAGGCCAGGTTGGATGAAACTCTGAGCAACATGACCTAGGGCTGACATCCCTGTGCATGGTGGTGGGCTTCGAACTAGATGATCTGTCCCTTTCAACCAAACCTTTTGTATGATTTCTATTATTTCCTTATAGAAAGATTTAAATTACATCTGTCTTTCCATGGGATTAAAATACTTTGTTTACAGCTGTTATCTTGAAGCAGTTTTATGATTTAAACAATTAATTAGTAAATTTTATCCCTGTCACACAATTTGATTTAACCAACTCTTATTATGTACGAAATGGTGGCTGCAATATTTATCTGCATCGAAGTGTAAATATTAATATCTATTCCAAAATTAAATCCATTTGATAATTCCCCTGTTTTCACTGAGCAATCATACTCTTAGTCAGAGCCCATACAAAATAATCACCATGGACTTCTGGCAGTTTCCACCACCTTTAATACAAGAAATGGAGCAAGATTCTTTTCTCAGAAACATCAGCAGCAAGGACTTGGCATCCCTTTCACTCCTCTTTCTTGCACTTGTGTGATCTGGTGCTTTAGGCAATCTTCAAGCAACATATGAGTGGTGACTTACAAATTAAACAACTATTTTGACTTGTCCTTTGGCAAATGTTCAGATGGCAGTTATGGATCAGCTGGCAACAATGTCTTAGATATGTTTTAAGTGCACAAAATAATAGACCTGCACTATGATTGACTCCTTTGGTTTCTCATGCATCGGTATGAAATAATCTTTCTCGCCTCAGACTGTGAGTGGTAGCTGACAGCATTACTCAAAGACTCTCTTGAAACAACTGTGGATGGGCTCCAGCATTGCCTTGTTTTATCCCGTGTCTCTTCTAATTCACAGTTTTGTGGCTTTTGGCATTCTTAGGTGATGCTTCTCAGTAAAGCTCTGCCTCCATGTCCACAGAGCACCTTCATCAGTTATATCTAATCAATTACCTTGTTCAATCCTCATCTGAATTTCCTTTTCTTTTCCTTTAAAGTTTGGAATATTTCTTTTTAGAAACCCTAATTAGTTTGCATCTTGAGTTCTTCAGGGGTCTTTGGTTTGCTTGTTTTGCCTTTTGTTGTTATTGTTTTCATCCAGGACTTTTGAAAGATTCTTTTCTTGCAGTAGAATTGAAATATCCCATGGTTCAGCTTTGTACTGGAATAAGAACAGCAGCATGCAAAGTTCTATATGACCATTCATTTTGTTTACAGTTTTTGACATCTTTTCTTCTCAGTTAAACTCCTTTGTAAGCATAGACCTTTCCAGTATGATTTTATTGCTGTAAAATACACATTGTTTGAGCCAGTGTAGTTTTTTCCCCCTCTTCTTTACATAGCAATAGTTCATATATGTGTTTGGTTTTTTATTATTTAAATAGAAATTGGTTCATTGCTGCTCAAAGTCTTACAACAAATTATAATCTTGTTATTAATCATAAGGAAAACTGCTGCATTTCTCACATACCTTATTTAGTCAGAGACAAGATTATTTCCTGCTGTTTTTCTCTTTAAAGAGAGTATGTTGAAAGTATCTCCATTAAAGCATGGGCTAATCACTGAGGAAAACTCCGATCTGCAAAGGTCCTGCCCTTGAGGACGCTAAAAAATTCAAAATCATTTCACATGGTTCCCTCATGAGATAGGTTTAGTCCTGGGTTCATATTCACAAATTCTTAGCAACTCTGCTAGTGCATCTAAATTGGGGTTATTCTTGACTAAACAAGTCTGACTTTGAAGCTGGTCCTCTATTTTCAGCAGAAGACTGATGTTTGTGCAATACTAACCAGAGCTACCTTCCAACTCAAAATCATTCTATGATTCTATGCCTGGTGCTCAAACATGTAGGTATCTAGGGTAACACACAAGGATAACATTCAGTATTTTCTCTCTGACATTTACCTTGGCAGTTTACTCCTACTATAAATGAAAACTGGAGTTTATGTTATATTAGTTGCATTCAAAAGACTGACCTCTAAGAAAGAAAGGATAGGCTTTTAAAAAGAAAACAAAAGAAATCTCCTCAGAAATCGAAACTTGAAAACTCAATAGTAAAATAAACTTGGTGACTTACTTTTTATTTCAAGGTAACATTACACTCATATCAATCTAAAAGAATATCATCTGGTGTCATACATACTCTTGGATTTGCACTTTTTCCTAGTTTATAGGAGTCAGACCAGGGGATCTATTAAGTTGCAACAAGTTTGAAGTTTCCTTATATGCAGTAAGTTGTATTTTGTTATGCTGTGCTGCCTCCACCAGCTTTTAGGTTTTTTTTGGTTAATTTTTTAAGGGGCAACATTTGTTTTCTAATATGTATATTATGTACCAAAAACAAGAAGGCCAAAGCTGACAGGGAATATCTATCCCCTTATAAATCAGTGGAGTAAACCTGATGATATAAATATATACACATATGTATGTATGCATGTGTACACACAGACATGCACAAATATATTTACATACCAGGATATATTTTTTCTAAATACAGGCCACATATATGGCTTAACCTTAAAGGAAACAAATAAATACTCATCCTTATTATGCTCTTGGCTATGGATTTGTCTCTTATCAGAGTAATGAAATAGAGTATTCTAATATAATTCTGTGAAAAAAGCATAGACCACAGATATTTAAAGTAATTCTGAAAATTACTGAAGTTGTATTCCCTTTATATTAAATTTCATATATATGAGCTTGGCATATTTCTCCAAAATTTTGCAATTCTTACATTTTAAAAGTATAGCATTCATGTTGTACAATAACCAAACCCATGATTTCAGATTGCATTTTTCTAATCCACAATCATGATGAGTCATAAGAAACAAGAAAGAACAGACTCTTCAGTGTTTTCTCTGTAGCCTGCAGACAGTACACACATCTCATAAAGTGAACAACAAAATAACCTGAAGCTTTAAAATTACAAAGAGAGCCACCTGAGAATAGGCACATGAGAATAAATGGACAGTACTTGAAAAATGCTCCTGTACTTATGTTAGAATGTTTGTCTTTTTCAGACAGTGCTGACTCACCTCACAACTCATCTGAGAAAAAACTAATTTTACATTCTAACCATTATACAACCAAATTATTTCTGGACAAATATATATCAGATGACAATAACTAACCCTCACCATTGCCTTCAACAGCATCAACAAGAATGCAGAACATTCATGGTAGTTAGAGCAGATGAAGATACATTGAATGATTCTGAATTAATTAGTGCTGTGTTGCAGTACAGCTGTTGGATGTGCACAGGCAAGATGAACACTAACAGCCTGTGTATTGTTACTGTTCACAAGTATTCATTTTTCAGCTTTCACATATACATCTATTATGTGTAATGGTTCTGAAAACTCCCTTCACAGATCTTAATGATATTGTTCCTCATGTAAACTGAAGTGAAAGTGGAAAAAAAAAAAGACAAAATCAATCAGATAAGCTTCTTTGTTATTCTTCTTTAATTCCTCGTTTAAATCTTCTTTTTGCACTGATGCTTACAAAATACCAGCTGCAGTCCTGAAATTCTATGCTGCCAAACATACTCCTTGTATTCCTTTCATGTCTCTCTTTATCTGTACACTTGATATGTATTACCTGATTGCAGACCATATAAAATTAAGATGACCATTCAGTTCTGTTCTTGAGCTCCATCTGCTTTTAGGGTCTCGATAAACAAGTAAGGATAATGAGAAAAGAAAAGGTACTAATAAAATATATAATATAATGTCAAACTGGATTTGTGAAGTGCAGAAGAAATTTACAGATATATGATTTCTTTAAAATCATCATATAAAGCAAGGACAACTAGTCTAATACATGCAAATATGCCTTCTCATAGACTATTGCTTAGGGGAGTAATTGGCTTTTGGCCAAAATTCTTTTTAAATGGCTATTCATTGTCTAAATGAGTAAAAGTTTTTCAAAGTTTTTATTCAAAATACTAGGGATCAGCATAGAAAACATTGTCTCAGTGAAGAAATTCTGGTCCTATTTTGTTCATATCACTGAGTACTAGTTTAGTTGCCTCTACTATACTATGGAAAATGTATCACATACCATGTTACAAACATGAAAGAAAGCATGAGCTTTTGAACCATTTATTTGTGGAGCCAGACATCTTGGGATTTTGCAGTTGATGCTAAGGAAACAATGACCATAGAATCATAGAATATGCTGAGTTGGAAGGGACCCAACAGGATCATCAAGTCCAGCTTCTAGCCCTTCATAGGATATCCCAAGAGTCACACCCTGTGCCTGAGAGCTTTGTCCAAATCCCTTTTGAATTCTGTCAGGTTTGGTGCTGTGACCACTTCCCTGGGGAGCCTGTTCCAGTGCCCAACCACCCTCTGGGTGAGGAACCTTTCTCTAATATCTAACCTAAACCTCCCCTGACACAACTTAAGGCCATTCCCTCAGGTCCTGTCACTTGATCACCACAGAGAAGAGATCAGTCCCTGCCCCTCTCTTCCGCTCATGAGGAAGCTGTAGACTGCAATGAGGTCTCCCCTCAACCTCCTCTTCTCCAGGCTGAACAGACCAAGTCACCTCTGCCACTTCTCATAAGGCATCCCCTCCAAACTATTTACCATTCTCATGGCCATACTTTGGATGGTCTCCAATAGCTTAATGTATTTTTTATATTGCAGTGATCAAAACTGCACACAATATTCAAGGTGAGGCTGTTCCAGTGCAGAGCAGAGCGGGAAAATCCCCTCTCTTGACCAGCTGGTGATGCTTTGCCTGATGCCCTGCAGGACATGGTTCGCCCTCCTGGCTGCCAGGGCACTGCTGACTCAGATTCAACTTTCCATCAATGAGGACCCCCAGGTCTCTTTTTGCAGCTCTCTTCTCCAGCCTGTCCTGCTCTAGTCTATACACACAACCAGGGTTGCCCTATTCCAGGTGCAGAATCAGGCACTTTCCACATTGAACTTTGTATTTTTGATGATTATCCCCCTCTTTAATTAGTTGGGGTCTCTCTGTGGGGTGTCTCTGCAGGGTCTCTCTGCCCTTGGGGAGTCAACAGCTCCTCCCAGTTTATTGTAGTAAGCAAAATTACTTACTCCTTTGAGTCTTTTATCCAAGTTGTTAATTAAGATGTTGAAGGGAACTGGGCTGAAGATGAAGCCCTGCAGGACCCCACTAGTGGCTAAATGCCAGCCTGATGTTACTCCATTCACTATAAGTTTTTGTGCCCATACTGTGAACCAGTTGCTTGCTCATCACATGACAGGGTTACACAGCTGTATGCTTCCTTTCTTCCACTTAGTGACGGAACATTTTTAAGTAGTGCATAACATACATTATATTTATCAGATTCATATGTTTGTATATTTGTCTGCACTGCCATGATGCTACTAGTTAGAGGCAAGTGTGAGGGTTGGGGGATGCACTGCACAAAAATAGATGAGGAGATGAATTGGTCTGGAAATTTCTCTTTGCTCAAGAAACCTGTTGTGGCTAAATAAATATACATTTGAGAAAATGTGTAAGAACAACCACTTCTTGTCTTTCCCTCAGAGCTGTTTCCTTGTTAGCTAGATAAGACAAGGAACCCTTATCTGAGAAGATGCAAAGAAACATTCTTTTCTCACAGAAGGAGGGACAGGGAGCAGCTCAGAGGGCAGTACTGTGCATGCCTAGGCTCTTTGATATGTACTGGCCAAGATGCACCATGTGTGTACTTTTGGCACTCCAGCTGTAAGTTCTTACAACTATGTAGTGTTCCTGCAATAAATTTCCTTAATGCTTGAAAGTCCATAGCTTAGCTCTCTGGTTACCTGTGTGCATATTTTGGAACATACAGGAAGCTAGTCATTTAAACCTCCTCAGAAAGGTAGCATAAAAAATTAATGATGTCCAAATGGACTAAATGTAATATGCATATTTGTATTCTTCACTATAACCTCTTTCCAGTGCTTTTCTATCTTCTTTTCCAAACTACTTTTTCCATATTTTGTTACTCTTTGTGGCATAGAGAATATTTCTTTATTGTTTTTAAAAGGCCTTCAGAATTTTTGGCTCCTTTTTCAGTGATTATTTCTCCTTTGTTTTTGTGTTTGTTAAAAGATCCAAATTATTACAAATTGAGGAGGCCAGCATCTGGGTTGCTTTAAATATTTTTACTGGGTTGTTACATATGACATCAGCCTATGCCCCTTTATTTCAGCACAGTCTATCTATACATCATCAGCCTTCCTTGCTACCTGCCATAGGGCTTTATTCAATTCAGTTCTTGCAGATTTTCACTTGATAACACTTCTTTTTCCATGCTACCTTTTTCCTCTATAGAACATTCCAGTTCACAAATCTAGGACCTGCTTCTTCATCTTTTACTCGAGTGTCTACTTCTTACTACAAACATAATTTGGAATATTATTTGCACAAAAAAAAAGGACTTCTGTTGTGCTGAATACAGGACTGCACTGAACATGCTAATGATAAAACATATAACCTTCTTGTCCCTACTCTCCCAGACAACACAATGATGTAATCTCCATAAAAGCAAGATTTATTTCTACAGTAATTTTTTTATAGATTGTGGCTACTAGCAATGGATACACATGTGGAGAAATTACTAGAAACCCAGTTAACTCAAAGAGGAGTTCTGTATTTGGAAGTGATTTTAAGATTACATTAGAGGAACCTTTGACTATTCCTGCAGCTTGCCTACTTTAAAATCAATAATTTTTTTGATTATAAAGTAAATGCTGTCTTTTTTATTTATTTGTTTTTGTTTCTTTTTTTTTAATCTGGTAGTTCAGACAGTTGAATATCACCCTTCTTTTAAAAACATTAATTTCAAGGACTTTTATAAATCCTCAATCTGAATTACTGTATCAGCACAAAGATTTGTTTCAGAAGTAATGACTTGCACTCAGACATTTAAGATGTGGATTTATGGAAAGACTTCGCTCTATGTTTCCTTAGAAACTTTCTGTTCACTGTTTGCCTGCAAGTTTGGCATGAGAATTACTCTTCTGACCAGAGCACACGTTTGCTGTGAGACAGGAGTGGCAAATGTAGAGCCCAAAGCTGAACATGCAGAGGCTGTGGACTATAGGCTTGATCTTAGTCAGAGAACACTGAACATCTCATGGATATCAATGACAAAGGCAGCAGCAGGCAAATTATATAGAAGTCCTCCAGGTTATGGACAGTGACTCTAAAGTAGCACACGGCAGCAGCCAGCTAATGTTCAGGACTTGGAACACTGAGTGTGGCATCTGGGCCCTGCAACTGCCAGCTCTACTCTCTGATAGTCTCAAAGGTTGACTTATCTGCAAAAATAGTCAGAGGAAAATGAAGGCTAAAGGATCTGTGTACAGCCTACTCCTTGCCAGCTATACAAGGAAGGAGTGCCAAATACATTTTTGTAGTGCCTTAGTCACAATCATGTTGATGAGGTCCAAGGATTTAAAAATGCATTAGTGTCAGATAAAACCTAGGTTATATGTAGGTTTTTTTTTTAAGACAGTACTAGGGATTACATTCTCCAAACACTGTATATTTGAAATAATTTTCAAGGCTACCTTTTCTGTCTATCCTTGGTCAACTTTGTGATCAATCATTTCACTGCTTAGAATAGATGTCAAGCAAGTCAGGAGTGATGCATGTCAAAAAATCAATAAAAGGACTGAAGACAGAGTCAAAGTAGTTGTGAATATAAGAAGGAAATTTATGTAAATTTTCATCCCAACTCCACTATCCTTTTCAAAAGTATATAAATTGTGCTGACATGAAAGATTAAAAAAAATCCAAATACCCAGAACTCCCCCACTACCACAAACCAAAGCCAAACCTAAACTGCTCCTATTGCCCAAACCAACCAAGAAAATAACTAAAAGATGGATTCAAGAAGCATGTCCCTTGAATTATGTCATATCACATGGGACCATAGAACCTTCTCTCTACCCAAGTGTTAGTTCATAGGACAGAGAGTACACCTGGTCCCTTTATATTGGACTGCATGAACTGGATGGATGACTCATATTTTTGCAATTTTAGCAACGGGGGCATTTTCTAGAACAGAGCTACAGTGGAAGATGGTAGAAAAAATTTATATTCTCAACTAAAACTTACAGTACTGTTGCCTTTTTACATGCTAATAAAGTAAAAATACATAAGGAAATAAAACATGTGGGATAAAGCATCTGGGATGTTAGAACAGAGAATCCCAAACCTACCTCAGACAAAGTCAGACGGTCACTTGTAATGAGGAAGTTAGTCAATGATCAAAGACTGGATTAGGATTCAAAGTATTTGGGTCAAATTCTTCTATTTGAGCTGGAGAAAAGCTGTTAATCTTTTTTTCTGCCTCTTTCTAAAAACAGAGTCAGAAATTCCTCCTTCTTGTCATTACACAATAAAAATTATCTGAAGGTAAATTATTTCCTTAATATGGACAGATCTATTGTCCAGAAAATAAAGCCTTGACTTTATTTGTTCCTCTAGCTGTCACTGGTATTTAGATAGATAACTCAGAAATTTATCTGAATTGACACTTCAGATTTTAGTTTAATAAAGTGGCAATGCTCTTAACTCTGGCTCAAAATTTAGGCTAGTCATCTAATCAGTGCAGAGATGTGTAGCTCTGTAAGAAACCAAACTCTTTCATACAGATGCCCCAGACCAGAATAAAGCATTTTGTCAGGGCACTTTTTTCACTGAATATGTAAGCCTACACTCTTGACTTAGGTCTCTCTTCCAGAGAATCAGCGAGATTTGAGATTCATTTTGATCTTATAATCTCACAATGTACAAGGATGGTCTGGGAAGTACTTCAATACTTAAAATTTCCAACTAGAAAAAGCAATAGCAGAATAAGGCTTCTGCCCAAAAACATATCTGAATTCAGAGTTCTGTGCTGAGCTTTGCATCTCATATCCTCAGTAGTATTTATTTAATCAATGTGAAAAATGTGAGCTTTTTTAAGGAAATCATTCATGAAGCAGCTATGCATTAATCTTCCTATACAGTATGTAGTCACCAAACAGTCTGAGCTAAAAATTTCAACTTGCCAACTGTTGATGAACTATCTAATTTAACATTAAATATTAAGTAAACCTAGACAACAAAATTATTAGAAATTCTGATGAAAAATAGGCCCTTTTTAAAAACAACAGTTCCCTGAATATTTATGCCAGCTGAAAAAGAATCTAGTCCTCAACCTTTTCTCCTCTTAATCTCTTTTGTTTCTGTACCACAGTTTGTCCATGACCAGCATGCAAAGGGCTGTGGAAGAAGAGGAACATGAAGTATTAATATTCCATGTTTCATTTAAAAATGCAAAAATTAAACTCAGAACTATTTCTAAATGCTGATGAACAAAGTTATAAATTGCTATGGCAAAGTGTAGGACAAGTGTGGATGGAAATTCAGTCTAAACAGGGTTTCTGTGCTGTTCTTGTAGAGGATTGAAGCTCATGGCAGAGAGAGACATAAATCAGGGAGACCTTGGGCTCCTGAAGATGTCACTAAAACCCTTCTAGACCCTGTGAAAAATCTGTTATTAATTGGGTTTTCTTTGTGTCACTAACATCTGCCCAAGATGTAACTGTACTATCAGCTGATAGATTTTGTCCTTGTATTATTCTGATCACTCTGAGGATCTGAGTGAAATTAGCAGATCTATTACCCACTTACTTTCCTGCTTAATATAAACAGCATTGCTGGTTCCCAGTGATTTCCAGATCACGTCTCCAGGCTTAAAACTCTTTCTACCTACCCCTTTTGGATACCACCACACAATTAATTCAGTACCTACTGCGGTCAAAGTTTTCACCATCCCCCTGAAGTATTAAACATCAGATGCTACTGCACAAGAAATCATATAGAACTTACTTATATATTGACCCGAGATGCCAGTGTCTGAAGTTGTAGTTACAAAACTATGGTATCAGCACTCAGCCCTAAATTATGTGTTTGCTAGAAAGTGCTTAAGATTTTCATTATAAAACTGCATTTTTTCATGCACCAGCACTGCAAATCACTCATACTTTGAATCTGACTACACTTTAAAAGTGATGACAAAGGAAGGAAATACAGTTAGTGGTAGAGGAAATAGAAACACAGGGGAAAACCAGCAAGCTCAGTATATTCCAAAGGGGCTTTATAGTGAGGAACGGTCATCTGCTATTAAAAAGTGAGCCATTTTTGCTTTGGAACAATTTTTCCTTAGGTAATAGTGACATCTAGAATGATGATTATCCCCTTTGACTGAATCTGCTTTCTAAATCCTCACATTCATGTAATGCCTAGTTTTCACAGACTTTTTTTGCAGACCATATCCAAGATGGGGCTTTTGCTATCTATCTGCACAGCTGAAATATCACATATCTCAGCTACTGCAATACCCTTTTTTCTCTGACTTTGATAAATGCAATCTTTCTCAGCTGCTGCGAAGACCATTTTCCTGGCCTGTCATTTTGACCATTTCACCTCTCTCTATACCTTCCTTCAGTAGCGACTTTTCTGCCACTTCAAACACAAGCTGCTTGGCTTCACCTTCAAAGCCCTATCATGATCCTTCCCCACCTCACAAATGATCTTTACATTCAGTAAAGAGTAGTTGACACTTGCTGTCGATTGGCATGCAAAACCAGTCTCTAACAGATTTTTAATCGAGTGGCCTCCTGATTTCTCTGTCTTTAAAATTGGGATGCACTTCCCAAAAACATTGTCCACATTTCCTCATTTATCTCTTTTTCAATCCTGTCATTAAAATTTGTCTTACCGTCGTGTCTAGAGAGAGCTAAGGACAGGGAAGTGTCAGAAGTATGGTCTTTTATTCCCCAGTATCACATTATTATTGCCTCACTTCTGTCTGTCTGAATGCAAATTCTTTGCAAAAGGAATTTTGTGAGAGTTGTGTGTTTCTCATACATTGTCATCCTAGTCAACTACTGACATTCTTCAAAACTACAAAAAATGCTTTGCTACACTTTTTGCATTTAGAGTGATTTGAGCAATGCTTCTATGTTTCCTGGACTTTTTAATCCTTGAACATTGTTATTTTTAGCTTTAGTTTCCATCTTCCAGCCTAAATATTCATCAGATTCACTTGGGCCATCCTAAGACTTCAGTTTCATCTCAATATAATGATAACTGTCAGACCCGAGTCTATCAACAACATTTAGCAGAATGGCTGGGCGCTCCTTAAATGTAGAAACTTAAGGATAATGATGGTACCTGAAACAGAGATTTCCTCAGAAGTGATACCATATGCAGTGTAAGCGGCCAGCCCCGTCTGTCTTGCATCATTGCTCAGATAAAAATGAAGCAGTTCAGGCATTTTATGAGAAGAATGTATTGCCTATAAAATTTATTTCTCTCTTCACATGGTGAGAAAACACTCCAGGGTATACCAGAGAAAAAAACTTGCCCAGATCATAAGGAACATAGCACATTGGATGCAGATCATTAAATTAGTGCTTTCTAAGCTATCTAACCAGATGCAGCAAGCAGAATTGATTGTTACAAGTACTAGGTATGAACATGTGTTTCACCTTCTTTCTCCCTTGCTCTTACTTACATTTTTTAATCATAACCTTAAAGCAATTTCTAAGAACAGTTGCTGCCACACTGAAGGGCCCTTTTCTATGAGAATGTGAGGACCATATGATGATGAAAAAAAAAAAACCACCAAAGTTCTGTGGTTAACACCCATCCAGGGTTTTCAAATCCATAATATTTCAATTATTTTATTTTAATGACCATGCTGGAGAAAATCAAATCTTACTTTAGAAACAGAAGATTGAATTGAAAAAGACCACCAAAAACAAAAAACCAAAACATACCAAAACCAAACCAACCAACCAAACAAAGAAACCAAAATCAAAACAACCCACTAAACCATCAAAACATCCATTTTTCATGCAATGCTCTGAACTACACAGACACACAGGTACCAACAGGAATTTAATCTTAGATCTGATTCTAACTCAATGGTTTTAAGTGAATCATTGATAGTAGTATGTGAAAACTAGTGTGGGTTGGTAAGTATATTCATAGAATTCTATCAGTGGTTTTACTTCTTTTCCTCAGAGATGCTGATCTAGGGAGGTGCATGTTGACCTTTCAACATATGTAAGTGAAAGTTTTGAGTTGGATATGAGGTTCATTGCAAGTAGTGGTAGTTTGTTTTTTTTTTTTTCTTTAAAGATCAGCCTCATATCACAGTATTCTGGCTGTGGGAAAAATAAAGGCTTACTTTGTGCTTAAAAGCTCTACTCCTTNTCATAACCTTAAAGCAATTTCTAAGAACAGTTGCTGCCACACTGAAGGGCCCTTTTCTATGAGAATGTGAGGACCATATGATGATGAAAAAAAAAAAACCACCAAAGTTCTGTGGTTAACACCCATCCAGGGTTTTCAAATCCATAATATTTCAATTATTTTATTTTAATGACCATGCTGGAGAAAATCAAATCTTACTTTAGAAACAGAAGATTGAATTGAAAAAGACCACCAAAAACAAAAAACCAAAACATACCAAAACCAAACCAACCAACCAAACAAAGAAACCAAAATCAAAACAACCCACTAAACAATCAAAACATCAATTTTTCATGCAATGCTCTGAACTACACAGACACACAGGT
>VXBX01009904.1:366944-408973 GCA_013400415.1 Scytalopus superciliaris | reverse complement strand
TTTAATCCAGAGACTTAAAAAAATTTGATTTTTTTTTTTTTAACCTTTACTTCAGGAAATTTACTATGCAAAGAAGCAAGCTTGATATGCCAAGGTGGAGTGAAAGCAATACAAAAGAAACACAAAGAGGTGATTCAGTGTTCTTCAGTATCTGAATATTTCTGAATACAGTGATTTCTGCTGTGCAGTGTACATATCTACCTCAGGGTTTCTTTTTATTTCCCTCAAACCGAGGCTACGTGCAAAGGAGCGAGGAACAAATAGGGGGAGACTGAAAAAAGTCTAAAAGGGGGCAGTCGTGTAAAATGAGGTCAGTAAATACTCTTGTCTAGCTGAGCCCTCCACCTCATGAACCCAGTTATTCTGTCTTATGCCTTCCTCCTGGATGTTTTCTCAACTCTCTATGTAATCTTGTTCCCTGTGCCATGTATATGCACGCTGCAAGGACTGTAACTGCCAGCGGCTGGCAAGAGCCTCACGTGTGCATGTGAAATTTTGTGCTCGCTACTGTAGTCAGACAAGGGGGTATTGACGAGCATCTGTATCTTTCCACAGCTGCATGTGGGTGTGCAAGGGGTGTGCTTGTGTGTATGCATTTCTGGGTTATGGGGTAAGATCTCACTAACTGGTGGAATCTGCAACCAGGGAAGTGGCAGCCTGGGCGGGAGAGTCCTGTCTGAGGCAGCAGGAGAAGGCAGACACTTTTAGCATGCACTCAACACTAAGCTGAACATATATATATATGTATATGTATAAAGTGTTATAGGCACACATGCAATCTCATGATATATAAACAGTTGATTGAAAGTATGTAGGCACACAAATAATTCTGTGCTTGTTTTCTGAAGAACAGAAATATCATTGATAATTTAAAAGCATTGCTCTAATGAAGAATCTGAAGCAGAGTCTAGTTCAAATGCTACTTACCTAAAGGAAATACTGACAGCGAGGTAATGAAATTTTGAATCAAATGTGAAGTAATTAATTTTATATCCTTTATCAATATTTTTTTGTGAATGAAGAGTGACACAGTACATAACTTTCAAAAGGATGATCATTGAAACAAACAAATTTATAAATGCTTCAGATAAACCAAAATGGGCAATGTAGTAAACATATACACTCATTCTTCTCATTCTTCAGAAGTCTGTTCTGACAAAGAAATTAGCTGTATTCTGTCACCTCATTTGTCACACATAGAGAATTAAAAAAAAAAAAAAAAAAGCAATACCATACCTTGCCCTAAGCCTACATCTACTAACTTCAAATTGTCATTAGAATTCTACTTTGGTGTTGCTCAGTTTAGTGATCTGTTTCTTCTTTGCAGTTTCGAAACTTAATTACTACAGCTACATCTAAGATGCCAGAACAAAACTCTTCCTTTATGCATTTGTTGGGTAGCATCACACTCCCTGTGCAATAAAATGCCAGTTGAAAGCAGCTCATGACGGGTGTTTTTTCAAGTCAAATTATTTTCGTTTCTCAAGCTAAAGTTTTAGAATTTAAAGGACTCTGTTCTTAAGTTCTTTGAGTAGAGTCCTTTGTCAAAATAGTTGCAAAACTCTATTACCAATGTCTCATGCTTTAGCCTGAGTTGTTAGATCTGATGCCAGTTGGATAATGTGACAAGACAGGCAAGGTTACTTTTCCTTTTACTTAGTAAAAGACCTTGGTTTTCCCCTAACTTCCCATGACAATTGTCATTGTGAGCTGCAGCCTGTTCTCCCACTTACGTCCTCATCAATGACAAAAAGAATATCCCTGACTTTAAGGAGATCTTACACTCTCCTGCTGAGGCATCCCATTATCCCTCTTCTCGACAAAGTCCGGGGCAAGGCAGTCAGCCCTCCTGTCACAGGAGATGCTGCTCAGGTCTGGATATGGGCTCAGCACTGGAAGCTACATATCACAGTCAAATTTCAAAGCAAATTGGTGCCTGTTTTGCAGTAGAATTATGCAACCAGAATGCGTGCTAGGGGATATATAGGAGATGAGGGCTGTATTTAATCCTTTCAGGTTGGTATTTATTCCACCAGGGAAGTCAAAGAGGCCCTTTGTCAGCAGCAGCACTGGCCCAGCAGTGGGGGCTCCCCTCCTCTCCAACAGATTGTGAAGTCATCATCAGACAGAGTAAAATAAGTTATTTTTAGTTCTTTTTGTGATGGTGGTGTTTTTTAGTTTGTTTGGTTTTGTTTTGTTTTTTTAACTTTGTCTTTCCTGAATGGTCTATTTTGATTTCCTGTTTACCCCGTTGATACTCCTGTGTCAGCGGTTGGTGTATCAAGGAGAGGAGGCATCACTGCACAGACTGGGTAAATGGCATGCAAATACTGGCAACTCTGTCTTCCTGCATCTTGGGATGCTCATCAGAGCCCTGGTCTATTTCTCTGTGCTCTTCTTGCAAGGTGTTTTACCTGCTCCTGCCTCTAATCCATCATCCTGTGAACATAGCCTGTGGCTGATTCATTTAAAATGTCACGGGTAGCAGTGTGGCTTGTATAACAATGTGGTTGATGAATGGGAAGTTTATCCTCAGAGCCTTTCCCCCTAGAGGGGGGAAAGTGCCTACAGGCACTCTGCATCTAAAAGATAGGGGTTGACTCCCACCCCTCCATGGTGCTTCCTCCTCTACCTTCCTCTTTAGGGCCAGTGGCTCTGGAAGCAGCAGGTGGTAGAGGGCATGTGGGAGGGAAGGACCTACATGGTGAGGATGAGGGCTACCACCACAGCAGTAGGTGTAACTGGCTGTCTTTCCTTCAGCCAGTCTGGTCTCAGACCTAGGAAGAGACAGGATCTGACACAGTGGAGAGGGTGGCTGACCCATTCAGGTAGAGAAACGAGGAAAAAGGAGGCTTGAATGTAGGGTCTCAGGTCTGTCAGTTGCATGACTCAGGAAATAACACATAGCAAAGGTGTGAGATGAGGAGCTGTCACAAGTCTGGTTACTGCCCTGAATGCTGTTATTGCATCCAAGATGATGGATGCAAACAGATGGATGGTTAAGGGCCAGGCTATACCTATGAAATACAATTGCTGGGTCTGCTTTAATGCAATTCATCCCTTGAAGAACAGTTCAAAGTATTTTCGGCTTGCAATCTAACTGCTTCTACTTCTTGAATTAATCCAACTCATTTGATCATTTGCTGTTGCCTTTTTGGTCTTTTGGTTCTTGTTATCTCCACTGATTATTCTCATCTCTCTGCTTCTATAAAGCTTTCCCCAGTCCTAAACTGGATCTTAAACATGCGTTTCTTTTAATTCATCATGTTAGCTTTTCTCCTAATCACATCCTTCTGTTACTTGTTTTATTTCCTTCAGTCTCTCTCATCATTTTGCCTTTCTTTCTTTTTCTGCTGCTACTAACTGCTTTCTCTCATTTCTCTTGCTGGCTTGCTTCTCTGCTGCACATAAACCTTCCTCTGCTTTTCCTGCTGTCATTGAAACTTATTTGTCTTTATGTGCTCTTGTTCTTTTCCAAACTTTTCTCACCTGTGAGTTAGCATGTTTCGGAACTAAGTAATCCCTGCAACCTCTTTCTGGTCTTTTGCACCTCAGGAAAAATGTCTCTTTGCACACTCTCAAAATGTCATAACTTATGGCATTTAGCTTGGTGTCTTCTCTTTTTACAGCCTCTCCTTTGTGCAGATTCTGGTCTTCCCCTTTTGTGCTTCTCCTGGACTCTCCCATATGTCTTTATTTCCAAACTGCAGTGGCTGAAAACTCGTATATTCCCCCTCCACTCCATACATAATTAACTATGAGAATGTCATATTTTCTGCTTGCCATGCACTTTCATTCAGAATCAGTAGACAGAGTAGAATTGCTTAGAATTAACATCTCTGCAAGTTCCGAACAAAAATGTCATAGTCCCTTGCATTGGATTTAATGAGTCCTGAATAAAATAAGTCCAGACTTCCTTTTGTTTACAGTTGTTTATCTTTCCAGTAACTAAGATTACATAAAACAACTGCATCAACTTTGATACTTATGTATAGAGTGGTATTGGGGGCCAAATTTTTCTTAGCTTCTTAGAGGTAGACATCTCATAGAGTAAAAGGCCCATATGTTTATCCAGAGCTTTATTTTACTAAGAATTTAGACAGAGTAATTTGGGTCTTTTTTAAAAAGCTTTTTCAACTGGACCTGTCTTTCTAAAGTATTGTCTCATTCTACCACTATAAAATTCTGTAAATTATATGTCCCTGTAAGTAAGGTGTGTTTTTTTTTTTTAAAGAAGTTGAGGATGAGGAGGAGCATAAAAAGTTGTTTGGATACTGTATTTTATTCCTTATGGATTATATCAAGTAAATTAAAATTTAATTTAAATTATGTGTGTAAACACTTTAATGTTAATAAAATGATTTGTTAAAATATATGCATTGAAACACGAGCATCTCACTATTTTTATGTTTTGTGATATGTACCATATATTTTTGTATGTGATTTTTGTATATTTGTAAATATATTTGTGCACATGCATATAAATAGGTTAAATTTCATTATATGAATGTACATAAGTATATTTACATATATGTCTTACTATACTTTTGGGTTGAATTTCTCTCATGGAGAGGACAGGAAGTCAGTCCTGTGCTCTGTACTTCTCCTCTTTGATACTAGCAGAATTTTGCCATTCATTTGTTTCTTCCATTCTCCCCTAGCACTATCAAATAATGACATCCATTGATCAGCCTACACATGAATTCAAAGTTCAATTTCTATGTTTGAGTACTGAAACAATTACATTTTCTGGAATAAAAGGCTTCTGGTTTGTGGTTACCTCTTAATATTTTGAATTATTCTACTTGGTGTGGGTTTTTTTCCAGGTGGCATTCATACTATATGGCTTGGTCTAATTTCTGCCCTATATTTTTGTAATCACTGTAACAATAATAACTCCTGTAACCTTGAGTAAGTTGACTTAAAATTCACCATCCTCAGAGTAATCCAATAAGTCTTTAATAGTGTCTCTGCCAAAGCTCATTAGGTGGACAGTATCTTAACTGTTATTTCTGAGGTATTAACCAAATTCTCAAAACAACATGAAAGTGTTTAAGGAAAAAAAATTAATTAACAGAAGGTTTTACATAAGTCTTGGAAAAAAAAAAAAAAGATGGCTTTACAAACTAAAGCTATTCAGTTTGTCAAAGAACAAATTGCAAGTGTGGTTTTATCACCTTGTGTATTAGAAATAGATCACTAATAACAGATTTCTCTTCATTCTATGTGAAAGACATATTAGTATCCAACAGTTGGATGAGAGAGTTAACCTAAACCAGACTAGCAATAAGGCACTTTAAAAAAAAATAAAAAAGAAAAAGATGTTAATTATTCATTGGACGAATTCAGCTACATATAGGGTAACTTTTCCGTCAGGTGCTGTTTAAATCAAAAATAGTATGTCACCTCTGAAGGTTCATCTCTCTTTTGTTTGACTGTAGAGACAGTAAGGCTCCTAAGTGTCCTAAGTTATGTAAAGTACATCACAAACTGTTACTCCCCACTTAAAGAATAAGATATTCTTCATTGTTGTAGTCCAGATAAAATTTAGGACCTTACGTGCATCATCTACTGGATGTAAAACAGTAATTTAGGGTCTCGATTTTAGAGGTGTTTGTCCTGTTGAAAAACACCTACACAAATTCTTACGTAATTTCACAGGTCTATTCAAGTGATTAGTACTTCACCAATAAGTGTGTCATGTTCTACCCTAAAGTTATTTAAAGCATCTTAAAACTCTACTCCTTACCTTTTCAGTATAATCTATAAGTATTCTTTTTTTGCTGTCCCACAGTGCTCTTTCTAACCAAGATCATAATTCAAATTCTTATTGGCTAAATTGATAGCAATCTGAGGAAGGGCTTAGAAATTTTGTCTAAATTCCAAAGCATTGTGCAAAGGATTTGCAGATGCTCTAGGGAAAGCCTCTTATCTTTCTCCACTATTGTCAAATTTGCACGATAAAAATTATAAGCAAAGAAAAAATAAAAGCCCCNTAAGGAAAGAGATTGCATATACACCAATGCATAAATCTAGGAAGCTGATGGAATTAATAAAGCAACAAACAAAAACTATCTTACAATGGCACCACATGCCACAAAGGAAATAAATCATTAACTGTTTTTGTTTGGTGTTCAAAGGGGAAACAATTCACTTGTGGCACTGTTGCTAACTAGACAACCTCTATCAAAACCTTTTGTCATCTTTCACCAATTTGTTGTACAAAGATTGACCTGTTCTGCATTCTGAAACTGATATGGACAGAAATTATTTTCAATACCGACTTGTACTGGGCCACAATAAAAATTATTTGGGATCAAACCCTGATTAATTAAAGGAAAAATGATTTAGAAGTCATCATGACAATCTATAAGTTACTTCAAAAAAGGAGGGAAGCAAGTTGTAAAGCAAGCAACAAAGAAAAATAGGACAAGTAATGGACGAAAAAACTAATCTGTGTTGCTAGTGTGCTGCCTCCCTTGCTTCCCTCTGTTCCTTTCACCTTTCAAGATTTAGCATATTGAAATGGTAAGGATAAGTTAGAATTGCAAATAGTTTTATATCAGTTAAAATTTTTGGATGCTATAGTAAGCGGTTGGGTAGATATATTTCTTGTTTCCCCTCATATCCCACCACCCTCCTGCCCACAGTCTCTTCCATGTGTGGTATCAGAAGTTCATTGAAGGAATGGAAAACAAGTTTCTCAAATTTTTTATTTTCTGTTCTTTTTCTTTACTCGGTGGTGATATGTAAAATAGAGAGACAGCTATTTATTTCTGGATGGAATTTCATCAAAGAAGCATGATCATGGGCCTTGCACTTAAGGTTTTATGACATAATTACTCACCTAGAGCAGCATAGCTAGAAGGAAAGTAGGAGAATGGAAATATTTGGAAACATCAGTATCATAGAAAGCAGAGAATTCTGAGTTATCCTTCTTCAGACAACCAGATGTAGCATGTCTTCAAAGTGTATTGAAATTCCTATTTGAACAAGTTAACTGAGCCAAATATATGGGAGTGATAGAAGGTGAACGAGTCAAGAGAGGTGTTGGTATTTAGGCTGCAAATCTGTATCTGAGACTGAAGTGGGATACAGAAGTACACAACCAGGTTCAGGATCTTGAAAGATCTATTGTCACGTACACCTAGTAATATATACTGTTATCTGAGGAACAAGGAAAGTGTCATGAGGAAATAACTATGGTGGTTTTACAGAGTAGCAAGACCATAACAGGTTGTGTGAAGGAAAGAAGGCACATTAGAGGTGAGTGACCAAAAAAAGCTGAGACTGCTGCCATTGACAGAATGTGCACGGAGCAGAAGTGGTATGAAACAATTAGAAGGATCAGACAAAACTAAAAGGAACTAAGGTAATTTTTCTTCTTATCCCTGTTGTCTTGTTTCTCCTGAGAGGGATGAGAACTAAACCAAGCCAAGATTCATGTTTCTCTTCTCATGACTACTCAGCACATTAAAGATCATCAGAATATGCTTAATCCATGATAATCCTTTTGGCTTTGATCACTTTCATTCACAAATATATCTGGAGACAGAGATGCTCATTTTTGCGTGAGACCTTAGTGAATGCATCAGTCATGTAGGAGCTGATTTGAGTGCCATCTTAGGGGACAGTTGGTCAAATTTGTGACCTCCACCTGATGCTTAGCATCTCTTATGAGTAGGTAAGAGCAGAGAGCTCAAAATCACTCAGGCTCAGAAAGGCCTGGGGTTGGGGGTCTTTTTTTTTTTTTTTTTTTGATAAATGGCCTAACTACTGGGAAATTATATAAATGAAAAGGATTGCTGTTGTACCCAAGAGGAAACAGAAAACCAAGATCCTCCCACTGAAATATTATTTCTATTTAAATGTTCATGCTAATTTCAGTAAGGCTTGCATTGTGTTTCTGTGTATTGTTAAACAATAACTGTATCCTGCTGAAGTGATGGCTGCAGTTCAGTAACGCATGAAGGCGTTCCTGGGTATTGTATGCTGTTTGAATGATCCATATAGCATGCTAAGAAAGCGAATTGAAATCCATTTCCATGACAAGTGCTAGACAAAAGAATAACCTCTGTAATGCAATTAGAGTTTCTTCCAGATAAAATGTGCTATATGAAAGTAAACCCTGATTTTGTTGTCTTAATTCAGACTATTAGTGCTTGATGTGGTATTTAATGATACTTCTGACTGAATAACAAAGGTATTCATGCATAGTTTTACTGAAAAGTAAATGTGATATTTATCAGATTGCTTTATGAAACAGGGAGGAAGGAAAGCTGATGACTTTTTAACAGTATTTATGTCTAAAAAAGTTGCATACAGCTGTGAAGACCACTTATGACCCAATAATTTAAGTGCTATACATCCCACTTTTAGGACCGGCGCCCACCTTTTCAGTGACATTTCAAGTAAAATTGTGACAGGTGGTCACCAATTCAAAACACTAGTGGTAGTTCTGAGCCCTGATAATACAAAGCTCATGTCATTTTTCCTTACAGATTTTCCCTTTACATAAATGGTGTAAGTGTACCCCTCAAAGTTCTACCTCTGGAAGCTTTTTTTTTTTTTTTTACAACAACACCTTTAGGCAATAGCAGGGGGGCAAATTTTATGCTGTCTAAACCAATATGCTGTGAGTTATTCACATCACTTTCTGAAGTGCCAGTCAGTGGTTTTGTGTTTGGAACAGTGCAAACCACTATTGGACTCAGAAAAAGCAGTTTCTGAACTGGGAGCACCAGAGAGGGTGTCAGTACAGAAAGGAAAGAAAAAAAATGGCAAAAAAAGGTATTAAAAGAATTCCTTTTCATTTTTGCTGCTGTTGAAAGTTTTCTAAGGCAAGAAGATGAATCAGGAACTTTGTAATAACATGTGTCTGGCCACTTAGCTGTAGCAGCAGATCTGGAATGAAGCTTACTCAGCACAAGCTTTGGACCTTTCAGACCTCATGTATCATTTCTCATCTACTGAGTTTCTCACATTTGTACAAAATAAAAATGGGAATAATAATAATTAAAAAAAAATCAATGTTTTAAACAATTTGAGTCCAGAAAGAATACACATATTCACCATTGAACTTTTAGAAAAAAAGCTGCCAGAGAGTCTGACTTTTTGTCCCAAAAGTATTTGTCTTCAGAGCCATCAATTTTAAAGACTGATACTCCTTTGTCCAATTTTTTTTAAAGGAGTTCAGCTGAAAGAAGCAAACAAAAGAAAGTGAAAGAGCAAACAGTAAATAATGAGTCTGTAAAGGGAATATCTGCCAAATTCTTTCACTGTAGGCTGGAAGGCTGTTGAAACCTGAAACTGCTTTTATATTCCGTGCAAAGAAACAACTCTTCAAGTCTTCCGAAAATGCAGAGACCTCAAGACAACATTTCTGGAACTGTTACAGCAAAGTCTTGTAACCATAATAAATGTGTTCAATTTCTACTTTTCTTTAAGGGCTGAAAACACCCCTACCTTGGTTTACTCAGCTACTGAGAGGTGCTGAAAAACCTCTTCTAACTGCCTGTTACTGAGAAAATGTAACCTTCCTAAATCCTACCTTTGGGTTGAAGCTGACTGGAAGATCTGTGGAAAATTTACCCTTTTATCTAGAGAGTTGCTGCAGTTCAGTGGAATGTAATAGTTTTCTATATGAATTTACAGCGCACCAGTTGTCAGCGATAGATAACTTGGTAGAAGTCCAGCCAGATTGATTATTTAGAGTGTCTGAAGTACCAGAGGACAACAAGCAAGACAAGCACGACAAGTACGGATGTTGCTCTTTAAGTGACTTATGCCGACATGGTTTGCTTTTCTTACTTTGAGTGTTGAATCAGGGAGGGAACTTCAGTCCCAGCTGTAAGAGTTTTAGAAGGCGGGTTAATGGAAGAGTTCACATATCTCATAATTACAGATAATTATTCTAGGGCTGAAAGATTTTCCTTGATCAAATCAGAACTAATTGGATAATTATTTGCAAAAGGAGGAGCAAAAAAACAACTGCATTACATGCGGTACACTTTTTTTTCTATTCTATGTTACAGAAATTGGTGAAGCTACTGTAATATTATTTGGATAAAGAATTCCTATTGCAGTAAAATGATCAATTCTTTATATACAGAATTGTCACTTACCAGATGAAATACTGAAATTAAGCTATGCCATGTGCAGGAAAACACACTGGCACCAACTGAATCAATCATCTATATTCAGGAAGACACTTAGCCAGTGCATTTCAAAACTATTGGAGACAATGTTGCTTATATACTTTTTTTTTTTTTTTCCCCTGAGTATGGTTTTTAATATATTCTCAGGAAGAAAACAGTCATTAAAAATAAATTTTCCTCTTCATGTGATTGTAGCTCACACCCAATACTCAACCAGCAGGACAGAAGGGCACATTCTTAAGCTGTGCCAGGAGAGGTTTAGGGTTAGAAGAATTAAGAAGAAATTCTTTACAGAATTCTTTGGTATGGACTGCCCAGGGAGGTGGTGGTTTCACCATCCCTGAAGGTATTTAAGAAGAGATTGGATGTGGCAATTAGCGCCATGGTCCAGTAGGCGAGGTGGTGTTAGAACATAGGTTGGACTTGTTGATCTCAAAGGTCTATTCCAACCTAGTTGATTATGTGATTATTGCTTTGTCATTAACTTCAAAGGATAGGGATGAATCAAGTTGAAGAAATGAAATTGCAGAAGATGAGATCTCCAGGTTAAAGAGAAATTATTTGAAGTTATCATACTTCAAGGTGCTGTGATAATGATAATAGGAAGGGAGATTTGTTTGGATAAAAATTCTGGTATCATCTGCAAATTATGTTGCTTTGACATTTGGTACTCTTATAATTGGCCTGGAGAGGAAATGTAAATATCAGAAGCAAGTCCACATTTTCTGCAGGTTCAATTGCAGTTCTCATTTTTTACCTGCAATTTTTCATTTGGCTTGTTTGAATTAAGGACTCTTCAAAAAGTTCTCAAGAACAATTTACTAGAGGAAAAAATAAATATGGATAAACATCTTTAACTAAGGGAGATGGGGAAATAGCTTACTACACCCATTTTACAGTTGCATAAATGAAAAACTGAGGCCAACTCCCTTGGGATTTTACTGGTGCATTTCTGATGCAATTTTTGAGCATTTCTGAGCTTTTTGGTCAAGAAAACCACAAAGCATTTGCTAGCTTCAAAGGAAAATGTGTTGGGACTTGCTTGTGCAATGTTTAATTGCAAGGTAGATACAGGTCTGTATGTTGCCTGCAAATACAATGTTTGTTTCTAAATATCTAAAGAATGCTAAAATATGTATAGTTTCAATAAGGTCATTTGGCAGTGTTTCAATGCCAAAGTGTCTCATTCTTTATTGGAACATGTAATTGCACTGTTCTTCATAAGTTAGAGTCCTTGCTTATAATAATTGATTGTGATAATACAGCGAACCAGCCCTAGTTACTGTTCTATTTAACCCTTGTATTCGAATGTCAGGTATGCAAGGCAAGTCATCTAGTTAAGTGGAATGTAACATCTTTTACATCATAGATCAGATAAAATCTTCTATGTATCATTGAGTCCGAGAATCTGCCTGGGCAGATGGTCTTGGTTTTGTAAGTCAGACATACATTGCCTGGAGAATTTTGGAGAAATATGGGCATTATTTTCCAACTCCAGTAAAGGAGAAAGGTGTCATTTCACTGACAGCCCCAGAGAATATTTCCCTGTTACTGCATGCTTGACAGATGCCATGAACAGATTGATGTGCAGAGAAAGGAAAGGTACAAGGAAACCGTACATTAAAACTCATTAACTTTAGATAGGAAAACTCTGTTGGGAGCAACTCTAGAGCATTTTTTCATGTACAGTGAATGTTTAACATTCTAAATATATGTGCTATTTAATGTGTTGGGACTGCATTTACATATTTGGTGGAAATATGAATGAAAATGAAAACAGTAACAAGATAAACACAAGAGAAAATGCATCAGTAAAATGAATCATTAAGAATCTCAAGGAAAATACAAGAGACATTTTTCACACTTCTAATTTTAGAACGAACAAAAGTTGTAGGTCTGGTATTTGGAGTGGGTCACTTGAATTTCCAATATTAATTTTCTCAGAAGAAAACATTCACTTTTCTTTATAATGTAACTCTAGCTTTTAAAAAAATCAGATCTGCTTCTTAGTCCAGTCAAACTCTTATGCTTTTGCTTAAATTTTACCACTGAAAAAGGGACATGGAACTTTATTATCTGAGTTATCATGGAAAATAGTTTTCTGGCCACCTGGTCCATATGTGTCACCTCCTTACCCCATTGACTCCTTTTCATTCCAATATTAAAACTTGATTTTTTGAATTAGGTGTCAGATGAGTACTATAAAACAAATAGAGCACTAGATGATGAACACAGAAGCATTGACTTTTTAATATGGAATTAAAATTTTAATATGACATATACATAACTGTAATTATTTCATTATAATGATTGCTATTCCTGACCATTGAATGGGTATAGATTTGAGAAGGTATTTTTACAGGATTTTGTGTTTAGAAATGTATTAGTGTATTTAGAAACACCACACAAGGGAAGGAAGATGTATGTGCTTGTGAATAACATAGGCATCCTTAATTTTGGTAGTTCTTCATTTGAGCACTTAACTTTTCAACCTTAATATTCTTTTAAGGTAGATCTCATTGGAAATTTAATTTATGTAATTCCTGTTTCGATGTAAACAAATTTGATGGTAATTTTGTAGATGAAAACAGATTTAAAAAACTGAACAGTATAGCTGAAAGAAATGTTTGTAAGAAATCCTGTTCTCAATGCAAATAGGACAGGGTTTAGTGAACTGAAAGTGGAAAACAAATAAACAATGGCATGCTCTTAGTGTGTAAATATCTTCTTATTCTATATCTTCATGTCAAGTTTGAAAAGGCTTCTTCTAGAGAGGTAGAACTTAATTGTTTTATTAGAGATGTGTAGGTACTAAATAATTGAAATAGTCATGCATAATTCAAATAATTGCTTCCAGTAGATATGTAGTCTAACAAATATCTGATGGAAATGCCGATTGAATAGTTTTCCCCGTTAAGAGAATTTTTTTATATTTTGAATTCATGGAATGTTGTGTTAATTTGCATAATGGTATAACTGTAGCAACAGGTTACAGGTGATGACTTGGATTCTGATGCTACTTGATGCAAAATGACTCATCTCTTACTTCAACTTGCAGTCAGAAGCTAATGGAATTAAAAACTATAAATATTGTGCAATTATAAAGATGAAAAGAACCTATCTTGAAATGCAGTAGCCAACTAATACTTATTTTTCCTTGTAATAAATGCAAATGCCTGAATTAGATACCATAAAGGTCTGTGCTACAGAAGTTTACCAAGAGTTATTTCTGGTTTTGAATAAAATCATGTATGGCAATCAAAATAATAGTGTTTGAATAACTTCTTGGAGTGCATTGAGCAGCACTGGCAATATCTGTTACATGTGGTTTGCTTTCTCTCTCTCATGTATGTATCATTTCCCCAGGAGGAGTAACTGAACAGGTGGGATAAAAAATGCATTTGGTAAAACAAACTTTTCTATCTTTATGAAGTCATAATACTTATGATAGAAGGGCAAGATTCTGCATTTGAAACAGTATATTACTAGGTTTAAGGAGGCTCCAGTTCCTGTGGCAACTCACAGTCTCAGAACGCCACTCTTCCCTAAGAAAGATCCTTCTCCCATGAGGTAAATCTTTACCCCATGGTGAAAATTTTTCTGTGCTCAGGGATGAGACTGGGCCAACAGACTTTCAGCTACATGTGACAGATTGCATCAGAGTATCTTGGAAAAAAAGATTCCACGTTGTTTATGGTTGAAAAAATGCTGAAAAAATGCTAAAAAATAGCACCTCTATTTTCTGTTGTGTCTGCATGTCTACCACCTAATGACAGATCTTCTCCAATTTCATCAGTCTACAAGGCTCTTTTTTCTGCTGACATGTCTTTAGAACACCATTCCTATCCTCTTGGTCACCTTGTTTTTTATTGTTTCATACTAAGTATTACCTTTTCCTTCTTCCCAATATACAGGAAAATGCTAGAAAAATAAAGTTTATTGCTTCTGAATTCTATGTTTAGTCTTGAATGAGGAGGGTGAGACAGAAGAGAGAAAGAAGCGGAAGATGAGTAAGGGGTTTCTTTCATAACTGTAAGCCCTAATAGAATTTTGTGAAATTGCCTGCAGGGTTATTTTGAGATATACATAAGAATGGACTAGTTGGATAAATAGAGGGCTAGGCAGTGAGCAGAAAAGTTTAGGAAATACAAGGATTGCATTATTGATAAGGACATCTACTTATTTTGTATGTGATTATGAGAAAAAAAAGCAAACCACAAAACCTGAAGGTTCACAGGCCATGAAAAAATTCTATCATGGCTTTGCAAATCTAAGTATTCTATATAAAACTGGAATCATTAGCTAAATTTGGATTGCTTAAATGATTGAAGCAAGGTTCCAGTGACTTTTGCAACCTCTTTATCCTCCATTTTTGAAACAGAAGAGGTAAACATGAGCCAGAGATGATGAAACAATTTCATCTATAGTCTGTTCAGTTTCCACTTCATTATCCATATTTCTTGCCTAGGTACTTAGATCCTAAAAATTTCTAGGAAAGTCTGAAAATTACATTGTGTTTTGAATGCAGTTGTTGTCAGGAAACTCAGAGAATAAACAAATTTGTAGCGAGTCATTCCCCTGTAATATTGGTGGACAGAGTGGGAAGTAGTTGTGTAGCAATGAAATTTAGGTGGTTCTTAAGGTCCCTGTACAATGTATTTATTTTTTTTAAATATAATTACAGTTGTATTTAATGAAGTAGCAGAACTGTAAAGCTGTCAGGAAACAGTTTTGGCAACATTTCTTGAAGGAACATATTAAATAGTAATGATGTCAAACATCTGAAAGACTGAGTAGACCTTGCATGCACAGTTTTCTAGTCTTAGGAAATTAAAAAGGGGTTTGGAATGTTGCCATTTGACTGAGTATAGGGGAAAAAAAAAAAAGACCCATAATAAGCAACAGTTGTAGTTGCAATATTTGCTGAAACCAACACACATTAAATAATAATGAAAGCAGCCCTTTAAAAATGTTGGCAGACTATATGGAACAGCTGAGCTGAAGAATCTGCAAAAAGGATAAAAAAAGCAGAAGCTGGTATATAGCCAATGTGCTGTCAAAGAATAAAAAGCTCCATTGGAGATTAAACGGTGAGATCAAATTCAGACAAGTATTTATAAAACAAATAGTTTGAAAGGAAAAGAGTTAATTCTTGGGTTGTGTAAGTGAAAAAAAATCTTCATGGGTAAAGTGGTATCTTCAAAGAAGATATTTAATTAGAGAACGGAAGTTTTTTATGTGCTTGCTATTTTTTGAATAGGAGAGGAGGTGGTCAAGGAAGACATTTTTCAACACATTAAAATACAGCATTTTGTACAGGTTTTGTACAAGAATCTTACATGAAATTATTGTTAAAATTTGTGGAAGACTTTAAATTTCCTTCTAGGCAAGAGTACCTTGTTAAAGTGACCCTAAAAAACTTACTCCTAATAACCAATGACACTGGGATCTTGTGTTTGGTTGTAAGAATTCAAATGGGACATCAAGAAACAGAGTAGCTGAGGATTTTTTAAAATACAAACAATGGAGGTGTTAAACAGGTGTTATTTCTTTTTGGTTGTTATCCTGTATGTACTCTACTAAATATTAGACTATCATAGCCACTGGGGGGAAAAAGGTCTCATTTTCAGTGTTATAAAATAGCCAGATAAATATATTAAAATAAATAGGATCTGATCGATTATAACACAACTTGAGATCATTACTAAGCCTTATGATTACATGCAGAATATACACTGCTTTTAAAGAAAACATATTCTCATTGTTAAAATAGAAACAGGGATTTGAAATGGACACTGAAGTGCAAGGCTCAGATACCCTTAATCCCTGCTCTGCTATTGTATATAAATGGAAGTCCCTAAATTTAACAGTGCTCTGAAAGCAACTGACTGTACCCCAGAAGCTCTATCCTGGTATGTTCCTCAGTCTCACAGTTCAGCCCACTGGCACTTGCACTCTCAGTGCCTATACTAAGCAGTCATAGAGAGCTGAGGAATGTTTCTGACCGTGGGAGAGATCTTGCTTCCACTAAGACTTCTGTCAGTGGTAGTTCTTGCATGTCCCTATTTGCAGATAATATTTTGAAAATTTTTGACTATAGAGAGCATAAGGCAAAAGCGGTCACTCATGTCAGCTATGAAGATTCTTAGACTCCAAGCTCAGGTCTGGCAGAAGCCTTCCTGAACACTAGTATGCATGTGTGTAAACAAACACACACATACACTAAGCTCCCCTATGATCTGCTTTCCTTAGGAAGGACCCAAGGGGTAATAATGCAGACAATCTGAACAGGGAGATAACATGGTTTGAGATACTCTGCATTACAAGGCCCAGAAGATCAGTCTGAGTTCACAGAATATGACTAATGGAAGGTTCTCAGCATTCCTTGATCCTCTCTGTCTTTGCAGGCAGTCAAAGCCAATATCCTTTAAATGCTTATCTTTTATGAAAAGTTGTTCTATGTATCTTTCTTTCCCCACTATAATATGATTCATAAAACAAAGAACATGAAAAATATTTCCATGTTCAAATCCTCTGCTAGAAGTCAAACTGTCTCTGAAAACCTTAAAATTACTCACAAAACCTTCTGAAGGTTATGACAGACCTCCTGCTTCTTTGTTCTTCTTGGTGGTGGTAAAAGCTGGATCCATGCCCAGTGCAGGGAACATAGTGTAAATAGCGTTGCTGCAGATTGCTACTGGATTGTTCAAAACATCAGATGGCGAGAATATGTTATTACCAACAAGCTGTTTACTGGCCAATCAATTATAAACTCTGATGGAGCACCAGGCATTTTATTGTAGGCTAGCCAAATGGATGGAGAAAACATATGTCAATCTCTCTGTTACTTTAAGGGGCAAATTCTGCTCTTCTGCTTCAGAATGCTCTAAAGCCTCCCACAATGGAACCACACTGATGTTAGTATGGGAAGGTAGGATCTGTTGCGGTGCTGTGGGAATCAGTAGGATAATGCAGTTCTCAGATATTTGGGCAACTTTATGTCAACATACATTTGCATAATAAGAGTACAGCTGAAGCATCTGTGAGTAGTCCTCCCCTCAAAAGGATTTTGAATACATGAGTTTGTCAGTCTGTGTGCAATATAGAAACAGTCAGGAATTACTGATTGGCTTTTATATTTGTGTTAGTTCTTACATGAAATGAAGTTTTGAGTCTTTTATTCTCCTTTCACTTACATTTACTATAAAATAAAATAAGTCCATTATCTTCAATCCCAAACTGGAAAATGCTATTCCAGATTAGATGCTTCAAGAGGAAATTTTTGAGTTTAGAAAGGGAAAAATATATCTGTTTGCTCACAGTACCTCTAATCCATCATATATATAATTGAAAGAACATTTTTTTTTCTTCACTCCTGCAACTGAGAATTCCTTTCTATATTTTTCCAGAGAGGGTTTGGTTCCAATGGGGAACAGAATACAGAGATGAGAACAGAGATAATGAGGAGAAACAGGCAACTTTCTTTGGAAAAATCTGTGGTTATATTGGTGGCAAGCAGTCATATATATACCCTGTCCCAAGTGTTCATTCTTCAGAAACATACATTGGAAAAAGCTACATTAGGTGAAGGGCTAAACAGATGAAGAGCCAATTTTCTGCTAATGCTGAAAAAAAAAAAAAAACAAACCAACTTTAAAGGGAATTAATAAAAACAATTGAGTAGTATATGATATCTATATTCCAAAACTATTGGGTTTAAAGTTTTAGAAAAGTTGAATAACTTCTTTGGGGATTTTTTTTTCCACAATCTGTGAAGGTAAACAGTAAGTCACCCTGCACATTGTTCTTGAAAATACCAAGGAAAGAAAAAAAGAAAAATCTGTTCTTCATTAAACTTATCACCACAAGAAGTTGGGGACCAGGGATTATCCATATTAAAAAAAAAAGAAGGGCTACCTCCTGGGGAGATAATGAGTTCTGAAAGAAAAATTATAAAAACAAAACAAAAGCATACCTGCTTTGCACTGAAACTTGACGGATATGTCCTATAATGAAAATCCTTGCTCAAAAAGCTCACTACAGAAATATATTTCTTTATTATTTTTTTATTTGAGCAAGAAACAAGATGCTGAGTTGTTTTTTTTTTCCCTAGTCATTCAAAACTGCTTAAAATGAGGCTCTGTCTCTCCAGTTGTTTGTAAATCAGCATAGTTCTATTGGTTTCAGAAGACTAATGCCAGCAAGACCAAAAAGGCCTGAAAGAGCTCAGCCAGATCATCTGAGATTGAATGTCTGATGCAAAATTTCTAGTGTAGCTGTGCAGGCTGCCTCTTTCTGAATGGTTACATTCTCACTGGCATTGTCATCCTCTTCAGATGAATTGGAACCCATAAAATCATTCAGGGGTGAAGGATGGAAAAGCAGGGAGATAGTGAAGGTTAGTGAAGCAGGTTATTAAACAAGTGGTAACAGGAATCTGAAATGATGGGAAGAGAAGCAATGGATAGTGGCATGTGCTCAGCTGACAGTCCTGGCATCACACAGGTGTTTAGGAGTGGGAGGAGGGCAATCTCTTGTGCAGCTGATGAAAGCTGAGGAAGTTGTATTAGCATTTCCAGTCTATCAGTCACTATTGAAATACGCACAGAGCAGCCCTATTGCTTGGGATAATTATGTCTGCAGTAGTAGGTGTTCAGTCTTCTGTATTCCGTGAGACTTATTATAAAACAGAAGATGGACCTGATTAGCATTCCTCCTCCTCCCACTGCTTAAATAATAATAATTGATAACTACTACAGGTCACGCAAGACCTCAAAAGTGGGTTATATATTCTAAATTTCCTTTTATCCCTATCATTAGTATGACTCAGATAAAATTTGAGGCACTGTGCAAAAGAGAGACAACATGGCCACAAGAATATCTCAGCTAAAGCAGTAATTTCTACAACACAAAAGTGTAGAGCAGATCCAGGAGCAAAACCTTGGCTGATAATATGACACAGCTCTGCTTTCCCTTCTTCAACAGTTAGATGTTAATGCTATTGAGAGGCTTTCAAATTGAAATCAATGGGAGTTTCATTATTCACTTCAATAGGAGTGGGATGAAGTTCTAAACAGTAAATGGAGCAATGAAAATCTAAGAAAACAAGAGGCATGCTAATGTGTGTTTTGTTTAAGAATTCTCAGTTTCATTGCCTCTGTTTAACAAGAGCAAGCAATTGAAAATCATGTGCTTGGGGGGGGGGGTGGTGAAAGCATGTGTGCTGTGTGGGAATGGAAGACTATACACCTTTCTGCCAATGTTGGATGGAGACAAAACTAGAGGCAAATAATTTAGCCTGCATGCAGAAGGTGTAGGAACAAGTGCCTTCTAAAGGAAACAAACAAACAAACAAAAATAAGGTGCATTAAGTCTTGTGTGTGTGTTTTACCAGCTTGAGTTTTTTTGGAACCATTAAATACAAATCAAATGAATAATTTAATATTTTACACAGTATGAGCATCTTGCATCACTGAGTTTTTGGAACAGTTTCACATAGAGAAAATGCAGTGGGTGCTTGCCTTGCTGTTCTGTAATTTTACTTTGTCCTTATTTCAATTATATTTCAAAGCAAATACTCTTCCTCATTGTGAGGTGAATTTCATTCTGGTGAGCTAGTGGTTTATTTGTTTTTTTTGTTTTTGATTTCTCTGTTTCACAATTTCAGAATATGAATTGTAGAGAACATAGTGAGTATTTCTAATGATCTTAAGCTAAATGAAGACCTTTTCCTCTGTTTATTCTTCCATTTAGACTCATTGGTCCACAGACTCTCTTTTACTTCACTCTGGGACAGTGTATGAAACACTTAGCAGTGAAGATGTGTTTATAGATGCTTTGTCTGGAAATATCAACACCAGATTTCTCATTTCTCACATCCCATACACTCTGCTCTTTCTCTTCACATTTATACCATACCTACCTTCACAGTTTCATCTCCCCTTCCTTTTGTCCTTGATGTATTGCCCTGCAAGAGTCAAGAGTCTTTTGCAAAGAAAATCTTAAGATCCATTGTGACTTTTTATTATTTTCATAAATGTCTGCCAGAGGACCCAAAGAAAATGGTCTTAAGAGAACTTCATAAAAAATAGTTTCTTTGTGAAGATGTGAAGTCAGTCTGTTCTTAGGAGTAGTTGTTCTAATTCCCAAGTTTTAATTCTGTATTAGAGCAGACAGGCATGTACACCAATTCCCTTTGAATCTTGATTATTTGAGGGGAAAACTCCATATATGATTGGCTGCAAGAGTGCTGCAGGATAGTCCAACCAGGATTTGAGGTCAGGCTTAAGACTGATGGATCGTCTTAGAGGGGCCACTGACTCATTAGCGTGGATTAGAAACAGGCAAACCCAAATACATATTAGCTTACAGCATTGATGAATCCGTGACCAGTTCAATGAGCCTCCAATCTTAGTGTAAAGCTCCAACATTGCAAAATATCTGTTGCATTAAATGTTGAATTTTAATGAAATAAATGTTGCATCAAGAAGTTTATTGATCCAGAAATAAAGATAAATTTCTTCCAAAAACATAGGACATTAAAAGAAAATTATTTAAATAGCCATGAAACTTTTAAAAATTATAAAAGATGGAATGTTTTGATTTACACAAAACAATGTTCTTCTGCAAACTTTTATTTTTACAGAAGTTTCTGAAAGATGACTCTTTCATCATAATCCCAGATTTAAAATTATCTCCATGTGTGTAAAATCTCTGTGGATAGAAACTACTGTTTTCATCTCAGTTATGCCATCAATCCTGCAAAAGGTTTTATTTTACACTTATATGAATATGCCTTCTAGTGCCAAGGTTAAGTCTACTAACTTATGGTTGCCATTATTTGAAACAAGAAAAAACCACAGGAAACTGCAGTGGCTATTACTCTAACAGTTTCTATCTGGTCTCTAAACAGTTCCTATCTCAAAGCACATCTGCTTAGCTGCACATTTTTTGGGGCAATAAACCACTCATCATGGCTAGGCTTCACGAACGAAGATTTGAGAAGGGCTCTACCCACGCTTGCTGCAAGCGCGCTGGTGGCTAAAAAGGCCAATGCGCGATAGGCAAGTCCGGTCGCAAAAGGCACAGTGGAAAGTCTCCACAGGCTGTATTGGGGACGCACCGTTCTTTCTGTGCTGTCTTTTTTCTTCCAGACTGATCCTGTGTGCGCTCTCAAAGGAAGCAGCAGCGTTATAGATGGTGTGCCTCCATGCCTCCCGATTGGAGGCCAGAGCGGACCATTGATGGTGGTCAATATGGCCAAGGCTGAGGTGTTGTTTGAGGGAGTCCTTGTATCTCTTCTTCGGGGCTCCTCTCTTGCGGCAGCCGGTGGCAAGCTCAAACCACTATGCTTAAGAAAAACCTGTATTTTGGTAATCTCTGTATTATTTTCTTTCTACCTGCAAAATAGTCAAATGCTTGCATTGAATAAGAGTTTAAACTGGATCTTACTGGTTATGTGGGAGAAATACTTTCATCTGGAGAAAATGGTAGCATTAGCATTGCTCTTGTTGCTGTTCCAGGATTTCTGAATGCTCCTATTTTAATGATTGGGACTTCTAAGTGAGTAATGACTGACACCAGGAAAGAGTTTCCTACTCTTTGGTCTTGTCCAATTTTGAAATGAAACTCTCTTCTATTCAGTAACAGTTTTTTCACAGAGTTTGATTTTTGGTTGTAAAACTCTATTGGCTGTAAGAGGTAGCTGAATGTTAACCCTCCAGGTATGAATAGCAGAGGGATCAGGTTTGTATTTGCATGTTGTATTAAGTGTATGTTTTTTGCCTGACCAAGACTCTTACCTCCTTCTGTTGCATCTGCAGATGAGCATTTTTCTCTCACCTGGAAGATAGAACTTCATGTTATGAAACTCAGACTAGGGCATAATGTTTTACTTTTATTTTCCTGAGTATAGTGTAGGCTCAACAGTTCAGAGGTCTTACTGTTCATCCTATATAAACATCTCACGCCAATGGCACACTCAGTGGACAGCATGCATGGTAACTCTCATCACCCATCTGGGACCTGAGCTTCGCTATGGCTTGAATCAGTAAATTTGCCAAGTGAATGGCCAGAAATATGGTGGACTTAATGAATGATTAATGAGTAGGCAGGGACTGATCCAGACTGACTTTTGAAATTATTTGACACAGCCAAAATTAATGCAGGAGTAGAAAGGAAAGGAATCACTCAACAATGGAAACTAACTATTGTTAATATGTGTTCAGAGAAAGTAATTGGGCAGAAAAGTCCAGTATCAAGACTGAGTTCATGTGTGATTTCACTGGCACGGATGACAGAGCAGTGAGCACATGGATGATGCTTTCCCAAACCTGATCGTACTCTGAGGCTCTGTTATAGCTGTTGCTGACAGGAAGGAGGAGGGTGGCTGCAACAGCAGACACAGATAACTTAAAACACACATGGTACTATGTGTTTCAACCACGTTTTTTTCACCCAAGGAAGTAGTTTACTTTTCAGCTATCAGTTCTGTCAGTTCCAGTGGCAAGTGCCAATCCATTGTTAACCACGGTAACAAGATGAATTACTTTTGGACTCAGAGTATCTGAAATAATAAAAGTTGTAAATAATCTGACAATCAGTGTCCTGCTACTAATATGAATTCTGTCTTCTAAAGTGAGTTTAGCATTTATTGTTAGGCAGGTTATGATAAGGGGCTGCATGTGATGTTTTGTAAGAATTCAATTCGCTTGTATTGTGAGTTAACACCATTTGCATGGTAATGAAACATTCTTTCAACAAAGTGTTGAAGGAAAACAAACTAATTAGTTTTTTGAACAGCACCTGACATTCACAGGGCCCAACGATGATGTTGGCTAAATGCCTGTATGACTGATGCCCCTTTCTTAGAGCTGGCCAGCATTTTTCTGTCTATGAGTATATGAGACAAACAAGCAAACAAAAATGTCCCCAATCCCATTACAGCTTCTTAAAATGTTACTAAGCCAATTTAATGAAATTTGCTGTGCATCCTGGTCCTTCCTATCAATGCATGCCTTTGGCTACCTTCTGTTTCTTTCATACTTAAAATGTTGTTTCATTTTTGCTGTTATGGACCTACATTTACTTTTCTTCCTCTATTATTTCGTGTTCTGTATAAAAATGAAGACTCCTACCTTCTAGTATCCCCCTATGACCCTCCCTGCACTATTCTCTGTACTGTAGGAATCACCATGGCAGCAGAGTGGCTGCCAATAAGCTGCTCTCTGCTTTTTCCATGGAAGTGACCTCCAAATTGCTGACCAGTGAGAGAAAATAAGTTGCAACAAAAAAATGGGCTGGCACAGGTTAGTTACCTGCTGAGGTGCCTGGGAGCAGCACAATTGTACTTAGCCCTTCCCTTAGAGGAGATGGGCAGGTGCCAGCCAACCTGCTACACAATGGATAACACAGCAGAATAAATAAAGTCAAAATATTTTTTCAACCATCATAACCTACTTGGAAAAAAAAAATTCATTTTCTGATCAAATTTTCCCCATAATGTTTCTAACAGGTTTGTCCATTTTTTTTTCCCCTTCCCCCCTCCCCATATGTCTGTTCAAAAGCTTTTTGTTCACAAAAACTCTCACAAACACAGGTGCATTTATTCTGAGGGGCATTGTCATGCTGGATCTGGCTGCCCTGTAATTTTTTTACTATCTTTCCACTGTAAATCCTTCTGTCTTACAATAGGGAAATAAATACGAACATGGTAACTAATGAAGTAATTGCAGTGACTGTATTAAATTAACTACAGCAGAAGGTTTGTGGCCTCACCTGAACAGGCATCTTTTGCACATGCAACATTTTTTTCATCTGTTCATGATTCACTGCTTCAGAGATGGTACCTGAGCATGGAAGAAAGACACTAAAAAGCACTATAAAAAGGCATAGCTGTCCACTGACAGATCTGACCTGCAGCTGCCACGACTCCACATAATCAAAGATCTGTCCATTCTGGAGGCCTTCCCAAAAAGTTTTGCCCTTTTTCAGAAATGTCTTGAACACATTGGTGCATGCAAAGGAAAAGGAAATTTGCTATGTGTTATTTGAAGACATCAAGTGATTTATTTAGCCAAAGACTGATATTTCAACTCTTAGCTGAGCTATTGTATGCAGCCAGTTCAGCTGCTACTGTTTAGCTGATGGCAGGTAACTGGATGACTTTATGTACTGTCCTTACACCTCACCCATATAACAACCATCAGCTGTCCTGACTGGAAGGAAATGATTCCTCCGTTCATTTGGTAGACTAAGATAAAGTAAGAATCTGTTTATTCCTAACAGATAGGGAACAGTGTTGTTTTTATTGTTTCCACACTACACTGATGTTATAATAGTACTTCTAAAATGGTTACCATTTTAACCTACCCTAAGAATGTTGTAAACACTCCTCCAGTATAAAGAGGATGGCTGTGATATAGCTGAATTAAACACTAAGCCTGTGGGAGAAGAGTCAGTCCTTGTTGCGGTGCTGCTTCTTGCTGGAAGCTGTGAGAAATACTCCAAAACCTGGCCATTGCCAGGATAGTAGGCACAAACATCTGTGGGTAAATTATTCCAGCAAGTGTGCAGCAGCTCAGCCAGCTGCCGAACAAGCTACCCAAAAGCTGTTTGATTTTGGCTGGTGATAGAAGATTGGTTGGGGAAGGAGAGCACATAGCACGATGCAGAAGGTTGCTTTCTTATTATTGTTCCTTCTCTCTTTTATTATTGTACTTATTTTATCTCATCTCTCAGTGTGTGAATGGTTGTTATGTAATTGCTATAATACTCAGCAGCGTCACAATAACACTTGGTCCATTCTCTGAGAAGGAAATTCCCTCAGTTCTTAGAAACAATTAAGTCAGTATATTTTGCATGAGAGTAAAAAGGGATAAATAAGCAACTGTAAGGCATAGTGTGTCCTTTCACGTCTGTCATGTCCAGGCAGAATCTGGGATAGCTGTGCTATTCTAGAAAAGCAGGCAAAGCCTCTTCTGATTCTTCTCTTGCTGAGCCCTACCATCAAATTCAAGATGTTCCAGCTCTCTTTCAGAGTTAACTTGTCTTCATAGTACTGCTAATAAAAATGGAATAAGGAATTAGGGCGTTTTGCACTAGGAGGAATTGAAACCTTTTAAATTCATTACTAAATAACTGATACTGTCATTGCAAAGTACTCCTAAATTGTTTTTTGTTTGTTTGTTTTTGCGGGGTTTTTTTAAATGTTTCATACATAAAACTAGACTTTTTAAATTTATTTCTCTCTTTTTTTTTTTTTTTAGTTTAAAGCATTCGACCTGTTCAAACTCTTTTATACATATCTTTTTGTACCTCTGATAAACAACTGAGCATTTTATAACTGCTCCCAGCCTCTCTCTTTCACTTCAATTTTCTGAAAATAATAAGCAGAAAAGTCTCATTGTCCTGACAAGCTCATTCAGGCATGGGTTTCTGGCTGTAATTTGACATTATTAATTGGTGCATTCTGTTCTCACATGGGAAAGGACTGAAACAGAACCGAGGTACTTTCTGCATCATGAAATAAGTCAGGTGAAAAAACATATGTCTAACCTATATGTTCTGTTTATTTAGCAAGCTGATAACTGAGTCTGTGCTAATGAAGACCAAAAGGACTGTGAATAATAATCTGTTCTTATTATTCAGGATTTATAAAATCACCAACTTTGCAGCTAGAAAATAAAGGGGAAATCAGAGGCTCAAATTTTAAAAAGAATAAGAGATTATAGAGCTTATTTTGACTGCACTTAGAAGATGGCATGTTTCACAGCAGGGATTTTGATGCATTCTGTAGTTAAATTTCTTCCAAGGTAATGAAAGTGGATGTAGTGTCCTTGCAGGTAGGGTTATTATGTTGCTGTTTAAAATCCTACAGTAGAAAAATTTGGGAGGGTGAGGAAGGTCCTACTAAATATTTTATATGGTAGCTTAGGGAGTAGAGCTATTGCAAGAATACAAAGGAACTCCTTAACCTGAACTGAGACCAGTGCAGAACTAACCAGAAGAGACTTTAACAAGCTGCATTTGATTTGCACCTCATGTGCCACAGGCACTGGTGAAAACAAGGAATGTGGAACAGTACTATAAAAATCGTTGTAATGAAATTATTTTTACCTTAACTGGAAGATTTGTGTGATTTCTCATGAACTATTGACAAACCATAAACAACAGTTCATGGTAACATGAGCTGTTGAAACACCAGATGTTTAAATGCTGCTACAAAATCATTAGTACCATTCCCAAAAAGCATTTGTGGTGTACCTGTGCTACTGCATACTCTGACCCCTGACATGGTCACATGAAAAAGGAGAACATCTTTTGTAATGACACTTTGTGTTCCAAAGGGCATATAAGAACCTTCATGAAGTGTATTGTAATTATATATGAACATAAACCACAGCAGCAGTGTCAGTGATCTACTGATTATGAAGATGGAAAGAACATCCAAAGATAGTTTAAAGTTTTCCTACTTGCTACAGACAAAGAAATGGCATTGTGCAGCACTGCACTTAACTGAACTGTCTCTGTAATCTGATATTGGATCAAAATTGAACAATTAGGAAAAAAAATCCAAACCAAATCACAATAGGCATTTAGAGATGCTGAGTGCTGCCATTACTAATTTTAGGTTGGAGATCTTTCTAGTTCAGAGCATGTCCTTGTTTGAGGAAACATGGAAGAGAAGCAGTCTATTTACAGAAATGTCATATTTAGTGCTTCAGAATGACTCACAAAATTTAGTTTACAGAATTCAATATCTGATATATTTGGGTGATCGTGTACATCTTGATATAAAGTAGCATTTCTGTCTAGGGAATTATTTGTACTAGAAAAACCGTCAGGAGGCTGAATCACTGAGCAAAGTTACATTGTAGTATTGAAGTGACTTTTTGTAAAGCATTCAAGATTCAAGGGTGGAAAGCTATAAGAAAGAGTTATATATTATCTTCATTAGTTTACAGTATGAAAGTGGTTCTAACAAAAATTTCCTCTGATTATGAAGAGTTCAAACAGCTTTTAATTGCCAGAGCAGTATCTTTCTTTCAGGCTGTGATGAGCAGTACTGTCTTTTTAAAAATCTATTTCAGGACTGAAGAAAGATAACTTAGTTAAAAATGAATGAATACAGAGGACAGGATAAAGGTGAAATGGATAAGAAAGTTAATATAAAGTGACAGTGTGACTTAGGCATAATTTTTATTTTTTTTTCAAACAGCATATTTTATCAAAATCTAGTGCTACCAAGTATGCTCAGATTATTTCAGTGAAATAATATTAGGTCATTGAGAAGGGAAACTTGAAACACTTTCTTTAAATTCTGCCCTTAGAAGTACCTACATAGCTTACAAAGGCAGAATTGTGGAGCTGTTCCATGGCAACACAGCTAAACTTCCCAGTAAGTCACGAAGAGAAATCAATGTGTCTAAGTTCAGGAATGAGTTATAGCAATGGAGAAGAGTCTTTTTACCCTTGTGCTAGAATAAAGATGATGTGTTAGCTGGGAGTCCTTTCTGGAGGAGGTTTCATTCAAAACGAAAACAACACCAAATCGTATTTCCCTGCAGGCTTTCTCCCTGAAGTGTTATCCTCACTAAGATCTGTTTGGTAACCCAATACAGTTTGTGCTAAATGGCACTTTCTAAAATCTTTGTCATGATGTGGGCCTTTGTGAAACTGGGCAAACACAGTCTAACAGCACAGCTGGAAGTCTTTTCCTTATACACCCTGAATTTATTTGCTATCAAAGATGCTACCTGAACACTTCTCACTGGAATCTCTGGATCAGTGGTCCCCAATAAGGATGTCTCTCCTCACGCAAAGACTTCACAGTAGTAGCTGAGGAGGCGAGAGGGCAGCAGTAGCCGAAAGTCAGGGACTTGCATCAGCAACCTTGCACAAGGTTCTGCCTTGCCCTGTTACCTGCTTGTACCTCTGCATGAGTGCTCCATCTACCTCTTAAGGCTTAGGGTTGCAAGTGCTTTGCCAGGTCTGGGAGGCAACAGTCAGGGGTACAAGGGGAAGAAAACAAAAATAATTTCATACATTATTGGAAGCTTATAGCCTAATTTTTTACCTCTGTCAGAACTATTCTGACATATCTAGGTGGTGTAATGAGACTTCTGCTTCAGCCGGTCTCTTCAGGGTCATCCACTGTGAGGAGGAGGAAGGTATCAGCCAAAGCCAACTAACCTGCCATGTCAGATTTCTTCTCAGGAAATTATCCAAGGTTCATTGTTTATTAAAAAATGTCATGGCTCTTGGCTAGAATACCAGAAATGGGTTTGGATCCTGGCTGCATGAAATGAGAGGTTTTCATGGCCTGCAGCTAAATGAAAATCAAGATTTTACCTCTGGCTTCTGAAAAACACTTGACTTCAATTAATTTTGCTCCACCTACAATACTAATTTTGAATGAGATATACAAAACTGAAGATTTAATTAAACATTTTTACTAAGGAAAACTAAATATTGGAAATTTTGAAAAAAATATGTTTATCGTATGTAAGAAATATAAGAGAAATCTATTACTGTGTTAACTTAGAAAGAACAGAGGGTTACTTGAGCCTAATTACTATCTTGTAATCTCATCAAAGCATAATAAATATCTTAAAGGTATGTGTCTAGAGGATGGTGCCAGAGTCTTTTCAGTGATGTCCCATGACAGGATAAGGAGTAATGGACAAAAGCTAAAGTGCAAGAGTCCCGCTTCAACATGAGAAAAACTTGGCAGAGCACTGGAACAGGCTGCCCAGAAAGGTTGTGGAGTCTCCATTTGAAGACTTTCAAAACCTGCCTGGATGCATTCTTTTTTAACCTGTTCCAGGTGATCATGCCTTGGCAGGGAGGTGGACTAGATGATCCCCAGTGGTGTCTTCCAACTCTAACAGTTCTGTGATTCTATGGTTCTGTAAATCCCAAAATATGTTGAAGACAAAAACTATACTGTAGAGATTCCTCTTGGAATGGATACTTACACCTGAGCATTGAACATATCTATCTGTTATACAAAGAATCATTTAGGTTGGAAAAGACCTCTGAGTTCATCGAGTCCAACCTATAATCAAACACCACTTTGTCAGCTAGACCACAGCATTGAGTGACTCCACCACCTCCCTGGGGAGCCAATTCCAATGTCTAATCACTCTTTCTGTGAAGAACTTCATCTTAATCTCTAATCCAAAACTCCCAGTACAACTTCAGTGTGTGTCCTTTTGCCTTATTGCTGGTTGTCTGGGAGAAGAGCCCAATACCCACCTGGCTACAACCTCCTTTCAGGTAGTTCTAGAGAGTAATAAGGTCTCCCTCGAGCCTCCTCTTCTCCAGGCTAAACAATCCCAGATCCCTCAGCCACTCCTCACAGGACTTGTGCTCCAGATCCTTCATCAGACTCATTGCCCTTCTTTGGACACACTCCAGCACCACAAAATCTTTCCTAAACTGAGGGGCCTAGAACTGGACACAGTACTCAAAGCACAGCCTAACCAGTGCTGAGTACAGGGGAGGAATCGCTCCCCTGGTCCTGCTTGCCACCTTATTCTTGGTACATGCCATTGGCCTTCTTGGCTACCTGGGCACACTGCTGGCTCATTTTCAGCCTGCTGTCAAGTACTGCTCCCATGTCCCTTTCTGCCTGGCTGCTGTCCAGCCACTCTGTTCCCAGCCTAGTGCTGCATGGGGTTGTTGTAGACAAAGTGCAGGACCTGGAACTTGGTCTTGTTGAACCTCATACTGTTGTATTTGGCCCATCTATCCAGACTATCCAGGTACCTTTGCAGAGCCCTTCTACCCTCCAGCAGATCAACACACCACCTCAGCTTGGTGTCATCTGCAAATTTGCTAATGACACATTCCATCCCCTCATCCAGATCATCCTTATAGACATTAAACAGAACTGGGCCCAACACTAACCCCTGGGGAACACCACTGGTGACCAGCCACCAGGTGGGTGCAGCCCCATTCACCAGCACTCTCTGGGCACGGCCATCCAGCCAGCTCTTAACCCAGCAGAGAGTGCACCTCTCCAAGCCATGGGCTGCTAGCTTTTCCAGAAGTACATTACAGGAGACAGTGTCAAAGGCTTTGCTGAAATCCAGATAGACCACATTCACAGCCTTCTCTTCATCTATCAGGTCAGTCACATGGTCATAAAAGGAGATCAGGTTGGTCAGGTAGGACCTGCCCCTCCTAAACCCATGCTTGCTGAGTCTGACCTCCTGGGCATCCTGTAGGTGCCATGTGATCACACTCAAGATGATCTGCTCCATAACCCTGCCAGGTACCAAGGTAAGCATTACAGGCCGGTATGTTCCCTGGATCCTCCTTCTGGCCCTTCTTATGGATGGACATCACATTGGTCAACTTCCAGTCATCTGGGACCTCCCCTCTGAGCCAGGTCTATTGATCAGTGATGGAGACTGGATTGATATGCTCTTCCACCAGCTCCCTCATCATGGTGGATCCTGTCTAGTCCCATACACTTGTGAGCATCTAAGTGGCTCAACTGATTCCTCCTGAATTACAAGGAGGATACTTGGCTCCCCATCCCTGTCTACTAGGTCAGGAGGACAGTTGTCCTGAGAACAATCTGTCTTATTGTTGAAAACTGAGGCAAAAAACTGTTAAGTACCTTAGACTTTTTCTCATCTTTGTTTTTGCCTTCATCCAATTAAGAATGGAGGTTTTCCTTGCCTCTCCTTTTGCTATTAATGTATTTATAAAAACACTTTTTATTATCCTTTACAAAAGTGTCCAGATTAAGTTCAGATTGTGCATCTGTCTTTCTAATTCCCTTTCTGCATGACCTAATGACATCCTTCAACACTTCCTGAGTTGCCTGCCACTTTTCCCAAGGGTGATGAACTCTCTTTTTTGAATTGAGTTCCTGCAAAAGCACCCTGCCCAGCTAGGCTGATTGTCTTTCCCACTAGTTCATCTTTTGGTATGTAGGGACAGCCTGCTCCTGTGCTTTCAAGATCCCTTGCTTGAAATATGTCCATTCTTCCTGGATACCTTTCTTTTTAAGGGTTGTTTCCCAAGGGACTCTCCAAATCAGCATCCTGAACAGGCCAAAGTCTGCCAACTAGAAGTCCAGATATCCCTCCTTGTATGACTGAGTGTTGAGAACTCCATCGTTTCATGGTCACTCTACCCCAGACAGCCTCTGACCACCACATCTTCCAAGAGCCCTTCTCTGTGAAGAGCAGGTCTAGTGGGGCACTGCCTCTGACAAGCTCGCTTACCAGCTGTGATAAGAAGCTGACCTCCGTACACTCCAAGAACCTCCTAGACTGCCTCTTCTTTGTTGTGTCGAGTTCCCAGCAGACGTCTGGCAGGTTAAAGTCTCCCACAAGAACAAGGCCTGGAGATCTTGAAATATCTACCAGGTGCTTATAGAATAATTCATCCACCTCTTCATCCTGGCTGGGAGGTCTATAACAGACTCTCTCTCACCAGGATGTCAGCCTTGTTGGCCTTCCCCCTGATTCTTACCCAAAGGCACTCAGCCTTAACATGACTAACCTCAAATTCTACAGAGTCAAAAGACTCTCTAACATACAGAGCCATCTCTCCACCTCTCCTACCTCACCTGTCTCTTCTGAAGAGCATGTAGTCCTCCATTGCAGCACAAGGTACACAACTGTGTACGTGGTCATAGAAAAAACTTTATAACTCATACCAAATGAAATTAAAAAAAAAACCCCAAACCAGATGCTGAAAAGCTGGATAAAAATTCTGAGAAAAGAAAGGGAATAAAGTAAATTCTTAAAAAAGAGACTAAGCATGCAGAAAAATACTTTTTTTCAAGTGATATTGTTCTAACTCAAATATTTATAGAGAAGAAAACTTTCCTGACGAGTACAGTTACAAATGCATGTAAAATATTGTCTGAATTCAGCCAAAGCTTCTTGACTTGTTTTGCCGAGTAATAGAAGCACAGTGCAATATTGAATGTGTTCTGTCATCCACACTCCCTTTGGATTAAAAGGTAAAAAGTAATTTTATCTTATTTCATTTTATATGGCAGTTTTAGCCCTAAATTCACATTTAAATAGCTAAAACAGAGCTTGTTTTTAAGAAATGAAAAAAGACATTGCTTCAGCACACATTTGTTCTATTAACTTTACTGGAACTTCAGCAGAAGCTTTAAAGTTCAACAGGAATTTGAGAGCTATTTTGAATATGGAACTTTAAACTGATGGTTTAAAACTTGGAAGAAGTCTGTTTATATTTTGCTAGAGCCAACCAGTACTTAATGAATGTCGATTTGCTGACAACACCTGGATATCTGACTTCATGCAGCAATTCACATTTGTCAGTTTGTATACATGTGTTTTGGGGGAAAAATATAGGGCAAAAGAAAACTAAAATAAATAGAATAATAAAAGTAATAAATAAATAAATAATTAGACAAATTGCCCACCTGAACTTTTCAATTTTGCTGATAAGACTTTGAAAATCACAACTTATTTAGATGAATGCTGTTTTGGGGGACTGTCGGAGCAAGACATGATGAGATGAATGAGATGGGGACATATGGGTTTACACATTCATTGATTCTACTTGGTTGGTGGCATTTGTTCTCCAAAAGCTGGATTTGACAGCACAAAAATGTCTTTGAAGAAAAAAACATGAAATAAGACCCTGTTCTCAGACCTTCGTCTTTCACACCTCTTTGACAGTGTGAAGAGGCATGAGAGTCAGTGAAAATAACAGAGAAAATTTGTGCTTGTTAATTACTACTGAGCATATTACTTGCTCTCATGAGTAAATCTACTGGAATTGGGGTATAAATCACTGTGCTTGGTTGTAAATGTTTTCAAGACTGAGAAGTATTCTGAGTCTTCGGGGATATTTTGCTGTGTGTGTGTGCCAATTACACTTTTACAGCTCATCTCTCTTGTGTGCATCTTCCCAGCAGCGTCTCCCTTCCCTATTAAGTTATGCTGGCCCAGCAGGCCACAGGATGTGCCTATTAAGCAATATGCCAATGGGTTATGCTCAGAACAGTCTTTTCTTTCTTTTTTCTTTTTTTTTTTTTCAAATTGATACTGTTTTTGGAGGCAGGAGTGGGTTGTGCAACAAACCCCCCTGTTCTCCAACTCTTTCATAAGAAGTTTATTGACTGACCTTGCTATGATAGTGGAAACATCTTTGAAGCAAATGCATGTAAAATAATGCAGTGTCAGTTCATTAAGTTTTTTGCAAGGGCAAAGCTACAGTATTAGGAGAAAGATGCTAGGAATACCTGACGGTCTCATTTATTTCTGGTTTTACATAATGGTAAAATGCTTTTCAATTGCTAACTTTGTTTAAAAAGCAAGAAAGAAAGGGAGAAAGTGGTCTCTTTGGAGGAGAGCTCTGACACCCACAGTGGGTCTGAAGGTTGTAAATAAAAGGTTAAGTTTTGAGAAGAAAATATTGCATAGTTCAGGAAAAGTAAGTCTAGGTTTACAAGGACTTTTTCCCATTTAAGTGCATATTTTCTAGTATACAAACAGAAAAAACACGTAAGTAAACAAACATTTTGCCATCACTGTGCCTCACTAATCATATATTCTAGATGACCTAAACCCAAGTGGTTGTATGATGCTGACTTTTTTTTTTATCACTTATCTCACTTTCAGACTATACCTGGGAATATATGCATCCTCCTGCTAGAGGGCTATAATATTACCTATGGGCATATGTTACTTAGCAGTTTATTTCTGTTTCAGATGCATTCAAAATAAGCTCTTCAGACCAAAATTAAACTCTTGCTCTCTCTCTGGATTGAACAGAAAAAAATACCCAGAAAATTCTCACAGCTACATCTGGCACTCAACAATCTCATCAGAGGACTGGAAGAAATCTATTCATTATTAGAAAATTGTCTATTGTTAATAGAGTAAGCAATGGATTCCTGTTCTCATCTCATCTGGGAATGAGGCTGGCTTGCCTGTTTGAACAGAGGTAACAAAAAATATTTCTTGATTGAATTCAGATAACATCTGGTTGTTCAATCAATCCAGAATATCCTTATGCATAATACTATCTTGCTCTGGATTGAATTATTTTTCTGCATCTAATGCCAGCAGAAGTTATCATCTGTACACTGACAGCCTATCACTGCATATAATACTCACTTGGGGCATATCTTTATCTCCCTCAGCATCTTTATAGAGGACAGACATATTTTTACTTGTTTTTAACCATCTTTCTCTGTGTTTTTCAACTGAAACAAGATTATATGTGGAGCCAGACATCTCAGGATTTTGCAGTTTCTGCCAGGAAAACAGAGATCATACACTCATAGAATATGTTGAATTGGAAGAGACCCACAATGATCATTAAGTTCAACACTTAGCCTTGCACAAGACCATCCCCAGGAGTCACACCATGTGCCTGAGTATCATCTAAATGCTCCTTGAACTCTGTCAGGCTTGGTGCTGTGACCACTTCCCTGGGGAGCCTGTTCCAGTGCCCAGCCATCCTCTGGGGAAAGAACGCTTTTCTAATATTCAATCTAAACCTTCCCTGACACAACTTTAGCCCATTCCCTTGGATTCTGTCACAGGTCACCACAGAGTGGTCACCACAGAGAAGAGATCAGTACCTGCCCCTCCTCTTGTCCTCATGAGGAAGTTGTAACTGCAATGAGGTCTCCCTCTTGTCTCTTCTTCTCCAGGCTGAACAGATCAAGTGATCTCAGCCACTCCTCATATGGTTTCCCCTCAAGGCCCTTCACCAGCTTCAGGGTCCTCCTCTGGAGACTCTCTAATAGATCAATATCTTTTTTATATTGTGGTGTCCAAAACTACACACAATATTTATGATGATACCACACCAGTGCAGAGTGCGACAATGCCCTCCCTTGACTGACTGGTGATGCTTTGCCTGATGCCCCTCAGGACATGTTTGGCCCTCCTGACTGCCAGGGCACTGGTGACTCATATTCAACTTGTCACGTTGACCACCAGATCCCTTTCTGCAACACTGCTTTCCAGCATATCATTCTCCAGTCTGTACAAACATTCAGGGTTGCCCCATCCCAGGTGCAGAATCCAGTACTTTGACTTTCTTAACCTCATATGGTTGGTGATTTCCTAGTCCTCTCATTTCTTGAGGTCTCTCTGCAGGTTGTTTATCTTTCCAAGTCACCATTATGCGTGATGGACCCCTGCTTTCCTGGTGATGGCTGAACACCTGCCTGCCCATGGGAAATGGTGAATGAATTCCTTGTTTTACTTTGCTTACATGTATGTCTTTTGCTTTGCCCATTAAACTGGATCTCAACCCACAAGTTTTACTTTTATTCTTCCAATTCTCTCCACCACTCCACCGGTGAGCAGTGAGTGAGTGGTTAGTTGCCAGCTGGGGTTAAACTACAACAACGTTATTAGAAAACATACAAGTGATTTACAGATTTACAATCAGAACAAATAAGAATTCAAAAGGTTTCCTGACCAGTCCAGCATTTTGTTGTCGCAGTCTGTGATCTCCTATGTCCTGTTTATTATATCAAAGCCTCAGTTAATTTCAGAGTAAAATTTAACAAGTAATTAACATTAAAAAGTGAGATGCTTTAAAAAAATCCTAAGGTACTGGGCCAAACCTTCATGTGGTATCAACTAGCAATTCTCCACTGACATTTGCAGGTTGAGATTAATTTGGGGAGGTATTACTGAATAATCTTAACTCTAATACAGAAATAGATGGTGACTGTAAGAGACAGAAGCTCTTCTGCACTAGCTACAATACAAATGGATGGTACTTCACATTTTTGCCTTCTAATTAAAGAAAAAAAAACACCAGTAGCAGGGAAGAAGTTACAGACAGGTAAAAGTATGTGTCTAAAGTAGTACAGAAGAACAAGGCCTGAACTGTGAATAAAATCTGTGTTTTCTGCCTAATTCTGTCTCCACTCTCTGATGCTGCCTGTAAGGTAACTAAATGTGTGTAGACAGGAAACCCCATCTTTTCTTTCACATACTTCACTGCATGACATGAGGGTTGGAACAGTCTCAGTGGGATTCTCTGTTGTGCATGGTCTAATATCTACCAACGCCTGTACATTTGTGCAGACAGCTGAGTGCTTGATTTGCAAAGGGATAGCAGAGCACATAAATAGCTAGTGAGACACAAGGCACTGTCAGTGTCTGTAAATACCAGGGAGGCACGCAATTGAGATGACTACATGAATGACAAAGATGCACCGTTTTGCAGGTGCAGTTTTGCAAAGCCAGGTGAGGGAAAAAGTCACAACACATGAATAATTTTAGCTCATGACTATAACTCTCTGTTGTCAATTCCAGTTCTGTTTGTCATCAGACAAAGGCACTCAAGACAGTAAACCATTACAGCTTTGCATTCATCTATCCCCAAGGGGGCCTTTTTAAAGAGTCAAATTGATTTTTGCCACCAGACAGTGAATCATGCATACAAACTAGGGGAGTACTTATGAATCCCTATATTCATTTTCCCATGGTGCTTGGTAAGGTGTGTTGTTTGCCTGATTTGTTTAAAAATAGATTTAGCAAAAGAAGCAAAACAAAGCAAAACACAAATCCCTAATGTTTTTAACCCCTGCCTCAATAATACAGTCTATCTATCAGCATTCAGATAAATGTTTTCACTCCCCATGGAGGGCTTAAATTTTCAGTTTACAGAGTATTGATATGATCAAATTGTTTGCCAAGTCCTATGTATAGAACTTTTAAAACAAATCTTTGCTTGGCTATTTTCAGGAAGAAAATGGAGAAGAAAGGAAAAAAATCGAGTAACTGGGATTGATTCTGTTGTCTACACAGAGGCATCTGATGCATTTTGAGACACCCTAAGGTCCACAGTGTTCACTGGAGCTGTGTGAGACTTGTATCCTTTTAGAGGAGCAATTGAAACCCAGGTGGAACACTAATTCCTACAGAACCATGAAGATGAGGAGAGATTTGGACCTAGTAATAGAAATTGGAAGCTGACTGGTTAAACTAAGCATATCTCTACTCAAAGACCAAATCTGAAATTTTTGTACTTTTGAAATTGCAGAATATTGGATGTTAATAATTTTCAGTTTCTCAAAAAAATTGTTCCCTTTCTGCAAAAGACTTTGGTTTTGTTTCTTTTAATGTTTAAGATTATTTTTCTGTCATTTAATACAAATATATGACAGTTATTTAAAACTGAAAAATGTTAGTAACAATACTGATAAAACTGGGTTAAACCAACCAATGAGGAGAAGATTCCCAAGCCTCTCTCACCAGACCAGATCGAGATGGTGGCCAGCCTCCTCCACCTGGATAAAACACATATGGCCATAGGACAGAGACAAGTCAGCTGCCCTTCCACACAGTTTGGAAAATCTGGCAGGAAGAGTTGGAGAGTCAGTGTTGGCAGGAAACAGCAGATAGCTGGGATTTGATACCAGCATAGGCTTGCGTAGTGCTGGAGTGAGGCTGCTGTGCTGGTAAAGGCAGTCAGAGCAGGGCTGCAGACCCACCAGGTGACTGGAAAGACCTCCAAGACACCCATTGGATCCAACAACAAGACTTGGTTGTTGCAATTTCTATGTTTCTTCATCTAAGTGGTTGCAGTCTGGATCCATCCAAGTGGTGGTGAAAGCCCCGGGTTCTAAGGGAAGCCCCAAAACTCAGGTTCAGGTGGGAACACCTCTGGTACCTCCCCTGGGGTGGGAAGTTTTACTCTGGATGATGCAATACTGTGATTCACAAGATACTTCTCAAGATTTTGGCACCTTCTAGGATGTTGCAGCTGTCTCTTATGTCAGTGCATCTGAGTCCATTATGGCCCATTATGGCTCACCAACAACAGATGAGTACCTGTAGGCTGGGTGTGAATGCTCTGGGGAGTTATCACAGCTGAGTCATTTGTGTAAGCAAAAAGAAACACTATCCCACCTAGCAGGATTTGCCTTTTCCCTTATCTTGTTCAACACCCAGCTTGTAGCCTGAGGTGTCAGATGTGCACACCTTCAGCACTTGACCTGGGTGGTCACTCTGCACATTGTTAACAAAGCACATTTCTTGAGCCATGGGCACCAACACTCCAGTCTCTTACAGCACCTGGGTGGTCACCGAAGGTGGTCAAATGTTGGAGGCATTAAATACTGGCAGTTTAGTCTCTTTAAAGAAGGCGAAACACCAAACAGCCAAAAAGGCATACTTGGAGAAAAGAAAAGTTGAATACCACGATGTTTGTGTAACCCAGAAAAAGGCTGGAGAGAATGAAGCTTAGTTTCTGAATGCTGTAACCACTTTTGCTTTAGTACTTTGTATCACAAACTCTGCATGCCCTTCTTGTCTTCCTCCTGTCTCCTTTTTTCATCAATAACCATTGAATGTGTATAATGCTGATATGCAAAAATAATGTATTTTAACTTTTTACATTTCCCTACACATTTCAACACAGTGCTACATTTAGTTTTTAGCTGGTGTCTCTTTAATAAAGATGAATAAATTTTGACTAAATCTCCCTAGCCTCTCATATAAAAGACATAATTCCTCCAACACAAGCCTACTATATGTCTTCACCATCTTGGCCCAACTCCCACCTGATATGAATGCTCTACTTCACTTCTTGAGATGCCTATTGCTCAATACACTTGCTGGAGTTTACCAAACAGCTAAACTTACCTGACAGTACCCACCCACATTTGGTCAGAGCTCTGTCACTTCTTAATTCTATTGACTAAACTTCACTTTTTAGTGGGTGCTTGAACTCTGTAACTCAGAAACCTGTCAGCCATCAATAGATGAATCCTGGCCAGGTTTTTTACAATCTGAAGTTGATTCTCAAACTTCATGTCTAAGGCCAGTGAAACAGACATGCATGGTGATTCATGATGTGAAAATAGGACTGAATATTTCTGGGTTTTACATTTAAATGCATAGCACCACAATGAAAAAACAAATTAATATGATTAACATAACTCCCAGTTTATGCCTTGAACAAACACATTACCTTATTTCTGTTTGAATGTCTCCAAATTCTGAAGTCATGAATAGATCAAAAAGGTGCTAAATTATGTTAACCTTATTGTATGGCTGAAATGTACATCTTAACTAAAAATACTGTTTTCTGTTTTAGAAATTTCAATATACCTTCTTCATATGCTACTGTTACAATCCAGTCCAGAAGCCCCAAGCTTTACTGGGTGTACATTTAAATTTTAGGCTTCAAGAGATTTCATTCACATTGTAAAACCATTGGTCCTTTGATACCTTGAATTCACATCCAAAGAAAAACTAGACATTTTTCTCTAAGAGATTTCTTTCAATTTGGTGAGAAAATAGACATTTTGACTAAAAGGGTTTTACAGAAAAAAACATAGAACTTCACAAAAGCATTACAGCAGATTACCAGGACTTACAGCCATTGCTATAGACAATCTTTGTTACACTCAGCAAACACAAACTCCATGCCACTTCAGTGAGGTACAGAAAATAGGTGTTTGGTTTACCCATAAGATGGAGAAAAGAATAAGGGAAGAGAGATTAAAAGAAGGAAGAATAAAGAGAGGAAAAGAGGAAAGAAAAAGTTACCACTATTATAATAGAAGGTCCCCTGTTGACAGCTTCACAGAGAGCATGACAGGGCCCAAAGTACACCTATTGTGTGCCTATTAATAGACTCTGGTCACTGTGGGCACTCCCTCCAGGCAGGATCTTTGGTTCACCAACCACTCCCTGTCCCCTAAGCCAAAGTGAGGGATGCCACAGCGGGCCTTTGTGTGCCAGCCCAGCTGTGGCTCCCCTGGCTGTGTCAGCTGCAGGACAAGTGCTCTGGGCAGGGCTTGTCATGGGCCTGCAGCGAGTTGGCTCCGACCCATATGAATATATAACTGTGCTGGTTTAAATGTAAACTGGCAGGAGAAATGAACCCAACTCACAAAAGACTGCAAGTCAGAACTACAATTTATTAAAAAGATCACAATAAGTACAAGGGTACAGAGGAAAAAGCCTGTTTGACCCACAGAAATAGGTGTGTAACCCAGCACCCTGGGGCACAAACAGAATGGAGCTCGCCAGCCCCTGTGCTGAGCACCACCCAGCCCCCTTGAGTACACAGTAAAAGGAAAAAGGAAACCTGTTCCTGAGGATGATGGTCCCGGTCTGGTCAAGAGTGGCAGTCGCAGTCCTGCTGACGCTCTGGTCCTCCTCTGGATCCAGCGAGGGAGTGAGTTCAGTCCCAAAAGTCCCAGTATATATATGCTTAGGTTCAGGTGGGAGTGCCCAGTACCTCCCCCAGGGTGGGGAGTTTCTCAATGGGTGAGTTACTGTGTAGGGTGAGTCATGGCATATTTTTGGAAACCTTGATGGCCCATTAGCAGACATGACCCCTCAGGCTGGGTGTGGAGGTGCTAACAGCTCTCCAGAGGGGCTTTACCACACCCGAGTCATTGGTGTGAAGACAGGAAACCTTTCTTATCTCACAGAAGTTCCCAAGCACCCACCCTGTAGCCTGAGGGGTCAGGTGTGACCCAGGAAGCTGCTGCAAGTGATCCATTGTTAACAGTTCATGAGAAAATACATAGAGGGTGTAGAATAGACAGTCTTAGCCACACCCACACAGTGCCAAACTAGTCCTAGTCACTATAACCAGGACAATAACTTAGTGAGATTTGAATCCAGTATCTCACAGCTGCATAATAGATTTATATATATGTACATATTGCACATATAAATAAGAGTTTGAGAGAGTTCTTACTTAGACTGGGCACAGAGGCCAGGCTTTGGTCCACCTGGTGTAGTGGTAGAATGTATTATTCACCTTCAGAGAAAGGTAAACTTCCTAGAGAAGGGCCACTTGCTGCAAAACATCATAGCTCTCCTCTTTGACTGAGCCCTAATGTTTCACACTCATTGGGGATCTGGCTTTGGATAAATGGCTAAGTCCAGTTGGTTGGCCACCACCTGGCAAACGTTGCACAGAGTGTGACACACGAATCACATTTGAAATGCCCTGCTATTTTTCACTTGCTTTAGAGGATGATGTGTTTCGCGACACAGAAGCTTTTTCTACATAATAAAGTAGTAGGAAGTGAGAGATGCATATCTAAAAATCACACAGAGTTCTCTGGAAATGTAAGACTCCAGTGCCTATTTTTCTTAAACTTTCTCTGCATAACCCAGAATCCTGGCCTTTGTTTTATCTCTCTTCTAGATGTTTTATATCTATACTCTTTCCTAAATTCCCAATGATCTTAAATATTCTGAAATATTCACAGATCCTAAATCTCAACTAAATGCAAAACATAAAACAGCTACAAAAGTCAAAGGCAGCTTTATAACACAAAGACAGACAGAGTATTATATTTCCTGGTATAATATTGGCCCTTGAGTTTAAGCAAACATGGGAATACTTCAAAGGATGACTGACTGATAGAAAACACCAAAATGAGAAGGAGAGAAAGGAATATAAATCCATAGACATCTATCAGTGTGTTGTTTAAAAATACAGAGGAGTAAATGGGATGGAGATGATACAGGGAGATGAAACTGGAATAGAGAGGGTGAAAGCAGAGATGCTGCTGAGACATAGAAAGGAGGCAGAGAATAAAAAGATACAGAGCAGTCAAGAAATTAGAAAATAATTAATGAAGAGGGAAAATATAGAGGCTGCATACATCATTCTCACAAAAAAGGTGCACCTGTGATTTGATCGGGACAAAATAGAAAAAAAAAAAATCAAATTTTCAGTCCAATTCATGACATACTTTTGAGAGCAGGTCATCTTTCTTATGTTCTCAAGGGAAGGATGCATTGCACATTTTTGATTAGGATTTGAATATGAGGCATAGCAGTAACAATACTCCCAGGAAGGCTCCCTCTTTTTTTTCCTCCTCCTCCTCCTCCTCCTCCTCCTCCTCCTCCTCCT
>VXBX01009904.1:224369-366005 GCA_013400415.1 Scytalopus superciliaris | reverse complement strand
TCTCCCCTCTCCCCTCTCTTTCTGATAGAGGTAGGAGGTATGAGAGCTATAAAAAGGAAATTAGCTATGGGATTGGAAGTATGTAATGGAAGACCAAATTGTTGCAAAAAATATAATAGTTTGTATTAAATATGTTTTTTCTCAGTTGAGTTTCTAGTGGGAAATTGTCCATATTAAAGCCATGAGTGGCACCTAGATAAAAAAAATCATATGAAGAATTTTTGCCCCCATGAAAGTATGTCCCAGGTTTATCAACTGCTTCTTGCCAGTCTGGAAACAGCTGGAAGAGCTTTGCTGACACATACGCTGTACTAATTACAATTTTTGTTGTATTTCAGGCTGTGGTCTATCCGAAACCAATCCAGTATTTAGTATGGTGGTTCAGTGAAATTTGCCCCTAGGATATCTCTCATTTACTTCTTTCTTGTCAGAAAAACCCCTCTTATACTCTTAACTGCCACTAAATTCCTCCCATTTGGGTATGGTGGTAGCATGACAGCTTCACGTCACCTTTAGGATGGAGTATTGGAAAAGCCCTACTTTTCACTGGATCATCCTAAGTAATATGTGATTTATTTTTTTTCCCAAGTAATAATGATTATGAAGATGTGGGTGCTTGTGTGTTGATGCTTGCCAACAGTTAAGCACCCACCCAGTCACTCACTCACTCCTCACCTCCTACAGCAAGATGGGGGAGAGTATGAGAAGAACAAAACCTGAAAACTTATGGATTGAGATAAATCAGTATAATAAGTGAAGCAAAGCTGCATGCACAAGGAGAGCAAAATAAGGAATTCCTTCAGTGCTTTCCATTGATAGGCAGATGTTTTGGCACTTCCTGGAAAGCAGAGCCTCAGCATGCTGAACAGCTGCTAGTGAAGACAAATGCCGTAACTCCAAATGTCTTTCCCCTCCTCATCCTACCCCTGAGCTTTTATTGCTGAGCAAGATATTATATGTTGTAAAACACTGGGTTCAAGCCACACACTGCCCAGGCAGTTTGTTTCTAGTTAGACTCCCAATAGTTTGCTCATGTGAAACTTTGCAGAGTCTTAGTTCTTTGGTACCTTGAATTACGTAAAGCTACGAGCACTTCCCAAGAGGACTTCTTTTATTTTAGTGAGAAAATAAGCATTTGGGCAAAAGGATTTCACAGGAGTAACATACAATCAAGGAGTAGCATTACACAAAATTACTCAGCAAACACCAATCCACAAATTAGTGAAATACAAGTCATGGGTTTTAGGTTACTGCAAAGAGAGAAAAAGAAAGGAGTTAAGAAAGAGAGATGAAAGACAGAGAAAACAGTTACTTCCAAGAGATCACATGGTGGCAGACCTCAGGAGACAAGGCAGAACAAGGTAGAGCCCCTCTGCACCTCTATATATGGTTTGTCTACCATGGCCACTCCTCCTAGGGGGGACATTTGGTTCCCTGACCACTCAATGTCTTCCTAGCCAAAGTGAGGGATGCCATAGTCAGTCAGTGGTGTGGGTGAGCTACCAGGCAGGCCTTTTAGATTGACAGGCTTTTGCCACAAAGCTCCTGTGCCATGTGCCTTCTGAGCTGCTGTGTTGGCTGCAGACCATGTGCCTCCCAACACCGCCATGAGGCTGCAGGCCCAGCCATGGCCCCTCCACCGACACATACACAGACAAGATGGTTGATCTGACACAACAATTAAGCAATCCAGTGAGATATGAATCTGGTCTCTCACATATGCTATAGTTAATTTTGGCCAATTTGAATCCATTGTGCTGTCTGTGTACCCTCCCAATGTCTTTTCCACTCCCAGTCCCCTTGCTGGGTGGATAGTGTGAGAAATAAGATGAAGCCTTGATGCTTTGCTGTATTTCACTAGCCAAAACATTGACATGTTGTCATCACTATTTTAGGTACATATCCAAAATACAGTATATGGTCTACTATGAAGAAAGTTAACTTTATCCTAGGCAGAACTGTTCTTCTGTAAAGTACAACTAGATAAATTCTGCTATCACTTATGAAAATTATTATTCAAATCTGCAGGCAGTTAATTTAGATTTATTGAGACATAAATAGGAAGAGGAATAACTACTGTCTTTGACTGATTACTTCTAATTAAATTGGTAAAAGAGAGGAGAATTAGGGGTTTTTTTTAGATAGGAACTTGCTTAAGTTAAAGTACAAGGCCAGAAAGTGCTTTAGAGAAACAGACCTAACTTAATTCCCAATGATTTTCTCATGTGGCTGGGGAACATATCAACTTCTATTTAAGCCTTAAGAAAAACAGAGCAAAACAAAACAATAGGGATTCCTTATTACTGTAGGTTAACAGTGTATTAGTTGTTCTAATACTTTGCATGTTTATTATAGGTTTTTGCAGAATTTAATCTAAAGTACTGCATCATTTTCTACTTGAATAGATACAGATTACTGAGTTTGGGTAACTAACAAGGAAGCTAAATGTCAGGTTTCTGCTAAGAATACAGGTTTCCATGTGACGCTGCTATTGTTATAAATCCTTGTAGTATGTCAATATTCTTAAATGCTATGAGTTGTGACATTTGAACAGAGTCTACAGCATTAACCTGATAATAAGTCTATTTTTACACCAAACATTACTACAGAGGATAGGGAAAAATGAATCAGTTCTAAGGGGCTGGTTTGATCCTTTGAGAAGAATGGCTATAGAAAATGTCTGTGACAATATTCAACAAGTGAATAAAATAAGCAAGCAGAATATAGCATTTTACCCTTTGGAAGCCTCAGATCTACCTTTTTTGTATGATGAATATTCTAGAAGATATCTGGCAGGATATCTTAATTTTGATATCTGCACATCTGAAAGCAGTAACTGGACAAGCAAGGTTTTAGCCTTGTCTTCAGTACTACAAGAACAAAGGTTCCTTTTATACAAAGTGTTTTCCATATTTATTGACTCATAACTCTTATCGGGATGCTTTTAGTTTAACATATAAATTTTTTCCAATTTTTTTTTATAATAAAGAAATATTATCTAATAGGAAAATGTTCACTTTCTTGCCCACCAGGACCTTAAAGGCTTTTCCTGCAAAGACACTTTTCAGACAGTCAGTCCTAGTCTGTGCTGGTGCATCTGTTTAGTCCTATCCAAGTACAGGACTTGGCATATTCCATAATTGAATTCCAAGAGTTTCCTCTATGTCCACTTCTCTGGGCTGTCAAGGTCCTTCTGAATTAAGTAGAACCACTTGTCACATCAGTGTGGTGGATCGGCCTGGCTCACATCCAGGCACAGACACAGCCACTCACTCACTTCCCCCTCATCCCCTGGCAGCAGGATGAGGGGGAAAACAGAATCATAGAATCATAGAGTGTCTTGAGTTGGAAGGTACCTTTAAAGACCATTAAATGGTCTTTAAATGGACGATTAAATGCTTGCTACTTAGAGGCTGACTAAAACTGAATCTATTTAAGAACATTGCCCAGATGCTTCATGAACTCTGACAGGCAAATAGGAAGAATGAGAGCAAGAAAGTTCATGGGACAAGGAGATCACTTAGCAGTTACTGATGCAGCAGTAGATACCCAACTCTGAGGAATCTCACTTACATTATTCCATATAATATAGATATTTGAGTACTGATTCAGATATTGGGAAACAAAACCACTGCCACTGATCTTGGCTTTTCTGAGTAGCAGTTCACCCTGCTGTCCATTTATCTAGTCTGTACTTCACTTTGTGCCGGCGGCTGTGGCCGTGTGGGTAAAGCCGCCGCCCCTGGATCCGTGCTCCTTCTCGGAAGGACACCAGTTCGAGTCCTGTGTGTCTTGCTCTGCCAACTTCGTCCGGGCTTGCCCCGGCCAAGGCTAGGAGTGTCCCAGGGCTAAAGGGGGTGGGGCCAGTTCCGCGCACGCTGAGCTCCACGTAATAAATCCATTCGCACAGGCATAAAAAGCATCGTCGTTCGCGACGGCTAGCCACACACACTTCACTTTGGCAATAAGAAGGTTATGGGAGACAACGCCAAAAGACTTCTGCAAGTGCATGCCAATAAAAAAAAAACAACAAAAGCCTTATTTTTGAATGCAAATTGAAAAAAAGGGGAAAAAATAATAATAAAAGGAATGCACTGTATCTATATTATGGCTCAGAAGAAATTAAGTAATTTTCCTAAAATCTCTGAGGCAATCTATGACAGAGGAAGTCATTAAAGCCCATTTCCCCTGGACCAGTTCTCACATTACAGAGGAACTTTTTCATTTTGTAATAATTTTTCTATTTATTACCTTCTGCCTTGAAGCTGTCCTCTTCAACTGTTTTCTGAAACTAACCTTATAGTTTCAATATCTCAGAGCAAGATATAGTCACTCATATCTTGCGTTTTTCACAGCCCTGGAAGAGCCTGAGTATCATTCTTGCTTTCTCTTTTCCCTGTCACAGGGAAAGTGAACTGCACTAGTTGTGAAGTACTGCTGAACTGACAGGTTGGAGCTGCTGCTGACACTGTAGAAAAAGACTTCCCAAAAGGTTAAAACTTACACTTTTATCAAAGAAAAAAGCAATGAATTATTTGAACTGTTCTGTCTTGAACCACAGGTCTTTGAGATAACATATGGAATCACTTAATCCTTCTAAGTCCATCTTAGTTTAACTTTCATATAATCACCTGCTCATGCAAGTCTGCAGCACTCTTCAGAAACAGTTAGGGCTGGTATTAAGGCTGATGTGAGCTCAAACTCAGAAGATTCAAGGCAAAAGCAAAAACTTTAAGTTAAGGAAAACTATGTATTTAGATTTTTATACTTTTTAATGGACCCAAACCATGTATATTCAGGTTATTTGTAATACGCATCCAGGTTATTTGTAATATGCATGAGTCAACTGGTGGGGAAAAAAAAGAAGTGATCAGCCCAGTGAACACTTTTTTTGAAAAGTAGAAAATGTATTGACCTTACTCATGTTAGGGAAAATATTATAATGGTAGTTGTGCCACACACTCTTTGAAATCAATTGGACTTGTCTTCTGTTCTCATGTGACACATGTAGAGAAGCAGATTGATCTGTTTTGTGCAAGGTAAGTACTTACAATTAGGTTTTGATTTTGTTATATTACCAGCAGTGAAATAAAAGGATAAGAGATGAGCAGTAACACCCTACTTCAAAGTATCAAAACCTTGCTAAAAGAATAAGATCCTCGATTTTATGACTATAAATAAGAAATTCAGTCATCATTCAAGAAAATCCTATAAAAAGATGTTCTTTTTATTGGTGCATATGATTTTAAAATCCTGAGTCAACATGATGTAGGTAGTTAAAGGTCTGCTGGTCAAGAGGGAATGGAATATATAAAAAGCATCAGAACCAAGTAAACTGTAATCTGATAGTCATAAAATACACTTCTGTCTTCCTAGCCTAAGAATCTGTCTGCACTTAAATCAGATTTGTAGACAGTTAGTGACATGACTTTTCCACAAAGTGCTATAATACAGTTGGCCAAGACAAAGGCACAGGCCTGCACTATATGTGAGAAAAGAGAAAAAAAAGAAAAAGAAAATGAGAGAAAAAAAGAGAGAAAAAGAAAAGATGCTGCATGGATATAACTGTATGCAAAACAAAGAGAGAAGCTTAGACATCTGTTGGTATGTACAGCAATGCACTTCTTGTTTGAGGTACATTCTGTTAAGTGGCAAATGTTCAACCTCTTTACAACTGCTAAAATAATTTATTTTCCTGTACATTTAGGAGATAAAAAGAAAAGAAAAAAGCAAAAAGAAATATGATGTTCTCCCAACTCAGATGTTGAACAAAAGTGACCTGACTGTACTAAGCAAACTGCACGACAGAGATTGTTTTTCTATAGATCCCAGGCTTTGAAACATAGGCTATAGGCTTTATGCTTCATTTTAATAAGAGTAAAATGGAGTCATCAATGAACATCCCCTTGAAAAGACTTTGAGTGTCTTTGTTGCACAAAGCAGTTCTAGTTACACCAGATTTGTAGAGTCTGGATCACTGCAAGCATCTCATACTGAATAATGAATCTTAGAGTGTGAAAAAACACTGCTTCCCAAACACATATATACCTTTCCCTACACTTCACTACAACCCATCATTAGGAATCCATGAAGCAGAAAGAGAAAAATCGACAGAAAAGATTCATTTTAAAATACAACTAGACACCATGTTCTTTCACTCAAAACAAAATGAAACAACAATAATTGCAATGTGAGCTGAACCTGCACAACATAACCAGCTAGCCTTAATTGAATGTTGGCTTTCCATTATTAAAGAGGGTGGATTTGGCATTTAACAGTTCTTTTACCTGAATCAGCACATGAAATTGTCTTCCTCTGAGTCAATTACCAAGCACTTTTGTTATAAATGGCAAACTGACAGGAACTTTTGCTCTACAAAGGTTTACTTTGAAGACATAAGAAGTACAGATGTGATTTCCAAGAACTTTCTTCTTTCATATTTATATATGTATTTAAATTGATTACCCCAATACATGATAATCCTGTATTGGAATAAACAAGAAAGGAAACCACCACCTTTCTAAAACTGTATGTCAAAATCAAGCATGCTATGCTAGAGGTTTGAATGACTTTGGCTTTGTGGATCAGATTCACACATAGAAGGATTCACTTCTGCATCATGTATATGCAAATACTGATGAGAAAATGAATAAGAATTTTTCACATATTCCATGGATTTGGGGATTGTGTCCTGAGTCACTGAATTACCTAGAATTGCACAAAATACATTGCATAGAGTACAAGTTTGCACCCAGGTCACAAGCCAGTTGCCTTGTGTTGGACTGATCCAGGTTTTAAAGTCCCCTAAATATAATTCAGAGATACAAATGATCTGTCTTGTCACAAAAGCGCAACCACATACCTACAAGGTAACAAATAGAGACAATGGAAAGTAGGGAGACCCCAATGGATGTTCTGTTTGTGTGCACTTACTGGATGGCCCTGGGGGCACAGAGCTGCAGTATCCTCCCTTCCCTCGCTGTCAGATCCACATGGTGTGTTTTCCTCTAAAAAAAATACAACAAACATGGCAGTGTGATAATGATGGAAGAGATGGCCTGGATCTCAAGTAACTTAAGTTTGTAACACATGCTGAGTGTTACAGCAGAATATAACTTCCCATTTGGTGTCTAGAGTGGCATCTGTCAGGGTAAAGTAAAATAGTTACAAATGGCTGGGAAAAAAAGCCAGCCTTCAAGTTAGAACAAAAGAGAACAATGCAAGTCCTTGAAGTTTATATTTTTAGGCAAAATGTACTTAGCTTACATCTTTTTCTTCACAGCAATACCGCAGCATGGTAGAAAAAGAAAATGTGATATGCGCTTTTGTGCTCTGTTGTAGTCCTTCAATAGCAGTATAATTGCTGTTTAGTTAATAAGCCCAGGTGCCAGTGATAAGTACATTTATGTATTGCATAATATGGATAATAGTTGGAAAAAACATGTTGCCAAATGAGACAACCAAAAAGAAATACTACCGTTCAAATAGCACATAACTACTTTTTTTTTCTCTCGGTGCAGTCAGGAATCCAATACTGTATAGTTATTTTCATCTCTATTTACTGTAAAATGAGAATAATAACTCTATATAATTCATGGCAGATGCTGGTGACACAAAGTTACATACCTGTGGAGAGCAGGATGTTAAAATCCCACTGTGATTAAGAAGATATATGTTTGCTGTTCTGCGATGAGGATGGATTGTTTACTTTTCCTATTAGGTCTGTAATTAATCACCCAAGTTTGATCTGTGTGATACCAAATGGATTTTGTATTCCACATTGCTTAAGTAACATGCTGGTTTGTACAATACCTATTGTTTTTTATTAAGAGATGCCTCTGTAGAGCACACTACAATTTTTTTTTTCTTACATAAACTACTTATTTGGACAGAAAATTGCACTGCTGTGAATAGAAAGTGATAACCAGAGAAAATATGTCTGGGGAAAAAAATGGGTTTGAGTTATCATTCCTGCACTGAATAAATAATTTCCTTTTACATAATACCTTTATGTACTCTTTTTCAAAGTGCTTTAAATAAGAACTAAACAAGTTTACAGTAATAAAAAAGTTTAATTTTACTTTCTGTTGAAAGAGTTCTTTGATGGAAAAAGTCTTGTCTGGGTCAAGTTATTTACACCTGAATTTACTATATCTCGGTTTTGGAACAGTACATCTCTGGCAGAGCAGCGAACAGAACTCATGTCCAACTGGGACTAAAGTCAAGTCATGACTAGCCCTCAGAGTCCAATACTCTCTGATCACGTTCTTTTAGATATCCAGCACATGGACAGTGTTTAATGAATATTTGCTATCAAATTTACATACTTGAAGATGGTTAATATTACAGGGGATTTCTGATTTAGCAGAAATAAAAATATATTATAATAATAAATATAAAATATATTGAAATCACAGTTCAAATGACAAATACAAGTTACACTTAGCAAAATATAGAAATTGCAATAGTTCAGTCACACTACCAATATAATTTTCATTATCAATTTCTATAAATAAAACCACTTTAGGGTTTTACTGGTCAGTCACATTGATGTATTCTGGACATTCACCCAGTTAACATGGAGATCACCACTGTGATGATGAACTGTTTTTAAGCAGCTGTCAAGACAGCAATTTAGAGCCATTGGCTGTGGTTATATTGTGACTATTATCCTGAACCATGAAAAGGAACACAATTCATCTTTCCATGAATTATGAAGTAGGATAGGAACTTCTGAAGCTTGGCAAATCATTAAAATCCTGTCTTTAATATATGATATTTCTGTGTGGTTAAGATCATCCTGGTTATATTAGCACATGCAAGAAGATTAGTCAAGGAAGGAAGTCTTATTCCTTTACTTTTGTTACCCACTTTGCATGATACTGTGTTTGATGGGTATATCTAAACTGTTTGACTGGAATTTGATTTGGATGCTGTGTGTATATACTTGTTCACCTCAAAATGTTGAGATCACCCTCAGACAGCTTTGAGATTTGTTGTTTTTCAAATTACAAGATAGAACATTTTTTTCTTAAGGAAAGATGTAAAGAAAATTTTTTACTGAGCATTTATTCCTTGCCTGTCTGCTGCCTTTCTAAAAGCATTAAATGCAAAGCCAAGGCATTAGTCAAATTAAACTATGATACATCAGCAGTACAGTCAAATGAGGCTGTTTACCATCACAGTTGCTTAGTCCATTCATTTACCTTGCACACATCTCCCCTGCCTCGCCCCCTTCATAAATTTGAGACATCCGTCTTCACCAGCTCCTTTTCCTCCCATATCTTGCTTTACATGCAAAAGGAGTGTGGGTGTTTCACCCTAAGAGAAATGTGGTTTGACAGGGTTGGATCAGGGGAAGCAGAACCCTGGATGATCTGTGGAGCTCAGGAGACATCAGCAGAAATACAGGCTGAGGTGCTGGGGAGGGAAAGAGGCAAATCACTGACTCCCAAGTCTGGGTGTTTGGATTCAGGGATCAACAGGATCCAACATCCAAACACCACATGGCCTGAGAGTGGGGGTACGTCCTAAAAGGATTTGTCTCAGTGAATTAATATCACTTAGGCTTAATTATAATTTCAATATCCACTTAAAAGAAATTTCAGGTTCCTGCCTTAGAAAGGAATGACCACTGATCATACACTCTTGTGAGGTATGTTTGAGCTTGTATCCAGAATGGAAAGATCTTTAGGTTATCACTGATACATGTTTTTTTTTTTTTCTTAGTTGGAAATGTGGCAATTATCAGAACTAACTATGGACATAAACCATGGAAACAAGATAGATCAAATGATGTGTACCTAGAATTTGTGTGTTGAATATCCAAGTTATATATTGTGAATAACATAATTTCTGGCAACTTGTGGGCCAAATTAAGTTTGCAGACTCACAAAGGAGGAGAGACGCTATTCCTTTACACTCATCCATCTTTCTAATTTGACTTGGTGCAGTATCAAAATGTCTGAAGTGGAACCCCTCAGTTGCTCATGAAGTGAAGACAAGATAGTAACTATGGTGCTATGATATTGACATTGGCTAACTGAAATAAGAATTTCAAGTAGACTTTCAAACATGGAATTTCAGGGAAAGAGGGGGATTTCACTGATAGCAGAAAAATAAAGAAAATATAACATTAAAATACATTATTCTTAGGAAAATGCTGAGGCTGCTGCCAAAAAGTACCTTCGGAGTCAGTTGCAGTGCTAAGAAACATGCTACATTTTCCAGAAAGATGTAACTGGTAATACAGTTACACTTGCCTAGATGATATGAATTATTACATTCACTATCCAGGAGAAATGTAAAATGTATTTTAAATCTCTCATTTAGGGAAACACATGTCTATTAAAGGCATGATTTTAAAAGTGGGTCTTCAAAAAACACACATCAGTGGGATGACTTACAGCTTTCTGAATACTTTATGGAGAATTGTGGCGTTTTTGTCATCCTGTTCACTGTCATGTTCTCTTACCTTATACTTTTTTCATTTCCTTGGCCCTTCAGGAAGGACTAGGAATTTCTTTTCTTTCCTCCTGAGTCCAAAGAGATGCCTAATTCTTATGTCATTGCAATTTAGATGCTGGTAGACTTGCTGACAGGTGTCTCAGAAATTCCTTATGTGAATCATGCTATTGTTGGCATACAGTTACTTTACAGGACAGCTGAGCTGCTGCTGCTGCATGGAAAAGTTAACAAGCACTCAATCTGAATCAGTGAAGATTCTCTGTGAGGTTTTTGATGCTGCAAGGCCCCTTCATACTTGTCCCTGTCCTGGACATTGCTTGACTAGAGAAGACAATCCAGGGCTGTATCATACTTTTGCCATGTCCCACTGCCCTATTAAAGAGACTAAAGAGAGAGTAAGATCAACTTTGAGCTGTTAGCAGGCTAAATGCTGAGGCTCAATGCAGAGAAGTGAGGAAAGAGCTCATTTATGGCTGTGTACTGCCTAATTATCACTCTCCTGTCAACAGCATTGCAGTTGAAACTGACAAAAAATTAATTGCACTGTTGGATTGTTTTGTCTTCTTTTTTTCCTTTTTTTCTTTTTTTTTTTTTTTTAAACTGTTCATAATAGTAAGGTATTCGAATATCTATTTTGGAGTCACTTGCCTGTCTTTTCTTAGACCTCTGGCATAGGGAAAGAGGCTGAAAAATAATTGTGTAAGACAGAGGATTGTACATCCCAGAGTGATCACTATATCAGAAAAAGCAGGAAGGTGCCTTTCAAGACATGTTTCTGATGAATATGTGAATGTGTGCAAGTTTATGTTTGTGTGGCAGAAAAGTGAAATAGTTGGATGGACAAGGAACTCCTTAGAAGTTCCTCAGTAAAACTGTTCAAAGCATAGTCTCTGTAGGGAAACAGAATCAGGACTCCAAATTGAATTCTCAGAAGTGCATCCTAGAGATTTATTTTTTCTATGTGGACCAGGAAACTCAAATTTCCAATTTCAGTGACTAAAATTAGGCTATCTAAAACCCAACTTCAGACACCAAAATCTCCATTCTTAGAAGCATTATCTGTTGCAAAATGTTAGACCTGAAATACTAGTTACACTCAGCATATTCACAAATGAAACTGAGGTCATGTGTGTGAATCCTTGGGAGCTATTGGAACCAGAAACATGCAGATTTTTCCCTTTAAAAATCCTTCTTTTCTTTTTTTTTTTTTTACATGCCTTCAAAGGATGTCTTTTTTCATGTATCTACAGAAAAACTCACTTACACACTGAATGCTTGTGTAGAATTTTGTAGCTAAAAATACTTCTTCCATAGAGTTATGAATATTTGAAAATGTATCTCTATCACAGAGATGAACAACAATTAGATGCACCACCCTGATGATGAAGAATCACTGCAATGCAATGGAAATAGTATTTTTGTCCTGCAATGCTGCAGACTGTAAATAATTTAACATGTTATAGAGTGACTGAAGTATCACAGATATTTGGAGGTGTTTTCCAGGAATTACTTCAATTTTACAGCAATTGGGATATCATTTCTAGAAGCAACTTTCCCTAAGAGCATAAGGACTGCAAGTAGTGACAGTGACCAGGTAAGCTGATAAATGCTTAGATGCACACATACATGTACCCTAGTTCACTGTGAGTGCAGAGGTATCCATTGAAGATCCCAAACTGATACACTACTAATATGATACTTTCAGCTCTGAACATCAGCTTATCATCTATTTTCTTAGAAGTTATGAAAAACCAAATCTATTTTCTTAGAAGAAAGAAGAACAAAAGGGCTTATTAAGTCAAGTAGTCCATCTTCCTGCCCATACAGGAATGTATTCTGCAATATTATTTGTGGTATATTTTCTGGTATTTGACCTGCATAGGTTTTGAAATTTCCACACAGATAACACTGCAACTTTATTTTGGGAGACTGCACAGTTCAGGTCTCCTTTGGAAACAACTGAACAAATTCCTTCCAGGAAAGTCAATAGAGCAGCTCACCTCAACCAAAGTGCAGAAGTCTTAAGGAAACTTCCCAGTCTGACCATTCATGAGACTCTCTGGCAGTCTCACTCCCAATGCCAGAGACTGTCATTGCTGGGATCCAAGCCACTTCATAGTGGGCAGCTCCAGTGAGCTGATGGTGCCTGGCTTGACTTCTCACACACCCCATCACACACACTCAGACAAGGTTTCCGTACTGGTTTGACCTCAGGATTGCTATAGCAGAGTCTCAGATATCTTGTTCCACAAAGCCATTTATTCATGGCACAGTAGCACAGAACCAATCTGAGCCGGTGCCTCCGAGGAGGACCCCAAACCAAGGAACCCTTGGGCTTCTATATCCTCAGTCTACCTGTGCACAAGTCTCACTCTTCCTCCTGTCCTCCCCTCCCACTGATAGGTCCCTGTGCCCTTTGATATGCAAAAGATGGCAGTTCTTGGTGTCTTGCTTCTGGCTCCTGTCACCAAGGGCTCAACCTGCAGCTGGCACTGCAGCTCCACATCGAGCTACCAGCACCATATGTATTCCTCAGTATACTTCAATTAGTAGTGAAGCTAAGGCAAAATGAAACTAGAAGAGTTTCAGAAGTGGAACTTGGCAGGTTGGTTAAACTTGTAATTGAGCTTAAAGGTGAACTTTAAGCGGAAAAAACCCCAACAATCCCCCACAACAACAACAAAAAAGCAGTGCTCTTTACTGCTTATTTTTTATGCTAAAAACCCCCTTCCAAACCCTCAGAGTTTCATCATGCCTTCATTTTCTCCTCTCTCAGGAAACGTAATTACTTCTCACTGCTTCCTCGAGGACAGCAGAAAAAAAATCCTTGAAGGATTTATACAGTGCCAGCTGATAAAACTTCATGAAGCTGTAATGTGAGCATTGATATTCTGGTCAGTGGAAGTATTAAACCTTTATTCTTCAAATGTGTTGCTATAGGTAGGCAGTCACTCAGACTGTGCTACTGTCTGTGATCCATGCTGATCTTGCTCAGATGAACAAGCGTGATGTAATTCAGGTGGATTAAAAAATTATTACGCCCACCCAAAAGTTACCGCCCTGAGTGGAGTCTTTGAGTGCTCTTATTCTATTTCAATGTCAGGTATAACTGGTTATTGTAAGCTACCTTTGTCCTTAGAAATTACTTCCCTAGACATGATTCAGCTGTAATGATAATGTCTGACGTATTACTTGAGCTACAGTAAAGTTACAGATATAATTGCAGTGTGACTATTCACTTTGATATGCAAGTGAATACAGTATAAAAGCCTTGAAAATTCTTTGCAGGATTATGTTCTTTTAGCATTGACTCTGCTTAAAATCATCTGAATAATCCCTGTTCACAGCCATGGATACTCATAGAAAGAATACTTCAAGTTGGTGTGCAGAAAAGTACTTAGGGGTATTTTATACATTTCTTTTTTTGTAACAATGAAGATTTATTCATATCCATGCACTTAGCTTGAATGTAATGTCAGAAAAACTTAAGTATCAAAGAAACTCTTTGCACCAAAATCTTAGCTGTTGGAAACTTAGTGCAATCCTTACTTCACAAGTAGTCTTATTGACCCAGGAGAGGACAAGTTACATTTTTCTAAGGTTCCCTAAAGGGTTCCTAATCCTCCTTGTCTAATACCTCCACTTAAACTGCTGCTTTTCTCCCCTTGTGATGGTGAGAATAGAAGTGTCACTGACTATGTAAGCCATCATCTTCCTGGTTGTGACATTTACTTAAATGGAGGGAAGAAATTGTATTGAGAGGGCAATTCTACTTTGATTAAAATAGCTAATTTCAAATGTGACACATAAAAAATTGATACAATCTGAAGACAAGAAACATAGTCAAATAAATCAGTCCATCAAGAAAAGCACAGTAGAAAAGGAGAGTTCACAAATGTTTCCTAATTATCTGATCCTGGTTTTAGATGAGGGCATTTCATAAGGCCCCCCAATACCTGCAAGACTCGTTAGCCCATGATTAATAGTTTTCAGTGCTGCCTTTGGCATAGACTATTGATTCAGAGAATCAAAAGTTATGGCATTTGCATAAATTGTCATTGTTTAATTGCAGCTCCCAAATGAGTACCATGAAGCCACTCACTCCTTGCCTCCCCCAGAGGGATGGGGATGAGAATAGGAAAAAGAAGATTAAGCCAGTCAAACCCATGGGTTAACAGTTTAATAATAATAATAATAGCAACAACAACAAAATAATAATAATGAAAAAGGAGACAACAAAAAGAGGGAAAGAAAATCTAAGAGAAGAAAGTGGTGTACAATACAATTGTTTATTACCTGTTTACTGATGTCAAACTCATTCCTGAGCAGTGATCAGCCCCTCCCAACCAAAGCCTACCAGTTTATATACTGGCCATGATGTCTGTGAAATGGAATATCCCTTTGTCCAGTTCAGGTCACCTGTTCTGGCTATGCTCCCAGCTCCTTGTCTGTCTGTGCTCTGGCAGAGAATGGGAAACTGAAAAATCTTTGACTTAGAATCAGCATTACTTACAGCATTAAAACTAGAACATCAGTGTGTTATCAACATTATTCTCAAACTAAATCCAAATCACACCACTGTATCAGCTACTAGGAAGAAAATTAATTCTATCCCAGACAAAATCAGGACATAAAGAAAGGTCAGTTTTACGCTAATTTTGCTATCACTCACTGCCATTCTGAAAACTGTTCAGGGTGGAGGCCTTCAGCTGCTAATAGAAAAGAGAAGAGACAATTTTAGTATCTTGTGGGTCACCTGCTTTATGGTGATCCTTACCTGAACTCATAGAATTTCATGTTCAAAATAAATAGCTTTTTTTTTATAGAAGACTGCACAGCCATGCAGAAATGTCAGCAGTTTTGCTGTGGTTTTTCCTATCCATTTCAATTTCATACATTATGAGGAAGCAAACCTGTTAAACTTCTTAGGAAAATAAATATTTGCAGGAATAAACCATAACGGTCCTATCCTGTTACTGATGTCAGGGCCATGAGGGTACTGATGGTCTGATTGTACCTGTCAGCCTCCTGAGAGCTCCCCTGATCCTGACACAGGACAGGATGCCATGTTAGACCCCCAGGTCTGTTAGCCCATGCACCAGCAACTCCATAGCAGCACCAGGGCAGTGGGACAGGCCCTGGCTGCCAGGGCTTACCCTGGTGGCTACCACCCAGAGGGGATGTCCATAGCATTTGGCCCCATGGAGACCCTGGCCCATGCTGCATCCTGGCAGTTGCTTTTCACCATCACACCTATCCACTCCTAAGAAATAAGCTTACAGGGTATATTATTGTACCAAAGAAGCACCCCAAGGTGCTGTTGTCTCTAAGGGCAGGTATTATGTCCTCCTGATGTCTTTAGGTTTCAGCTGCCTCACCACCTGAAACATGGTACCTGTTCCTAAGCCTTAAGTTTAGGAATATTCTCTTTTGTTTGTGCTACTACCATACCTTGTATTGGTGCTGTCTGGGAGAGCACTGGCTACCCCAGATCAAAGCTGCACACAGAGACTTGCTGTCAGCAACAGTAGAGTTATACACATGGGATTTTTAGGCATTAATATCAAAGTTATAGTCCAGTTCTTGCTGCATATTAGAACTGAATGCTCCCAAATAAGGCAATTAAAACAAGAGTCACGCCCACTAGGAACAAATACATAAGGCAGCAATGTAACTTTTACCTTCAGAGATAATCAGTTGGTGAGTTCCCTAGTGATGGTGTGGTACATGGAATTACCCCCAGAAATGCCCAGGCAGTGGAAAGAATCCAAAAATATTTAGTTCTATGAGAACGCTAAAAAAACTCACAAAGGGCTAGCAGTGCTGGATCAGCACTGGGCATGAGAAAGGCACACCTTCTGTTCCTTCTTTAGGTTTTATTGTCATTGCTCTCCCTCCCTCTCCCCCCCACCCCAGCTCTCCCTGCTGTATGTAAAGACCGACAGCATCCGCTTATCTCTCTGTACAGTAGAAGAGTAGTCTGCACTTTCTCTGGAATGCAGAAGAGAAAGGGAAAAAAAAAATCTAACCCCTTGAGAAAGGCACTTCATAGACAGGAAAGGCTGCCTAAGCGACACCTGTCTTCTCAAAGTAAAATCTTCTGGAAAAAGGGTATTTACCCCTATATGGTGTTCAAAGCAGATGATGAGCTGAAGCTTACAGCTGTATACTAAGTGCAGTAAAACTAACAAACAACAGGGTGGAAGAGAAACTTTTATCCCAGACAAACATCACCAGTCAATTCATGCACTCAGCTACCAGTCTCCCAGCATGCTGTTCTCAGACACATCTTTGAATTGGCTAGCTAGTCTTTAGCTAAAGGATTTTCTTCCCTTCCTGTCCTCAGATGGACCACTTCAAAACATTTCCGATATCTATTATTACTCGTGCCATGGTCTGCTTAGAGAATGAAACACCACAGAATGAGCCAAAGTAAAGGTGATTGATGGAAGGAGACACACATGGACAGAGCTATAGGCAATGCTTCCAGGTCGCTGTGTTAGAAGTTCTACTACCTCCATTTCTGTAAGAAATTTATCATACATGCTGAAAGATAAAAAGCAGAAAAGTACTGGATAGAGAAATTCTGCTCTCCAGAGAATTCAAAAAAGTTTTAAATAATTCTAACCTTTCTGAAGCAAACATTTCTGTTAAAAATAAGTCCTCCTTTCCCTTCTCCCTAAAAAAGACCCTCCTTAAAAGCCACTTGCAACTCCAATCCTCTCTTACATGTGATAATCCAGGAAAGCCCATTGGTCAAGCTCCAGACAATTCTTTAGTTGAAATGCAGTTACTGTTTGAGAATTAGAGAGTCTGACTCCTGATATGTCAGCTTTCATTTGTAAGCAAGCATTTTAATGTTTAACTTGCCCATCTTACTTGACATTCTGACTTGACAGGTGAAAATTAGAAAAAGACTTCTATTCAGTTTGGCAGAATATTGCAGTTAGAATCTTTTAGAGGTTAAAACTGTATTGTGGGTCTTCATGGCTTAGTTTATCAGGTTATGGACATTGCTGATCACCAACTTGTTCTTAAGAAACCAGAATAAGTGATCCTTTCTGTCTGTCAAAGAAGAAAAAAATTTGCAAATTTTATTTTCACTGTAACATATGAAATTATCAAGCAGGAACACAAGGCTATGTGGCATCAATATGCAATATCTTTATGATTCTTGGCAATTTGTCATTGTTCAAAAGACAAAGTAAGGAATCACAGAATCACAAATATTCTGAGTTGGAAGGGACCCACAAGGATCGTTGAGTCCAGGTCTTAGGTGAATGGCCCATATGGGGATCAAACCCACAACCCTGATGTTTTAAACACCACGCTCCAACTAACTGAGCTAAACTCTGGGAAGAAGCACCATGTATCAAATGGACATATTTGAAAATAGCTGCAGTCTTTGTGGGAGTGAAATGTTTTCACTTTTAATGCAGACTCACAGGATTCAAAGTTGAGATCTACCAAAGTCAGGAGTTTGACAAGTAAGATATTCTGCCAATATGGCATAGACTGAAAATGTATCTAATATGAGTATCATCCATACAGTTTTTCTGGAACCAGCTAACTATTTTCATGTTTTCAAATAAGCTTCTGGTGATATACAATAATGCTGCTTAGGAGGATATACGAACTGTTCACCAAAGCTTTATTAAAACTAGAAAGCTCAAGAAAGTTAGACCTGGACTGTTGAAGGTGTTCAGATACTTTCTGCTTGGGTTTTAAATCTCTTATTCTTTGCACTTATAATTTAATAGGAAGGAGGAAAACCAGATCTTACATTAACGGGAACATGTTTAGTGTGAGGAAATCATCATCATGGCTAGGCTTTGTGAATGAAGATTTGAGAAGGGCTCTACCCATGCTTGCTGCAAGTGCGCTGGTGGCTAAAAAGGCCAATGTGAGACAGTCAACTCCAGTTGCAAAAGGCACAGCGGAAAGTCTCCATAGGCAGTATTGGCGAGGCACGGTTCTTTCTGCATTGTCTTTTCTCTTCGAGACTGATCCTGTGTGTACTCTCAAAGGAAGCAGCAGCGTTATAGATGGTGTGCCTCCATGCCTCCCAATTGGAGGCCAGAGTGGACCATTGATGGTGGTCAATATGGCCAAGGCTGAGGTGTTGTTTGAGGGAGTCCTTGTATCTCTTCTTCGGGGCTCCTCTCTTGGGGCAGCCGGTGGCAAGCTCACCATAGAGCACAATCTTAGGGAGGCGGTGATCCTCCATCCTGGAGACGTGCCCTGCCCAGCGCAGCTGCGTTCTCAGCAGCATGGCCTCAATGCTGGTGACCTCTGCCTGCTCCAGAACAGACACATTAGTCACGTAATCAGACCAGCTGTGGGGAAATACTTTTTATAATTATGCATGAATGAAGCAAGTTACAATTAGAAATGTGATGAGCCACCTCTGGGTGGAGACTTGTTTTGAGTTTTCTTGACCTGTTCTTGAGCTGGATTATATATTACCACCCTTTATACCAGGTGATGTTTGAAAACTTACTTTCTGAAGCAGACTGCTTCTGATACAGCGAATATTTTATGCCACAATTTCATTGCATTCTGCCAGGAAGAATTCAACAGCTGAAGTAATAATAAGCCTTCAAGTACTGTTTTCTGGTTTTGCATCTGTGAAATGGAAAAAAAAAAAAAAAAGAAAAATGGCTGGTTCATCTGAACTTAAAAAGGAGCAAGGAAAAAGTCTACTTGAATTAGAAAATAAGAAAGGCAAATAGGATTTATTGCCCCAAGACTGATTTCAAGAAGTGAGGAAGAAAACCCCAAACCATTACCTTACTTACCGTTTGACTACAGAGAGGCACAGAATTGGGAAAGCCTGGAAAATTAGTTCTTGCCCTGAGCTGAGGCAAAACGTTCACCTCTTTAAGCACTGCAGTGATTCCACAATCATTCCACATTTTCTACTGTGCTAGTATTTTAGTGTTATGTTATTTGCATTTTGTTATGCAAACATCCAGTTTAAGAATGGATGGTTATTTTGACTTTCAAGTTTCTACAACTATGTAAAACTTTGATAGGCTTCTAATGTAAATTGTAAAAGCTACTGTAACCATTGAGGTATGATAATTTATATTAGCCAAGGGCGACTGCTTGGATAAAACTTTAAAAAGAGAGGAAAAAACACCCCCTCTAGTAAATTACTTTAATATTCCTGTCACAGATGGGCAAATAATTTATTAAGGGATGAAATAACAAATATGTAACAGAACTTTGAATTCTACAAAGATTCATGAATCCGCTTTTTTATACATTTGATTAATTTCTTAAAATCAGGAAACTATTCTTATAAACAGTGTTAATTTTGCACATGCAAATCACTCTGGCTTTGAATCCAGTTGTAATGATAGTTCTTTCAGCGCGTCTTTCTACCTCTGATTCTCTCCTGACTTGACATTTGACAGTGACATGGTAGACTTCAGAATGAAGTTGATAAAACCAGTAAAGTTTGGATCTGGATTTCTTTTCACTCCGAAATCCTCTGCAACATTAATGAAACTATTCTTAGGCCTCATGAGATTACTGAAAAAGTAAAATTTCAAATAGTAACTTTATTTCCTTTGTGTTGAACAGGTGAATGGCTGTATACACTGCATTCTTCATGGAACAATTCAAGGGCTAATGCTGTTTCACATCTTCATTGGTCAGATGGTTCATGGAATGGAGTGCACTGTCATCAGGTTCCCACAACACAAAATTAGTACAAGTAGTCAGTACACTATATCATAGGGCTGTCATTATGAGGGATGCAGAAGCTGAAGGAAGGGGCTGACAGAAGCCTCCTGAAGGTAAGCAAAGATACTAATTACTACTTGATATGTGACTATTTATGGCCTAATTCTAATCTGAGATACATTTATCAATTTAATTTCATTGGAAATTCAATTAATATATGTACAAATCTCACCTGTCTCAGACACTTATATAAACAGAGCTGTGTAAGAGGTGGATCTCTTTAATTTTTAAAGCTTTTAATCATTTTTCAAAGCTCTATGAATGTGAACTTTTTTCTTTTTAATTATCTATCCTATGGTGTTCATTAGCAACTTCTAGGCAAATATAGTGACTCGTGCCCAAAATGGTAACTCAAGAGACTTCTTTGTAATTAGGAGCACACAAATCAACTTTCAGCTAGGATAAATCATTATTTCTCTATTCTATAATCATGTGAACTGAGTTGCAGTGAATTTTACTCTGTACCTCTTTCAAAGTCAGGTATTGAGAATTTTTTTTTTTTAGGTTCAGAAACTGCAAGGTCTCATACTACTATGTCTATAGTGATCCTATTATTTTAACCTGCTTCAAACCATTCTTTGTTATCTCCCTCCAGTTCTTTAAAACTGAGAGTGCCTACTTTCTTAATTTGGGATGCAATTCACAGGAACAGCTATCCTCAGGAGACTTATACTGTTCTGACTGTTGGCAATAGCTGCCCTGTTAGTCTAATTATTTTTTCTAAAAGATAACCATGAGCAATACACAGCTTGATTTGTAAAGAATAAATCTTACCAGGCTCACTTTATTTGCTTTGTATTGCACAGAATTTTTAAGTTTGTGAGTGAAGGGAAATGGCAGATGCACTGCAGTTTGATTTTAGTAAAGCTTTCAAATCTCTTGCAAAATCTCACCCTCAGATTAATTTGTGGAGGCTTGGGTATGAATACTGATACACAGATTGAAAAGGGGCTGAAGAATCTTAAGTGGAGATTTTTGATAAGCAACAAATAATAGGGCACTGAGGTGGATTCTTAGACACTGTTCAGAAGACCTTCTGGGTCTGCATATCTTCAGTAGTTCAGAGTTGGAAATCAACTGCAGACAGTGCAATGCCCAGACGACATTTCACCAAGACAGGCTGTGAAAGTTAAGGAGATGTGTTGATTTGGCAGACTGAGGACAGAAGAATGTAAGTTCATAACACAATTGAGCAGCAAATAAATAAACCAAGTTAAATTAATTTCAAGATGCATGTTCATTTTACAGCTTAGGAAGGTAAGAAGAGTCTGTATATGGATAGCCTAATGGTATTTATGTGGAACATTGCCTAGAGGTCTGGATATTACTTTAACAAACACATTCATGAGTTAAAGAGCATTCAGGGAGAAACAACAACAATTAGGGCAAGATGACATGAAGTGATTTATAATGAAACATTAGTGGAGTTAAATATTTAAATTTTCACCAGTATCAGCTGTAAAAGAAGATTAGTAAAGTACACATATTTGAGCTGGTATCATAATCCTGAAATAAGAACTTCTTCAAAAGTATAGACTTCCATAGCAAATTTCTTGTCTGAAGTTTCTAGTCCAGAGAAGACACATAAGATTGAGAATTATTGTTTATGGGAGGTTGCTATTTCTCTAGCTCTTTTTGGTTTTTTTTCTTACATTTTTTTTTTTAGTTTATATATATGAATATAGTACTATGGGGGTGCAAACAAAAAATAGTAATATGACATGAATTAATGGCAAGTACAAATTGAATTATATGGATTCAAAAACGTAATCTTTGTTAGTTACAGTTGTGAGCACAAATAAATTACTTAGAAATGTAGCAGGTGAAATCTTATTTTTAATTTACATAAGCAAACACTTTAGAAGATTGCCTCCACCAGATGTGTGAAGTTTAGTCTTCCCTAAGATTAAATAAAATGCAAATACAACCAGCTTTCATCACATTCTGTAAACATTAAAATTAAGATAGCAGGAACAGAAAAAAATAGAATATTTATATTTTGGAGCACCTTCATTTTCAACCTGAGCCTAGGATGAGAGGTATCATGCCATCATGTGTCCTGTTTAAAGGGCTTTTAAATATAAAGAAGTGTGGTAGCTCACAATTTTAACTGAAATACATTCTCTCTTGAGGTTTCAATCACCAGTTGATTTAATGTTGCCTGTTTAATCATATTGTAAACTACTTCAACAAGATGGTTGTGTCATTGCCTTCTTAGCAGAAAAGGATAAAAAGCATACATTGCCATTTTGATTGCATTAAACAAAGTATTATAGTCCTATGAACAAAAAAGTTTGTCAACATTTCCATTATCAAGCCCTATGTTCAGGAATTGAAAAGATGTCAATAAAAGTATTCTACTGGCTAAAAAGTCTCCTATAACATCTCATCCTGGCAATAATCTTCCTCTTCTCCTCCACCTCTTCATCCTCAGTTATTTCTTTTCATTTATAATGCATTACTTTTTGTGGGCCAAATCAAGATTTCCTTGTCCATCTGGATCTCTTATTTATTGCACAGCAGGTAGGAGACATAAAATTTTGTCTTTATAAACATCACTCTGTGTGTATGTAGTCTGATACTATTCATGTTTTCTTATAAAGAAGATTGAAAATTCAAGGGCTTTTAGAAAAAGGTAAAATAATTACGAGTGGAGTTAAGCTGAGTGTTGCTCAATAAGCTTAGCTTCCATAATCAGTAAGGACAAAACAAGTTGTTCCTATCCAAAAAAAGGACAATTATGGTAGGAAAAAAAAATTTATTTCTTTCTTTATTAGTTTGTTAGTTTTGAATTCTTTTTTGCCTAGTAACACATTATAATGAATGCCTACTCTTACTTGCTTCAGCAATGTCAAATGGTTAAGATGATGATTACTGAAACAATTTTTATTTGAACACAGTGTTTTCTGTTACTGTATTTTTTTTATTTAATTATATTTGTAATTTATTTCAGTTATGTTCACTTTGAGAAGTAGGAGGGTGAGTGAGGAAGCTGTGAAGTGAGAGAGAAAAAATTACAGTGAAGGCAGAAATGACTCTTCAGAGACCATGGAGGGAGCCTTCATTGAAGGAGACGCCTCACATGCTTTGAGCCATTGCCAGGACTGGAAGTAAGGAGTCCATGAATCTTTGTAGTTTGTCAGNACACAGATAAGCCAGGCCCAAACACCGAGAGCTCGTCATCAAGCTAACCCGTGAAGGAAAAGAAAGCCAAAGAACCAGAACACCTCCCCCTTAGGCTTATATACACCTGATTATGTAAAGAGATGGGATGGAATACTTCCTAGATTTTGACCCTGGTTACTAAGGAAGGCCTATAAAAACAACCCATCACAGTCAGCCCGTCAGGAAGGTCTCATTTTCACTGGCAAAATAAGAGTGGAAACCTCTCTCTCTTTTGTTTGGCATCAGAAGCAAATTGTCTTGTCAGAGTTTCTTTATGTCAAATCTACATTATTATTATTATTATATACTAGTGCTCCCCTCTCTTGCCTTATGGAAAAACCTCAGCAGAACTATTATGCTCTTGGAAAAGCATCCATCTGCCATGGATGTGAGGATCACAAACCTGATCAGATACCATTGCATTTTCTGTTCTTTACATCCAGCAAACACCTCTGACAAAACTAAAATGCCTTTCCTCCTAAATACTTTTACAAAATGTAGGTGGTTGGAGCTTTCTCTTCCAAAATTGAGTTGTTTCTTCTTTACTTCCTCTAAAATCTTCCTGTGTATATATTTTCCAAGCTGTAACTGACTATGACAACATCTTAAGAGTCTGTAATGCTAAGTGACACTTGAAATCAGTTGTATACAAAGGTCTTAAAGAAGGAGGTAGCAAACCCACTTAGTTTTGCTTGTTTAATTCCCAGCAGTCCATACAGGATGCACTCTTGAATTGTTTCTCATTCTGTAAAGCTGTCTTCAATACCTCTCATATAGTTTTTGAATTAGTGTGTAAATATTAATTTAGTGTAAAATTTCCTCAGTGGAAAATTACTTTATGGTATTCTCCAAGTTGCTCTAAAAACAAACAGGAGTTGAAGAATATCTGCTGTTGTCCCACTCTGTTGCCCCTAGAATCAGAAAGTATTTGACTTTTGCACTGACTCATGATGGAGTGCATATTGTAAGTTGATATTTCAGCGACCATTTTAACAATGGAGTGCAGCAACAAAAGTGCAGGTTTCCATAGTTCTGCAGTCCCCACTCCATTGGTTGCCTTTTTACTTTCTTTTTGTTTTTCTTCTTTTTCATTTTGACTGTTTTGTGGGTTTTAAAAGGGGAAACCTTCTCTATGCTCAGATCCAAATACCAGTTTGGTCTGTTCTTGAATTTTTTCACTGCCACTGACTTTTGTAATCCTCCACTCCACTCGTTTAATTTCAGTGAAGGTACTTATCTTCTTTTTCTTCTTCTCACAAGACAAAGCCTAGCAAATGAAAACTGTTTGCCACTCATCTGGGTAGCGCATATAGCTCTTACCTTGCTTAAAATATTGCTCTCAATTCCTCTTTACGATATCAAGAAACTGCCCAGTTCATGAAACACTAAAATACTACATGATGTAATCCTCACTCTGACAGTCTGAATACCTACAGCCTGCCCATTCATATCTAGCATAAGGTAAGGGGTCTGTCTTTTTTTGTTTCAAAGGTTGGTATTCTTAACTCTTTTTGATTTTCCTGAATTTTCTGTTCTGTAATGATTTACAGTACAGAGATTCCATGTTCTGGACAGAAATCAAGCCTGTGCTGTTTTTTCTCCTTGGGATTCATGGAGATGCAGATGGCAGCAAAGTATCTCTTCAGCTTAATGATCTTTTTCTCTGTTTCACACAAAGTCCTTTTTACTGTCCTGTATGTGTACAATCAGTAAGAAGACTCCTTCCTACTGGCATGGAAACATCTATCCACTGATTATCCTGTGAAAAAGCTAATGAGTTCTCTTCTTAAGTGGTATGAGGCCATGGTAGGAATTATTTTTTTTTTCCTCTTTTTTTTACACCATCTTTCATTTCTGTAACAAAGTTAGATTAAGGTGGCTTAGACATTTTTCTCTATTTACTTCTAGATGGCGATTGTGAATATGAAAATAACTGTGAGCAAGAACTTTTTATCTGCAGATAGGTCTGATAAATATATTTTATCGTAGTTTGTGGTATTTCCTAGTACTTCATGGTCCACCAGAGTGGAGAATAATGCCTTTCTCAGAGTTATTGTCATGTTTAATGAGCAAGTGTCACAAAGAATGTGACAAAAAAAAAAAAAAAAAAAAAAAAAAAAAAAAAAGGAAAAAAACAAANAAAAAAGAAAAAAAAGAAAGTTTGACTTGGATCTTAGTTCTAACGCACCATTTATAGAAAGGGCTTAATCCTTCTTCTGAATTTCTAGCTGCAGATAAGACAGTGCTCAAAGCTGTATGAAACAACATTGATGACACTGTTACTTTAATGGAAACACAATAGTGTCATTACACATTCTTATATGCTATTTCACAACATTTTCGACACAATGCCTTTGGAATTTCTAGTATGTCTACTTGGACACAAGCACATTCTTAGTGCTGTGGTTTCCATTGTTGTAGCTGTGTTCTTTCACTCTCCCCTGCTGCTTTAAGGACAGAGGATTGTGAGGTAAGGGGTTTAAAAATGTTGTGTTCAACACAAGATGAGACAAGAATGTGGATTAGCTGGGGACTTTATTTAGGCTTCTTGCGTCCAAAATCAGTGCCCTCCCTCGAAAGATGGAGCTGTTGAAACAATTTTTGTAATAAGTTGCATCATGAAACTACCCTCTGCAGCCTGCAAGCCAATAGAACATATGGCAGATTGAATTTAATGTGAGTCTTGCTGTTGAAAAACCTACACAGACCTTTGAAAATTTACTGCTACATGCCTGATTTCTATTCATAAAAGGAAAGGTTAAAATTAAAGTTAATTCCCTAGTATACATTTGTCCAAAAGAATCCCTCAGTAATGTGTATCTTACAAGTTAAAAACTTGTAAGCTCAAAGTCTGCAAGCCAGCTAAGAAAACAGTTGTCTACAAACTTCATGTCAGAAACCTGCACTGTAGCCAAAACCACCTGCTTTACATGCTGTGAGCTCTCCTTGCTTGAGACATAAAGCTAGTTCCACACTGAAGAGCCATAAACTCAAAAAAAAAACCCAAAATGTTTGTAGTCTGAAGAAGTCTGTAAAAAGTCAAAGTACACCTGTACTACCCTGGAAAAGCCACTTCTGGCAATAGAAAAAATAATTGAAGACAGTTAGATCAGCTGCTGGTAGCTCTAAGTAATTGTTCCAAGTAATCCATAGTTCAGGATGGCAAAATGTAAATTCTGTAGCGGGTGATAAAGCAGGCAGAGGCCATCTACAAACACTGTAAGGACTGTGGCCTTCCTTTCAGGTTATGAAGGGTTCAGAAAAACTGTGTTTCTGCAAACCAAGCCCTTTTTTGCTCACCTTTCCCAACACAAAGGATGCCCTGCATTTAACTCCACAGATTTCAAGTGTCTTCCCACAGGCATCACAGCTGTCAGGTAGTTTGCTAATAAAGACAGATTTTAAGTACCCATGCCTTAGGGTGTGTAGGGCATGGGTGAAGTGCTTGTTCTACCAGAAGATTACACAGGACTATCCAAGGCATCATTTCTACCTTTTAGTTCTTTTTTTTTTTTTTTCCTTACGTCTCGTAGAAGTTCCTTTCAGTCCTCAGTTAAAAAAACCCAATAAATAAAATGAAGAATTTAATGAAATTTATTAACTCCTTCTTCAGAAGTCAGCACATTGAAAAGGGTGGAAAAGCTGTGTCAGTAACTGCATTCAAGGATGACCAGAATACAGGTCAATTAATCAGCCAAGACAAGCTCTTTTGATTTCTCTCCACTTAAGTTTGCATTTATTTCACTTTTAAGATTAGAAAATGCCTAGGTTTACTTAATATGCTGAGTGACATGGTGCATAGAGACAGTGGGAGGGATGAATGTGTTCTGGATACTGTGGGAGGTTAGTAGTCAGTTAGTATTTATATTAACATTAATGGGAATCAGGGATGTACATTTCTGCAAGTTGAGATAATGAGTATAATGAGAGAGACAAAATAATATGTTCCCTCAGCTCTCCATGTGTTCTGCCACAAAGCACCCACCCCAAAAGATTTCTCTTCCATTTTTCAAGTTTTTTTTTTTAATTAATGTTTTTAAATATTTCAGTATTGAAATGCTAGCTGTCTTCTTGTTTGTGTGCTGTTTAGACACTTGTTAATAATTATACTTAGTTATTTCCAAATATTAAATTTTCTCGTAGGGTGTCATATCTTTCCTATCCTCCCCATCCTAACCTCTCAAGAAAATGTACTTAGGCTTTCAAAGGCTTCTTTCTTCCACTAAAAAAAAAATAAAAATCAAGTAGTTTTGAACAATGTATGTTATAAACCAATTCTTTACTGCTTGACTACAAAAAGCCATCAGGTTTTACATAAATGCATACTTTTCTCCTCCTTGAAACAGATTATTTTTCCAGATATGTAGAAATTGAGTGCACTATCAATGTGCTTTTTTCCAGAGTTCTTTCCAAACTTAATTGGAAAAGGAAAGAAATAGATCACTAATCTATTTTTAAAGTTGAAAATTAAAATGTGTAAGCTCTTTAGAGCAGGAAGCAGAACTTTGCATTTGTAACACCTTCTTTATTGGGGCCTTTGGGTATTATAGCAAGATAAACACAAAAAGATAATGCAAGGGATGACAGCATTTTGCTGGAGGCAACTACATATAATTGCTGTGGAAGGAGAGCTTATCAGAAACGTGAATGCATGCATGTGTTATGTATTTTAAAACAAGGTTTTTGTAGTGAATTTTGCAGTGCATTTTCATTAAAAACTAGCAAGTGCGAGAGATAAGTATATAGATTTTGCAAAGAAAGAGGAAATTAATTGATTAGTTCCTTTTATTATGTTTTTCCTTTCTCTTTGCCTGTTGTCTGCTTTAAAAAAAATAATCACAAGTTTGTAAATACAAGACAAAAAAGAAAAGGTTGCCTCTAGAGCTCTTATCAAAGACTAGCTCACACCAAATATTCTAATGAGAGGTAAATGAACAATGAATTAAAACATGATAACAAATATGTGATGAACTAAGAACAGCATAAATCAATAATTGCACTCAAGCTCTGTGAAAATTATACTGTCCTAGATTCTAGCAGGAAAGGAGGCAATTTGCTGCAGTATTTTGTGAACAGAGCTATCCTGTGGGATCAGGCTGCAGAGGACATTTCAGTGGGAGGCAGAGAGCAGTAGGAAGAGCAGCATGATTCATGTTCAGCATCTCAAGTGGAGGATAGAGCACAAGGATTGAATAATGAAACAAAGACGAGATATTCAGCATGCCAGGAAGGTTTCTGTTAGAGAGCTGTTAGAATTATTTAAAAAGGTTAGTCTATGAATAAACATGCTTCATCAAGGTCTTTTACACATGCAAAGGGAGATGTTAATGAATAATAAAAGAGTAATGGGGACTGGTGAAGAAATTAATGTTAATCTTATCCAAAGCAGATACAAATTAATATTGGAGAAACATTTTTGTAATCACTTCTCAAGGCAAAAATTCAATTAATGTGACTGAATCAATATTTCAAATCTCAGTCCCTTGAAAGTATACTTGTCTCTCTTCATATCAGCATGCTCTCCCGTGTGATCAGCTTGTGCTATTCAAGTTAATACTCAGGGAGATTTGTTAATGGTCTACTTTTGAGATGTTTGGTCCAGTTCTATAAACCACAATGCTGTGTTTCAAACTCGCCTCAGGGTATCTTTCTGTTAGGAGAGCTCAGTTTACATAGGATAATTACTGTATAGAAAATAGATATTTGAGCCAAAAATAGTTTTACTTTAAGCTTCAGGGTTAGTTTATTTAATTTTCTTTTTCTCCCAAAGATTAGCTAGTACCCTCTCTTCACACAGGATGACATGCCAATATATATGACATTACACTTCAGACTATGTACTGAAACAACATCTTCTATAACAGCTAAAAAGACTCACGACAGAAAAGAGCAAAACAAAACCCAGAATAAAAGAAAAAACATTCTTCACCAAAATAAAAATTGACTCATTAGAAGAAACATCTCTATTTGCCTCAACTTTATTGTATCATGGGTCATTTTATATGTCTCTGATAGGCAGCCTCCCTCCTTGTGTATATAACCACGCTTGGACAGGAATTATGACCTTGTTTGTGCACTTCAAAAATAATACAAAATATCACAAAGTGGTTCCTGGTTTCTATTATTTTGTCTTTTCTGTCCTCATTGGTGAAGCCCCTAGATAAGGATTTTTTTCACACAGTAAAGTGATCTTGCCTGTACACTATATAATATAAATGCCTGTCATATTTTGTTCAAGGTGTCAGGGAATTTGAAAAAGTGTATGAAACTAAATGGACTACCAAATAATAGTTTTGCAACTCTGGTACATTGTGCTGTTTATGCTGTAATGCCATGATGCCTTGACAGGGTTATACAATCAGAGGTTCTAAAGTCACCATCCTGTGATAGACTGGAATTGTTTGAAGCATGGCGTGGTTGAAAAAATAGGCTTCTGTCCTCTTGCTTTTGAAACCAAATGGCGACCCACTCAGAATCATCCTATTAAAATAACTGGATGGACAATCTCACTTCTGTACTTTTAATAGCTAAAGTATCATTCCCATAATGAAAGAAACATGAAATGGTTTCCATGCTGAATGAGCTCCCTAGAGATTCTGATATTTGTCTCATTATATAAAGCTTTTCCATCGCATTGCAATGCTTCTTCTCATCTTTGCTTCTCATCTGAGTGGAGAAATTTCTGTCAAGAGCTTTAGTCTGACTAAACTGGCATAACACTGAAAGGAGGATATGCAGTAGATAAGATTACTTTTTTCCATTTATGTAGAAATTTATGCACAGTGTCCCTGCTTTAAAAAGGATTACTATACGATGTGGACAGCATTCCACTGTCTCATTAGAAGAGACAGATTACAATTTTATTTCTCTAAATAAGTCTGGGTTAGGCAAGGAGATGAGTAATTTCAATGTGGCTGCTTTCACAATGAAAAGAAATCATCACTTGTGTATTCTTATCAGAAGCTGCAGGTAACTTTAACATTCAGTACTGATCAGAATAACTCTTTGCAGTCTGCAACCTACCACATGCCTCAATAATTTCATATGCAGGAAGGAACAGTAAAATAATGAAGTAAAATGTTAGTAATACTACCACTAATAATACTATGTTAATAATACTACTAAGGGGAGCACTTAAAAAAACCACACAAACCCACAAAAAAACCCTGGGCAATTTGGGGACAAAACTTCTACATATATGTTCTGAATTTCCCTCCTTCTTCATCCCTTTCAGATGCAGTTTTAAACATCTTACAGGTCAGGGATGATGAAGATTTTATTTCAGCATATTCCAGGGACTGATGCTGGAAACAGCTCCTGGAGATATGTGGCCAACTGTAGATGAGCAAACTGGGGTCTCCAGGCTCAGACACAAGCCATGAACTGTGGTCTTCCTTGGGAAAGGTGCAAAAAGGCAGCTCCCACCTCTGTCTCCAGTTCTTTCTAGATTTCTGCATCTCTGTGAAACTGAATCAAGGCAAGCATGAGATGCTGGTTTTGTGACTATGACACTCTATGGCAGTAGGGCTATGTATTTTCACTGCATAGAAGAAGTCAAAGATACATTGGCAAATTAATTGTCTACAGACTACAGCATAAATTAGGTGACTAATGTTAGTTGCTAAACCATGTAACTCAGAAAAGCTTTTGTTTTCTATTGGATCTAGCCCTTAGGTCCCTGAATCTTGGATTCAGGCTTAAACCCCAGGTAGTTTTTCTTGCCCTGGAATAAATGGAATGTAGTGTGGTTCCTTCCTATCTCTGGGAACATTGCTGCTGGCTTGGATTTTCCTGACATCAAAGACCCCTCTGAGTAATGTAACCAGATTTCTGATGATACTTCCTTCTTGGGGAGAATATCATGCAATGTCAGTGCAGAGTGACAAGAAAGGAGCCATACAGGTTAAAGAGGATTAGAAAGAGAAAAGGAAAAGTATAACTCAGCTACTTTTTTCATCTAAAACAGATGTAACCATTGGCCTTTAACAATTGCCGTTAAACGTAAAGGGAGTTCAAACTCTAACACATCAGAATATAATATAGCCAAAATTTAATGTGGTATTAAGGTATGCTACTCAGAAACCCATTCTGAATTTTAATTTGTCTTCTTTTTCTTTGCTAAGAAGACTGCAAAGAAATATCCTTCAGTCATAGCACTACTAGTCATAGCACTACTATGACTGAAGAGAATAGCACTACTCTTCAGTCATAGTTATGTATCATGCCATTGCAAACTAAGTTCCCACTTGGTTACTAAGAATAGTTTGCCCTAAGACATTTCCCCAGCAATTATTATCAAGTCACAAGAACCATAAGAACTAGAGCTTTCATAGAAATATAGCAAATAAGTCTGGAACCATGACAGAATCATTTGGAAATGTCTGAAAGAGGATAATATAGAAATATCACATTCTAGAGGCCTCTCTGCTATATTCTGTAACCAGTTTGCTCGCGTAATTTCATAGAAACAAAATTATTGAATATTATTCAGTGAGTCTAGGTCCTAACTGTAGTTAACCAGATTAAGCAATATGATGCCCTGGAGATATAAATTTTTGCCCAGTACAGCAAATTTTTCAATCAGGGGAAAAAAAATTAAGAAAAATAAATAACCCCCCCCACACACAACAACAACAAAAAAAAAAACCAAAAAAACCCCACAAAAAAATGCCAAACAAACAAACCAAAGCCAAAAAAAAACTCCAAAAACAAAACACAAAACACCCCAACCAAACAAAAGCAAACCAACAAGCCAACAAAATGCCCCAAACCCAAAGTAAAGATATAAAACAGACCTAAACAAAGAGAAAAGAAAAATGTCTCTTCATAGGAAATGTTGTAATGTCACTTAAAATAAGAGTTAGAGTTGAGTTCTTGATGTTGGGTTTTCTCCCCTCCCTTTCTCTCCTTCCCCCAGTCATGAATTTTTCTGCTTTCTTATTGAATTCCTGTGAATGTCTAGCATACACAATGTCTGGTGAAATACAGTTTCAAAGTTTAATTAGCCATACTATGAAAAATGTCTTTGCTCCAGCCTCCTGTGGTAGTTTTGTTTAAGATTCTTTGAGCCTTATACTGGAAGAAACATTGAAAAATCGCTCCGAGTTTATCTTCTTCATGATGTGCATGATTTTGCAGACCTTGGTTTTATTTTTCTTCTGTCATCTCCCACATTTTGATCATCGTCCTTTCTTTTCTCCATTTACTAGTTCTGTTATATTCTTTTTTTTTTTTGATGGGGGATTTGCACAGGGAAGCAGTATTCAAGATAAAAGTATGCAATGGATTTATACAGTGGCATAACAATGCTCTCTCTTTGTTCTGTATTTCTTTCCCATTAATTCCTACCATTTGAGTTGTTGGGGGTGTTTTTTTGTTTTTGTTTGTTTATTTTGTTTGTTTGGGGTTTTTTTGACTGCTACTAAGTATTAAGTTGGTATTTTCACAGAAACATATATAAAGATGTATTTCCTAGTAATAGGTATCTTGGAGCTCATCATTCTGTATGTAAAGTTAGGATTGTTTTATTCTATGTGCATCACTTTGCATTTATCTACACAGAATTTATTAGATGATATTACAGTGATTAGAAATGTGAAGTGAATGTTCAGTGACAGATGAAAAAAATAAAAGTATAGCTTGTTGAATCGTAGTGTGTTGTATGGATATTGAAAACTGTGTGTCGCAGATGGAGACTTAGTCAGTCTGACTAGAGGTTTACATAAAACTCTTCATTTATTTATAAATATGTGTTTGAAAGCATTCACTAAATTAGAGTGTAATTAGGAGCAATTACAAATTAAGACACAATAATGCCCTACATATTAGCTCAGGGTTATGTGTCTTTACAGATGTTTATGTAAAACTTCCATAAGTGTTAAAGCATTAGGGTATTGATTGACTCAAGGTAACTCTGCCACTGTTTAAACACAATTTAAAGAGATTTTGATGAGTTTACTTTATGTGAAAGGCACAAACCTATATGAGTCAGGAAATAGCAACTCAGCTGAAAGGAATTTCTAGATTCACCACTTGCTAGGTCATTTTAAACTGGGTTGGAAATAAGAAGGGAGCAAAAATGGATTATAATTAATCAATTTTTTACTAACTCTGGAACAAAGTGGATGATATAATTGATCATTTTCTCTGTCTAATTTATGCCATTCTATGAATCATTAGAAGGGTATATCCAAAATGTTGGATCGTCACTGTATCTCTGAGGCAAGTTGTATTTATTAAGATTCCATGCAAAAAACTGGCAGGAAATTTGTCATTATAGTAGTAGATCAAACAAAAACTGTGGGTTTTTTTTGCTTTATAAGAGATGAAGTTCACCTTACAATACAGCTATAAATTGAATTTTTAAAATGTTACCCATACAAAGTATCTCAAAACACTTTATATTAAAAATGCCTCAAACAAAAACTTAGCAAAGTTCTGAACTTGAAGTTGAGATGTGAGTCTTAAAATTGAATTGAGTTTTTTTTTTTCTTTTGCCCAAAGTGTTGTGCTGACTTTACAGTTCTAATGTCTGATAGATGTGAATCCCACAATCAAGGAGTGTAAAAAGCAAAGACAAAACCAGCATTGAAAGGATTTAGGCTAAACTAAGGGTCAGTTGGCAACCACTTAGCAGAAAACCTCAGTACAATGCAGAGGAGAATACTGATTCCTATAATTGAAAATGGATGAAAAACCAAGGTCACAAATTGCTTTAAAAAGTAATAGGGTAGTTTGATGAAGCAGAGAGGGCAAGAAGCAGATAGGAAGGGATCAAGGAAAAAGTTATCTAGAATTAAGTCAAACCAGGAGAAGTCAACAGCATCCTTAAGGATTTTTTTGCTTGAATGGAACAGATTAAAAGGACATTCTGTATTCTTTCCATCCCTTCCCCCATCTCCTTTTCAAGATAGAATAGTCAAGAGGGAAGGAATATACTTATTTCTTCTTAAATCATTCTCCCAAATGGAACCAAAAAAAGTCAAATGTTTCCTAGCTAAATGAGTGATAGCAAAGTATGAATATTAGCTAATGAAAGAGGGGAGTAAAAGGGAAAAAAAAAAAAACAAACAGGTAGGGATGGGTGAGATAGATTAGATAGATAGATAGATAGATAGATAGATAGATAGATAGATAGATAGATAGATAGATAGATGGATAGATGGATAGATAGATACTGAGAAAGCAGAATTGTCTGAAATCTTAAGGAAATATTTTACTTGGGCCAGTAAGATAATTTTACTTCTACAGATATAACTCTTGCAAAATTCCTGGAGTATTTCTCTTCAGCAGTTCATACTGGCAAGGCAGCAGCACCCATGAAAATGGACATATTTTGACTATGTAAATCACTCAAATAGTCTATTAAGAAAGTACTACAGATAAGAATACATGTGTATCATCATCTCTTGTGTGTTTTCATGTCCTGTCTAAATCTTGCGAGCAAACAAAGATGATAGTGAGTTTAGAAAAACTTGTGTTATTTTTCATAACTCATCTTGAGCCAGGCAGTTTATTTTTAAGACAAGAATTGACTTTGTGTCAACAGGAATCTAGATTTATGTTCTGAATCTGACTTTTTCAGGATATGGCTTTGCACCTCATTCTGTGTGCATACTTTGCTTTGGCCATGAAATAAACTTGCCAATGCATTTTTGATTGAAGCATGAGGAGCATATGCTAGTGGCAATAATCTGAGCACTCCTACTGGTGGACAGGGTCTGAAGTTAAGGAAACCAGGCAGAAAGAAAAAGAAATAGTTTTAAAGCCAAATACTTCAAAAGTTGTGAAAGTGTCTAAAATCCTTTCATGCACCACTGAAAATCAGATTGCTTTTTATGTAATTGTCTAAATACAGGTTTAGTTAATCATTTGGGTTTTCTTACACAGTCCAGGTACACAGTGTGACTAAGCAGCTGAAGGTTTAGATGTTGTGTATGCGTGCACAAATAGTTTTCTATGAGAAATCCATCTGGAGAACAGTATAAGCCACACATAATGGGCAGGATTGGTAGGAGGTGTTTAGTTTAGCTGAGGTCTATTAGCTGTAGTGAATTGAGCATGTCAATTATCAATCTGCTTCTCTACAATGTCATGAAAGAATTGGGAACCCAAATGTTCTCTAGTGACAGGTCAGTCTTCACTTGATTTTTATATATGACCCTAACTTTAACTTCCTTGATTTGAAATCTGCCCCTCTGAAAATGACAGTGCAGATTTCTATTTCTGGAAGTGTTACCTCTGTAGGGAAGGTAAGGAAAAGCATTTTGCTAGGTAAAGTGTAGAAGAATTATAGGATTACTATAAAAGAAAGGATATGCCGGTTTGAGTCTATTTAGACTTGAACTCTCACATGTCAGAAGAATGGGACGAAAATATCCAACTGGTTAATCAAAGAGACATAAAACTAGATGTTTGCCTTATTTCGAGGCATGCATGATACCAAAAATGTAGGCCATTAGGGATACATATTGAGGGGAACCCCCAAAAACCTGCAACAAAATTTTATTTCATAACCATGAGCTTTCTAATAAGCAGTGTAGAGTCACTGCATTGTTTCTGAAAGTGTAAGCAAGCCAGCTTCATCAGCACAGTAGTAGTTCTGTGAATTTTTTTCACTTAGTTTGTGCTTATCCTTATTCCTGTGGAACCACCTTGGGTATCTAACACATTTCTGAGAGAAAATTATATGTACAAATTTTGCTCAATTAAAATCCTTTTTTCTCTGAACAGAACAGCCTCTCATGCTGCACACATTGGGAACTTTCCCTGTATCATTTTAGCATTTTAGGAGGTGCCCAGATGTTTTCTGTGAGGGTGTTAACTGACGTGTCAAAAGTTTAGCAGGCAGTTGGATTGCAATTAAATAGTATGGATAATTATCTCCCATGTTCAGCCTTGAATTCATGAACTACCCAAGCTGGACCTAGACATAGTGTACACATACCTGTAGGTCACAGTAGCAGTTTTTAATGGTCTCTGACTTGGCCATGTATGTGTGTTTGGTATAGCACTGTAAGTAACCACAGGACTCTTCAAATTATAAACCTAAACACCTCCACCTTAAGCGAAACACTACCTCAAGAAATGAATATTATCATCATGTTCTCTGGCTTCTTACTATAAAATATGTAATTTATAAGGGATTTTAGAAAAACAGGGGGAAAACTCAGGATGAGTTACATTATTTATACTGTCTGAGACCGTGTATAACTAAAAGATGCCCTACAAGCTGAGAACTACAGACAACTGTAACAATATGTGGAAAAGCACATATGTTTGTGCACAGCCACTACACACTTTGGAACTGCAATTTAAATAGCGTGTGCTGTTGTATAGCTGTGAAGTGGAAGCTGAGAGGTAGGAGATGGCCAGTGTTTGCCTGTTTAGATAAGATATACTGTATTGGAACCCTGCAGAATCAGAAGGTATTGATGGATTATTCTACCACCCCATATATATTCTGAATTCCACTTATATCATCAGTTTATCACTCAAAATCCATCAACCCTTTTTATTGTAGTTCTCTGGATAATGTAGAAATATACTCCATATTCTCTTTAAACGGGGCATTGCTTCACAGGATCTTGCAGTGTTGTTAAGGAAAAAAATGCATTAAATATTTAAACAAACTAAATGGATTTCCTTGATCTATCAGTTCAGATATATTGAGCTTATCTAAGATGGTAAAAGGCACAGATCAGAGAATCTAAAAATATTTTAAAGTCACATTTAATGACACTTCCATAATCAAAAGAAAAACAATGGAAAATTGTGGAATACATAATAAAAACAATACGGTGTGGTGCTTTAAAATACCACAAATCAGATACTGTCCTTCAGTCAAAGAAGGAAAACAGTATTTTGTATTAAATAAAAGAATGCAAGAAAGTAGCTTTCATTAAAATTGTACCCTGGTATGTAAATAAAATCTACAGTACTGATAACAGGCACAATTCTATTACAGTATACTCTGAAACTGGCAAAGTGTTAAATCATAAGGTCAATACGAGCAAAAAGAAGGCTGGAAAGATAAAAGTTTCCTGCTGAGACTGGTAATTGGCTGGGTGCTGGTATTTGGGGAGGTTGTTTTTCTTTCTGTAAATGGGAAAAGTAGCTTCAGGTTCAATGATTTACTCACTTAGATGAAAGTCAGCCCAGTTAACATTTGGGGTTTTTTGGTCAGATCTCAAGGCATGACAGACATTCATGTCTAATGCAGCTATTTCCTGGTACACTGCAGGTGCGTTTTGACTGTATCACCTTTTTCTACTGCCCAAAAGTGATTTGACATTACAAGTGAAGCACATTCTCACCTCTCCAGCAGAATCATAGAACCACCAAATCATTTCGGTTGCTAAAGACCTTTAAGAGCATCAAGTACAACTGTAAACTCAGAATTGCCAAGTCCACCGCTAAACCATGTCCCTAAGCACCACAACTGCATGTCTCTTAAATATCTTCAGGAAAGGTGACTCAGCCACCTTCATGTTCAGCCAGCTGTTGACCAACACTCCCAAGTCCTTTTTCACAGGGCAACTTTCCAGCCACTCTTCCTCAAGCCTCTAGCATTGTTGTAACCAAAGTTCAGGATCTGGCACTTTGTCCTGATGAACTTCATACCATTAGCCCACTGATCCAGCTTGTCCATATCTTTCTGCAAATCCTTCCTACCCTTCAGCAGAGCAACATTCCAACACAACTTGGTGTCTTCTGTAAAACTGCTGAAGGTGAACTTGATACCCTTGTCTAGGTCATCAATGAAGATATTAAAGAGGACTGGCACCAATACAGAGCCCTGGGGAACACCATTTGTGACTGGCTGTCAACTGGATTCAGCTCCATTCACCACCACTCTCTGGGCTTGGCCATCCAGTTTTTAGCCCAGCAAGAGTACACCTGTCCAAGCCACGGGCTGCCGTCTTCGCCAGGAGAATGTTGTAGGAAAAGATGTTACTTTACTAAGGTCTAAAGACACAGAATCCATAGCCTTTCCTTCATCCACTAAGTGAGTCACTTTGTCACAGAAGACAATCAGGTTGGTCCAGCAGGACCTGCCTTTTGCAAACCCATGCTGGCTACCCATGACCCTCTGGTTGTACTCTACAGTACACGTGATGGCACTCAAGATATACTCCATGACCTTCCCCAGCAACAAAGTCAGGATGATAGCTTTGTAGTTCTTGGATCCTTCTTCCAGCCCTTCTTGTAGATGAGCATCACATTTGCTAACCTCCAGTCAACTGGGGCCTTTAACTTTAACCAGGACTGCTGGTAAATGATGGAGAGTGGCTTGGAGACCTCTTTTGCTGCCTCCATCAGTATCCTTGGGTGGATTCCAACTGGCCCCATAGGCTTGTGTGTATAAGTAGTTACATTGGATTCAATGTAACTGACCATTGGATTGAGCACATTCAGTCACTGACCATTGGATTGAGCGGGCTTCATTACACTCCCTGTCCCTGTATTCTGGCTCAGGGAGCTGTGTACCCCAAGAACAGATGGTCTTACTATTAAAGACTGAGGCAAAGAAGACATTAAGTACCTTGACCTTTTTCTCATCTGTGCCACTGTGTTTCTCTTCATATCCAACAAGGATGGAGATTCTCCTTAGCCCTCATTTTGTTGTTAATGCATTTACGGAATGCATTTTTATTGTCTTTTATGGCAGTAGCTAGATTAGGTTCTACTTGAGCTTTGGCCTTTCTAATTTTCTTCCTGCATATCCTCACAACTTCATTGTCGTCCTCCTGAGTTGCATGCCAAACACATAAACTCTTTTTTTCCCTAACTTCCAGACAAAGCTCTCTGTTCAGCCACACTAGTCTTCCTTCCTGGCTCATATTTTGACACATGGGGATGGCCTGCTCCTTTAAGATTTCCTTCTTGATGAAGATTAGTTCCAATCAACTTGTGCTCAAGCAGAACATGGCTGAGTTATTACCTTAGGATGACAGCAATGTAGCCTGAAGGACTGCATATTTTTAGGATGTGAATATATGAGGAGATGAAATGTTCTCAAGAGGAGGTTAGTAAATCTCCAATTGAAGAACTAATGTTTCTCTTACTGTGAAGAGTTGTTTGATAGAGTTCTTCAAGAAACACTATTCTGGAGCAACAAACCAGCTCCTGAAAGATGCTGCCTGCCCAGCATGCTGTAAGTGACCTGCCTCCAGGGTGACAGGGAACATGAGTTATTAGCTGCATGTCTCAGGCAGTGAGTAATGGAAATTTATGTGAGAGTATGACAAATATGCAGTTGGGGAAAGATGATGCATGCTTGAAAGAATTTTTATCAGCTTTTTAGTATAAAAACCTCAAACTCCTTATTCACTTCTATTTTCTAAATTTAAGGAGTCTGTTTACTTTGGACCAGCTTTTCTCTTTCTCAGTTGTGGATGCAACATAATTATTACATCCAGAGAACAACGGTGTAGATGGAAGTCTACTGAAAAAAAGATGAAAGTCTGCTAAAAACATTATTTTATGCATGGGAGTGAAAGTGAAAGGAAACTGTGAAGGGTTGAAGAAGAACTTATGACAATGGGAGTCTGGTCACTAAAACAGTAGATGCAGAGAAAGACAGCAAGGTGTGAAATAAAATCTGCAAGATGAAGGCAGACGTGAAGTGTGACTATTCAGCATGAAAAGGAGATGAGCTAGAGACATGAAAGGCACAGAGAGGACCAGTAGACCATAACCGCTCCTTGTGGCTTCCTACACAAAAGACAGAAGTTATTAAGTGCAGCTATGAGGTTTAAGTTTCAAACAACAACAGGTATTTCTTCAATCAGTGAGGATAAAACTTCTTAGGTGCAAGAAGTTTACCCGGGTTCAACGGGAAACTGAATACTTGGAAGACAGTTCCACAAGGGGTTGCTAGAGAGACAGACATCAATAGCCCAAGGTAGAAGAACATTTTAAGGAAACACACATATATACTCATCCTTGCTTAGACATGCATCTGTGATCTGCCTGAAGACAGGGGATTGAACTAGATAAACCCTTGGCCTAAGCTAGCAGTAACCATTCTTCTGAATATCAGTCAGCCTGTACACCTCAAAACACCACTATGAAAATGTATCTTTTCAATCACATTGAACAAAAATTATTTCCCTGCCTTTATTGTCCCTGTTCCCTCAGTTTCAGAGTGGCAGAAAATAACTGCAGCAGAGCAGGTTTAGATACTGAAGCCATCCATCCACTTGTGATATGCATCTTTGGGCCCTTTTCTGACCATTTCTATTTAATTACTTTTCTATGTTCATCTGGTTTCACAGTAGGGCCATGGTCTTTTTTCCTCTGAAGGTTTCATTTTTTTTTGTGAGGAAAATCTCAACTAACTCTAAGCTTCTTTCCTTAATATGCTCATTATCTTTACTGATTTCTCTTTGCTTATGTTTTACTAAATCTTCTTATATCCAGAAGCCTTTCCTGCTTCATCCCAGGGAAATTTCTTGGGGAATAAGTGAAAAGACTCCGCAAAACATCACTGAAGCTATTTAGCAAATAATATTGTTCTGTTAGATCTGGATTTCAATTCCTCAATATCACACCTTATCTGAGAACTTCATGCCCACCTGCATTTTTATTCACCTCATCCCTCTGTGTTCTGGTGACTGAAGTATTACCATATAGAAAGTAAATCTGTGATTGCTCTTTTCTCAGAAAGTCATGAGATCATTCTGCTCTGATAGCCACTCAGAACTTATATAGGCTCAGTATTCCTGTGTTGAGCCTCCTTTAGTATCTTACAGCAAGGTTTATTTTAAGGAAATTTCATTCCATCGTGGACTTCAATGCTTTTGGTTGGCTTGCAGCCAGACAGAGTCGGCTATATCTGTCCATAAAAGATTATAGACAGACAATTCCAGCCAGCATAGTAAGGTACAAGATTGTTGTATGACCACCAATAAACTTGATATCCTTAATTTATACAGTGTACTCTGATACATGGAGGATTTGTTCAGCTTCAAAGGGTGAAGAGGGATTGAGTCACGACATAATAAAATACTTTCCCACAAAGCATCTCTATTTGGAAGATTTTTTTAGAAACATTCTCTTCCAAAACTCTTTTTAAATACTCATGCAAATGTCTGGGCTTATATTTAGAGAAGAAAAGGGGTTTAGATCTAAAAGCATATCATCTTGTATTCAGGTAATTTAAGAATATTAGTAATTATTTGTGTGCATATTCTAATTAAATGTGTATGTAACACTTTAACTTCAAATAGCACTTCATAGAGATTTAAAAACACAGAACTACCCACCCCAGAGTTTATCATCAGACAATATATGAGGAGTGGAGATGACAGAATGTGCAATGCAAGATGGAGTAAGTCCTACTACGAACATAATCAGAATCTTATGCTGCTGTAGATGAAACCTAGCAATGCTGATGGTTTAATTTTAGAACATGTAAGGCATGAGGATGGAAAGCAGAAAATGATGGAAGGCTTAAGAGGAGTGATTTGAAAGAAAAAAGGACAAGCATGAACCATTCTACAAAATATATCACATATCAAGGCAACTCCTTTGAAGTTGCTCAAAGTCATTAAACCAGGGCTGAGCTTGGCCCACAAGGACTAAGATAGAGCTGTGACACATGGCCAAGGTTCTGCGCATAACTAGGTACAGCCAGCAGGAAATTCTAGCATGCATTGAATATACCAATACTGTCTTCTGAGAGCCTAGAAGCACTGGCTAAGTTGTTGGTGCAGTGGGCTCAGCACTTGAGCATGCCAGAGTGTTTCTAGACAGAGAAACAGACAGACAGCTGGACAGCAGGTGGTGGGTGGGAGCAGTGTGCGCTGTTCTAATTGCTGTTACGCTTACACATACTGAGTCTGATAGACCTCTCTTAATGAGAACTATAGTTGCTTGGGTGAAAAAGTTAAATTTGTGAATGTCACTTAGACAAAATGCAGTGGTGTCTATTTTGGTTTTTAATACACACAGTGTGTATTAAACTGCAGCAGTCTTGCTGCCCATCACTGTGGGTCTGGCAGCCCTGCACCTTGCTGAAAATTTTGTGTTCTTCTGGGAGTATACTTTTGATTGAAAAAGATCTTTCTGATGAGATTTAGATTCTTTTTATGTCTGTAGCTTGTAAAGGGATTCCGTAAGTTTCTCTGTGGTTCCTAGTCTTCCTCTTGCTCACATAATTGACATTAAAATAGAGAAAAAACATATGGCAGAGATTGTTGAACAATACTATCTTTTCAGAGGATTTTAGGAAGCATTTTATTTCTCATCTTTCTTTTGTGAGAGACATAGGTAGACACAAAAATGTTCAGTCAATTATTGCAAAGAAAATAGTTTTCTTAGCGAAAAGTAAACCTTTTTTTTTCCTTTTAGTTATGGAGCACACTGATACATAATTATGTTTCTTTGAAGCGTGCAACCAGCATCATAATTCTCATAAAGTGCAGTTTCATTAATATTCCGTTGCTTTTTATTTATTGACCTGATATACTACAACACAGTATTTATTGTGCAGAGTTTTGTTTTGATGTACTGCAGGAGCAGCTTCACAATGCAGTCATATGAGTGGGTGATTTCTTACAAATAGTGGATGTGTTCATCAGGTGTTTATGACTTCAGCTTGCTTTATTTGTAACAGGCATATTGCAGTACTTGGAGACTGCACATAGATGAACATGCACACAAATATAGAAAATGTTTCAAATATGCATTTTCCTCTCTGCCTACATTCTCCTCCAGCCTGGAGGCACTTGAAAGGATCTCACTAGGGCTAATAGAAAGTGTTCAATGCATCTGAAAATACTTGAATTCTTGCTCAGTCAGAGTTCAGCTCAATTTCATGGGTTTATGAAAGGCAGGCCCTGATTGACTCACCTGATCTCCTTCTACAACACGGTGACCCATCTGTAGTGACTGAAGCCCAGCTGGAAATTAAGCACCACACACCCACTGGCTCAATTCCCTTTCCCTCCCCAGTCCATGCCGATGGAATAGGGAGGAGGATCAAAGTAAAACTTGCATGTTGAGATAAGAACAATTTAATAATTGCAAATAAAGTAAAATACGACAATAATGGTAAATAATAATAATGATAATAAAAGGGAAACCAAAAATTGATGCACAATGCAATTGCTCACCACCCACTGATGGATGTCAGACCCCCCATTTCCGAACCCAGCTCACTCCCTTCCAGGTAGCTTCACCCAGTTTATATACCAGGCATGATGTTCTATGGCGTGGAATATCCCTTTGGTCAGTCCATGTCACGTGTCCTAGATATGCTCCCTTCCACTGGCAGGGCATGAGACAAGGGAAAAAAAAGTCCTTACAATAAACATGCCTTTGCAAAACCCAAAACTTCAATGTGTTATCAACACTATTCTCATTCCAAATTCAAAACACAGCACTTAACAGCTACTGAGAAGGACTTAACTCTACTCAAGCTAGAACCAGTACATCTCCTTAGTAGATGAAGAAAAGGCTGAAGGTGTTGTCTCTCTAAACTTTAGTACAATCTTTGTTACCATTTACAGAAGCATTCATGGCCTGGATGGATTCACTGCTCATTGCATAAAACCCTGAATGACCAGGCCCAGAGAGTTACATCCTGTTGGCAGCCAGTCACAGGCGGTGGTTCCCAGGGCTCAATATTGGAGGCAATTGTGTTCCATGTCATTATCAATGATCTGAGTATGTCCTCAGGCAGTTTGCATAGGATAACAAGTTGGGCAGGTGTGCTGATCTACTGGAGGGTAGAAGGGCTTTACAGAGCAATCTGAACCTGCTGAATGAATGGGATGAAGCCAATCAGATGATGTTCAACAAGGTGAAGTACCAGGTCCTGCACTTGGATCACAACTGCACCCCATGCAGTGCTTCATGAAAAAGCCGAAAATGTTACACCCTCCCTGGGTTTAAAACCTCTCTTAAATTGGCATGTAAGAACCTCAGTGAAGCTTTGTTCTGTTATTAGGCGCTGACATCAACATTTTTACTTACAATTAGGGCAACATTACCTGACTCTTTTGTAACAACTTAGAACATTAAGTGAAAAAGAGTCCTAAAAGTTAGCTAAACTCTCAGCTCACGGAGACTTAAACCTCTAAATCTCAATTTTTACCTTTCACAAAGCTGTGGAACATTGAAGGTGAATGCATATCCCATCTGTTGAAGTTGAGTCTTTGAGACTTCAGAATTCCTGATTCCAAGGAGAATAGTAAATCAGATCCTTTCTCTATTCTTACTGTTGAGCTACCTGCCTAGACGGTGCTATGTAAAAGAAAAATTGCATGAGTTTTTCTCCCACATTGTTTATTTTCCAATAGACAAATATTGAATTTTAATACTTCAAATTAAAAGTAATTCTTTTATCATTATTGAATAGCTTAGATTTTCCATCCTATCTTTCATAGGTACACACAGCCAGCACCTTGCAGATAATGCTGAAGAAGACAGACAAGAAATGTAAATACTCCTTTATGCTTGCTAACTTCTGACTATTACAGAGCATGCCCTGAATCTTGGTGCCACCATCTTCCACATCACTGTAAAACCCTGATGGTATCTGAGACGTGTACCCAGGTTATTTGATTTTGAAATGAAGGTACAGGAGGTTGACATATATCCAGGTATCTCCCCAGTATGAAGTCAGACAGCAGTGAGGAAGTATACTTGGATCCAGGCAGCATGCCTGTATTGTCTACTAGAAATGAAGATACATGTGTTCCTTTTCATCAGTTATGCAGTCATAGGAATTCCACATCCTCAGGTTGGTGTTTAGCCTATGCTAAATGGAAAAGTGAAATAGTCAGGGAAAATATGGGATGCCTAGGGGTGTAGGGAAAATTAATTAAAACTCCATCTTAACTGTGATTCAAGATTTGATGGAATAATTGCAGAATCCTAGAATGGCCTGGGTTGGAAGAGATGTAAAAGATCATCTAGTTCCAACACATCCATCATGGGCAGGAACACCTTCCACTAGACCAGGCTGCTCAATGCCCAAGCCTAACCTCGAAGACTGCCGAGATGGGGGATCCACAACTTCTCTGGGCAACAAGTGTCAGTGTTTAACCACCATCACAGCAAAGAACTTCCTGATAGTATGAAATCTAAACCTACTCTCAGTTTGAAACCATTCCCCCTTGTCCTATCACTACATGCCCTTGTAAATAGTCTTACTCCATCTTTCTTGTAGGCTTCCTTCAGGTACTAGAAGGCCACTAGGTAACACCCCAAGCCTTCTCAGCCTTTCCTAACAGGAGAGGTGCTCCATCCCTCTCATCATCTTGATGGCCTTCCTCTGGACTCACTCCAACAAGTCCATGTCCTTGCTGTGTTGGGGATGTCAGACCTGGATGCAGCACTCCAGGTGGGGTCTCACAGAGCAGAGCAGAGTAGAGGGGTAGAATCACATCCCTCCACCTGCTTGCCATGCTGCTTTTGATGCAGCCCAGGACACAATTGGCTTTCTGGGCTGCAAGGACACATTGTCAGCTCACTCCTAACCTCTCATTCACCAACACCCCCAAGTCCTTGTCCTCAGGGCTGCTCTCCATCTGTTTATCCCCCAGCCTGTACTGATACGGGGTTTGCTCCATCCCAGGTGCAGCACCATGCACTTGGCCTTGTTGAACCTTACAGATTCCTATGAGCCCACTTCTTGATCTTGTCCAGGTCTTTCTGGATGGCATCCCATCCTTCAGGTGTGTCAACCCCACCACTCAGCTTGGTGACATCTGCAAATTTGCTGACAGTGCATTCATTTTTTTTTGTCTAGGAAGGAATTAAGGAAGGTATTAAATAACACTTGTCCAAATGCGAACCCCTTGAGGGACACCACTTTCCATTGGTGACCATTAGGACTCTGACGAATTGACAACTACCTTCTGGGTGATATCATCCAATCACTTTCTTATTCATCTAACAGTCCACTTATCAAATCCATCTCTCTCCAATTTAGAGAGAAGAATGTTTGTAGGGAATCATGTCAAAGGCTTTCCAGAAGTCTGCACAGAGGTCATCTGTAACTCTTCCCTTAACCACTGATAATTACATCTCCTGATACATATTGTTTGTTTCTGGGGCTGGCTTGTAAACTTTGTGTCAATTTATAAGTGTATTAAATACAAATACTAATGTGGCTGAAAGTTTTAATTAAGCAATGACGGAAAATATTGAAAAAATTGAGAACTGGTGTGTACTATCAGGCCAGAATTACAAGAGCTCAGGAAGGTGTTGTGCCTTGTGGGGAAACTGAGCCAGGGAACTACACCTCATTTCCTTCCACCTTGTCCCTTAGGCTACGAGCATTAGATCTTCTAGGAACATTAGATCTACTGGCATACTTAAACAATAACCGAATACTGCTCTCTGTTCAGTGAGCATTAGGCTCCATCCTTCCATATCTGTCTACATAAAACAAACACAGAAATACCAGGTCCTGAGTAAATGCCCACAGAGTTTTCAAGGAATAATTAAAAAAACTAAGGGTTAAAAGAGGAGCTTTTGAGGAAAATGGAAACATTTAAATTAAAATGGGAGTTAATAATTGTTCTTGAATATTATTTAATGTCTAAGACGTGCTTGAATATTTTAATAATGACCTTCATTAAAAACAATGTATATATAAATAAGCAAAATCTGAAAATACTTCAGAAAACGAGGCAATTAGACAATCCAATGGCAGAATAAGATTATTATAGAAAAGTGCATTCCAATGAATAGTGCAAGCTTACCTGGATTTGTAAGTATCTGCAGCCACTTGGGCAAGTGAGATGGGCGTCTGTGGAGCAGTTAAGTGAAAACGTCTCTTGGTGCTCTATAACCACCAGAGATACCTGAAAGACATATGACTGTTTGAAGAGTAAGATGCATAATAGAACAATACTGATGACACATATTTCAAAAATTCAGTATTCATTGATGCAGTCTTCATTTTGATGTGAAATTATATAGCAGAAGAGAAACAAAGAAGAGCAATGAGAATTTAGAAAACTTCTGCTGGAAGAGAGAGCAAAAAGATCAAGCCAATTTTGTTTATAGAAGAGATGAATAAGGGGTGGTAGGCTAGAGTTATACATAATAATAATAGTACAGTGAATGACATCCCATTTGGTCATACACCTGTTTCCGTTTCACATAATTTAAAAACAGGTTAATACCTAATGAAATTAACACCCCTGGAATAATTTTGCTGCAGCTTTTAAAATATTCTTAGTGCATGCTAGGTTATCAATTTTCTGTAGCTGCAAATTTCCAGTAGGTTTCAATATTTTCCCTGACAGGGTTTTTTGGATTTAAATGAAAATATATGTTAATTATTTTTTTTTAATACTAATAAACATCAGCAATGAAAGTTTAAACTTTGCATTTTGCAAAGAACAAATATTCAAAACTTTTATTTGTAAGAAAAACAAAAGTTAATAGTCATCATAATCCTAAATAGATGAAGCAGTGTTAAGAAAACTGCAAAGCAAATATGAAATTTAATAATGGCCCTCCAACAGTTTGCCCTCAGATTGTTAGGAATTCATTAAATAATGGATGAACAGAACAGACAATTAAATTATTCTCATATGAAGTATCTATCCATATTATGAATATTGCATATGACTGTATACATTTCTGAAGGGAAGTAGTCAACAAATTTCATTTCAGGGAATCAGCAAGAGACTTGATTTCAGCCTCCAGATATATCCTTCTTTGTTTCACAGACAAAATAATAATAACAATAGCAACAGTAATTGGGATGCTGATGTATAAACAGAATTAATATACAGAATCTTAATAACATAATGTAGGCTTCTGATAACTGTAGACAAAAGCTTATGCTAGTGACCTGACATATTTCAGATACATATTTTATGTACACTTATAAAAAGAGTAAAGTAGGGGCTGGTAAATTGTTCATGGCAGCATTAAAAAAAAAAGTCAGTGAGATTAAAAGTCAGCGAAAACAAAGACAAAAACAAGTAGAATTTACAGTGCTGTATATCATGATGTGTAATGAATATCAAACAGTGTGAGAAGTCTGTGTCATACTAGCATTCAATCTTGTCATGTTTTGCTAATTTTAAAATTGACTTATGACTGGTAAGTACTAATGGAAAAAGAACCTGAGAAAATAAAATTTCTGCTTTACTCAACACCTAAATATATAAACCAAGTATTTATTAAGAATCAACTAAGCCACTGAAAGTCACTGGTAAATAATAAACAACCTATCTAAAATATGTTTTCAGAGTATTTTGGATTTCTTTAAGACAAGAAAATGGAATACAAATGACACTTTATGTAGTGTTTAAAGCTAAAAATAAAACCTGTTACATTAGTTGGTGATGATAATCTTATAATCATTAAATTACTGATCTATAGCTAAGATCAAGATGACCAAAAGTAATATAAATGCTGCAATAAATAATACATTCAAAACATATTTGAGGTAATATGTACCTAAAGAAATGTTTTCAGACGAAAAGTTATGTGAAAAATACAAATATGTCTATTGTGCAGATTTGTTTCTCTTGTATCCAGATACAGAAAGCTGATAAACAGACCAGAATAGTAATCTAAACTCTGAAGTTTGACTTGTCAGGTTCTAATTCAAAACATAAATGGAGTGGCCATCTGACAACCTGATGGGATATTAGTTATAAAAATGTTTTGATCTCTTAAAAGGCCAGAGATTGGATCCAGCCTATGGAATCTATTAGTCCATGATATCAGGTTTATTACAGATGAAGCAAGAGAAATACTCAGGACAGTGACTAAAGACCCACAGAAAAATGTTTCCTACTCTGATGTACAATTCAAGAACTGCCACAGTAGTTTTCCTTGATGTCTCAATTTCTCTGCCACTCTTCTATGCCCTAATCACTGACAGTACTCTGGATATTCAGCTGTGTGTAGCCACAGCAAAATGTCTTAGCGTGTTTTCCCAGCAGCATTTTCTTATGGCATGACAACCTAACTGAACATCTAAGGAGTGACAGATTGGCAACTTCCAATTTAGGTGTTGAGACAGACTAAATTCAAAACTTGCAAGGCTTTTCCATTTATTTTATAAACCTAAAATTCATTAGTCTGTCTCTTATTTCAATATGAATAATATTATTTTCCCTAACCTTGACAAATGCAATATTGTCCCACTTTTATTTATTTATAATTATTATTTTCCTAGTTTGTCACTTGATCATGCCACTTGATCCTAACCTACCTTTTCTGATGTCTCCCTGCTTGGCTGAGTCAAACTATTTTCCCATGCTGTCCTTATTTTATTATTATTTTTTGCATTTTCCTATTCTGTACATTGCCTTTTATTCAATATCACTAAAGGCATTAAGACTTCATCTATCTATTGGCACATTCTGTCCACCTCCACTATGTGCTTATTATATTTTCAGAAAAGCATTTTAATGTATTTTTACCTTCAGGTTGCAAGGGTATGTCAGTGTACAATTAAAAGTGCACCAGTAACACAGAGAGCCTTTTGGCTTTTTCCTAGACTGTGTTTTTAAAAGTTAAACTGTTCTAAAATGTTTTTTATCTAGGCTGACTTTGTTTTAAGCAGGATGATGATGTGCTTGTTCTGCTAAATTAGGTAAGTTGGCATATGGTGCAGAAATATGCATGCCAGCTGTGCAAATGTTGTCTGTACTGGTGATACATTCTCATTAAAGGAAAAAAATGCATCTGTGCTCATCAGAGCTAAAATGCACTGAGTGGATGCAAGGCAGGTTGATGTTTTTAACCTGCTTCAAGCAACCAAGAAATCCTGCTGCCACTGTGTCTGGGTGTAGGCCAAGTAATGGAAATAAGGTATGCCTTGTGCTCTCCTGTCCTTGCTTTGCAGAGTATCAGAGAGGAGGGAATGTGCTTCTGTGTTCTGTTGAGGCATGGATTTGCTGGCAGTGGGGGAGGACAGAGTGTGAGAAAGAATCTTTAGCCTGTTGGTTCCTACTGCTTGGTGTGAAGTGCATGCTTATCCACTGTGTGAGACAGCTGTCAGTGTGTAGTCTACTAGTCTGGTTGGACTTGGAGAAAACTTTCATTCTTTTCAGTTACAGCATCTGGTCTTAAATATTGGATTATAGATTCTTTGTTTATCTATCAGGAGGGGAAGAACAGAGGAAAAAAAATGAGAGTGTAGTCCCTTCTTCCTGACAATGAATCAGAAGGCAAGGTACACAATTTATTCTTGACAGAAGTCAAAGGCAGAAACATCTTAAATCTTACAGCTGTAGGACAAAAATCTGGCCTTCACAACCACACTCAATTTGAACTCCTGTCATGGATATCATGACCAGAAGTCAAGGAAGTCTGGATATCAAAGGAAATTAGTCTCCCAGGTATTGGAAGGTCTAAAAATATTCATTAGATCTTCAAGCACTTCCAAAAGTGCTGGAATGGGTACTTGGGCAGAATCTCAGGGAAAAAATGTCTCAAGGCTTTTGACACAAAGGATTTTCTCACAATACTGTTTAGAGTAATATGTCATTATAAAAAAAAAAAAAAAAAAACAAAAACCCAACAGTGAAAGTAGTTCCAATAACCAAAGTTATTAGTATTTTATCATCAAAATAGGACCAAGTGGGATACTCATTTGCTTTAAAAAATAACATTTCTGATAGATAATACTGTAAGATCTAAATAAAAGGATAGTCTGCAAGATGTGTGAAGTAATTCTTCTGCCTTATTTAGGAAAGTTTCAGTTGGAGTATCGTATCCAGTTTTGGGCTACTCTTCAAAAATGAGTTGTCTTTCCTGGACTCTTTTGACATGAATATCCAGAACTCTTGAAATCAACTGCTGTGCAATGTACTGTGACATTTCAGATTGTTTAGCATAGAGATACAAAAGTTTAAATCTAACATGGCTATAACATGCTACAAACTTTAATTTCTGTCACAAGAAGAGAAGATAGAAGAAAGGAAATATCTGGTGAATGTAGTACTATTACTCTCCAAATCTCACCATATGGAAACTAGGATGCTCAGTAGAAGTAATAGGAAACCAGTTAAGAACATAAAACAAGGAATATTTTTGCATGAGGCCAGTGAACTGCTGGAGCTTTGTCCTAGAGGAGATTTTGGTGGCAGTCAGGATCAGCAAGTTCAAGAAGGGGTTGAAAAAATGCCCAGATAGCAGATCCATAAAGGAATGCTAAAAAGACTAGGGAAGGGATTTTCCCTCTAGAATGTCAAGTACAATATTTGTAGATATAAGAGAAATACAACAGGGATGGTGCAGAAAATGAGAAGGCTTACATACTCTCTTTAAATAGCCTTTCTCATTGCTATTGTCTGAGACAGAGTACTGGACAATATGTACTATTAGTCTGATACAATAGAAAATTTATTGCATTTTTAAGATAGATCTATATTTTATCCACAGGAGGACTTAAGGAAAATTAAGCCTTCCTCTCTCTCACCTGAAAACAAATTTTTCATGATGATAGGATAAGGATACCTTTTAACAATTTGGATTAGGAATGTTCAGATACTCCTGTATATATAGGCAAAGGCAATGATATTAATACTTCAAATTTAAATTCTTTAGACAGTTATATTCTGATGGGTTTTAATTTTCTGGGTTAGGGCAAATCAAACCAAGGAACCTGCTATTCTTATTCTTTCAATGTTATTTAAGGTTAGGCAAGCCTTGGAGTGCATTAATCTTCTGCCAGTCCAGAGGGAAGAGAACACATTTTCCAGACTACTGGTGGAATTCATCTATCTCTGCAGAGGAGATTTTTCATTGCCTACTCACTGAACAGCCTAACAAGGAATGGAGTGGGCTGCAAAGCTATCAATGGATTCTGGAAGTGTGCCCTGCGCAGAAATCACATTTGAGCATCTTATGATCCTTCTGCACAAAAATAAATAGGAAATCCTACACGAGAGATTTTGATCAAAAGTAAAATGGTTTCATACAAAGATACATAGCTCTGCAAACCAACCCCTCTCTCCTTTTCAGTGTTTGTACCAGACTATTCACCATAGCTGGCACATGTAAACAACTTTTCCAACTACTGCAGCCCTTGGCATAGAAAGTCTGTAGTGATTTGTCTAATATTTTAATGTTAATAAAAATGCAATGCATTTAACTAATGTAACATAACTATGAAAGAAAAAGCATGTGCTATTGTTGCTAATGAGAGAGATTACAGACTTCCTACATGGAAAGCATGTATTTATTCTCTTTCTGAATGCAGTTTCTGAAATTGCTCTAGCCATTTTTAATTTTGCAGTATGCTATGCCTGTGCTCAGAATCAGGATGGAACTACTAAAGCTAAGGGACTTCAACTAATGCACATGCTTCTTTTGGGTGAAAGTAACATTATTTGAATTTTAAGATGATTTATGATCATATTTTATTGATTTATGTCAGTGCTATATGATGTTGTATGTCACTACTGTTGTGGTTGCCACATGTCACAAGTATTATATCAGGAAACTCTTGCTGCTAACTAAGTTAGAAGATAGGGGAGGAATTAATTGCAATGTTAAACTCTATGGCCTGGGCCAAAAGGTCCAGGGACAGACTAGCATAATAGATATACCTTTAGATTGTTGTAACGCATGACTTAAATTGCATAGGAAGTACTACATCAGGAACCGCCCAAACCAGTGGAAGACAAGCCTCACAAGAAACAGTGCAAGAGAGGTGGTGATCTGACCTGAGCTGTTTTGGTGTCCAGTATTGCCACACAACACACCACCCCCTCCTGCCTGGAGTAACCACCCTAACAGGTGGAGAACAAACTCACAGACCAAACTCCACAGACATCTTATGAGTATTACATTTTATGGCCATTTTATGGCCATTTCACAGGCTTGGTCCACAGGCTAAGGGAATGATACCTGTGTATATATAGAAAAGGATGGGATGGGAGGTAGTGGTTAGTGGGGATCAGTTTTATATTGTGGGGCATGAACATGATGTAAATGGTATGGAGTAAAGGGTGAATACTGTACTTGAATATTGGTTTTGGCTAGGCTAGAGTTTAATTTCTTCATGGTAGCTTGTATGGGGCTGTGTTTTGATCTGTGATGAAAACTGTGTTGATAGTATAGAGATGTGTCAGTTATTGCTGAACAGCGCTGACACAGAGACGTCCTCTGCTTCTCACACTGCCCCACCAGTGAGTAGGCTGGGAGTGCACAAGTTGTGAGGGGACATAACCAAGACAGCTGACCCCAGCTGACCAAAGGGATATTCCAGACCATATGACATCATGCTCAACAATAAAACCTGGGGGATGAAGAAAGGCTGGCTGTGGCTGGCATTGCTCAGGAACTGGCTGGATGTTAGTCTGTGGGTGTCAAGTAGCTGGGTACTTTTTTATCACGTGTTTTGTCTCTGTTCACCTTTACTGTTTTTGTTTTGGTTTGTTTGCTTTGTGTTTTTTTGTTTGAGGGTTTTGGTTTTGGTTTTTTTTTTAGTTATTAAACTGTTCTTATCTCACCCCATGACTTACTTTTACTCTTCTGATTCACTCCTCCATCACATTAGGGGAGAGTGAGTGAGCAGCTGTGTGGTGCTTAGTTATCTATTGGGGTTAAACTGTGTCAACTGAACATACAGAACCCAGGTCATTTAGAGACTTGACTGACTTGAACACGATAGATTACAAAACCTTTACTATCTCAGATTATATTGCTTTTCCACAGAGGTGTCTGTCATTTACATTACAACTCCTTACATTGCTAAATCAACCTAGAATACATGCTAATACATGCTACAGAGCTCCCAGTGAGGGTGATCAAAGTAACCTTACCATAAGAAAAAATTAACCTCGTACAAGTTTTATTGCCACGGAAACAGCAGGTCCCATCAAATGCACTTTATTGCCTGGAAATTTTTTTTAAATAAAACCTACAAACTTCCCCTGAGACTAAATCAATGCATGATTGCCAAGGAAAAACTCTTTCCAGAAAAATAATTAACTATCTGAATTTAAAAGGTTTCCAATTGTCTTTGTGTTCCTTCTTAAAGACAAAAGTATTCTCAAATATTGATATATTTGCAAATAAAGAAGTAGGTGGTGACATTCCCAACTGGTAGTTCCATGAACACAAAAATCATGAATTTCTTTGGAACAGCTCTTCTTGAATATTGCTAGGTGCAGCTATAGCTTGGAAACAGGTATGAAAATGTGCATAGAATAATAATTGTACTCTCTTGAGGATATTCATTATGGCTTATGAGAAAGCAGTAGTATAGAAAATCACTTTATTGAAAATACATTTCTTTATACAAAATGTTCATGGTATGAGAGTAAAGTTTAACTGTTTCAAAGAATTGATATGAAACATTTACAAGAAGTAAAACTTTAGCAAGGAAACAACATCCCTCTAGTCATCTTTGTGGTCCTCCTCTGGCTTCGCTTCCTCAACTCCACATCCTTATGTTGGGGGCTCCTGAGCATAACACAGGACTCCAATTGGGACCTCATGATAATGGTCTCCCTCTCGACCTGCTGGCCACGCTTCTTTTGATGCAGCACAGGATACGGCTGGCTTTCTGGATTGCAGGTGCACATCACCAGCTCATGTTGAGCTTCTTGTCAGCCAACACCCTCAAGTCATTCTCCTTAGGGCTGCTGCCAATCCATTTTCCACCAAGCCATTTCTTGTTCTTGGATTCAGTTCTAATTCCAGTTCACCAAGTTTAGTTGTCTCTGTATAAGTCTGTAAATGAGAGACATTTTTCCAAAATTTCATTAGAGCAAATGGAATGGCTTTAATTCAGTGGCACTCTTACGTGTTCTAGTTAGTCTCCAGATGCCACTCTGAAATATGGAGAGCTTCTGTAGGTCCTGTATCATATCTGTCAGCTTTTTGAAGATTTTTTTAGTATGCTAAGATTTTTCATATGGCACTGTGTGCCTTTGTTTAGGGAACTGAATCTCACTTGGAAAGCTACTAAAAATATTTCAAGTCTAGTGCTCTGCCATAAGCGTCATTTCAGTTTCTACTGCAATTTCAGAAGCCCTAGAGTATCAAAGACATCTGCACAGAGCTGACAGATATGACACAAGGCCTATTGGAGATTCGTGCCTTCCTGAAGTACCCATTAAAGGCTAGACAGGGTATGACTGGTGTTTGAAATGGTATAGACATCTGTGTTTAGGCAGTAGAATAAAACCTCTAAATCTAGATGTCTTAATCTCAGATTGAATTTCACTCAAATAGTCTATGTTTAGAAACTTAATTAAGTCAACTGATTTGCAAAAGTTACTGAGAAACTAACATCTCTTACTGAAGTCAGACTTGTATTCAGGGAAGCGGGAGAAAGATCTCATTTATGAATCAAGGTAAAAAAGATGCCTATCCAGTTTTCTCACCACCTCTAATAAATAGATGAATAAATAAAGAAAAAATGTCCTGAAATGTAATAAACATATTTTTAATAAACATTTTTTTTTTAATTCTAATTATGAGGAGAGAATGCTCAAATTGCATGAATATTCACACTTGCAGATTATTCTGCTTTACCCATGTTTGCATCTCTTCACTTACTTAAATATGTTCAGGCAATCAAATGCAGCAGGCAGGATCACACACAAGCAAATTTCAAAGTCACAAGTATTTTCACAAACTGATTGGCACACAGGGGGATTTCTAACAGAATTGCATCCGTGCTCATCCAAACACGAACAATCATGTGTAATTTTATCCTGACCTATGCTAGGGAATGAATTTTAAACTTGAATACTGAGCCGTGCAGTAAAAGAATCTATCTAAAAATAATAATCATAACAACAGAAATCAAATTCCATTTAAATATTGCCTGTCTGCTTACAAGTATTGCATGCAAAAAAAACAAGCTAAATTGATTTCATGGATTTGTTTCAAAATTGATACTATTCTGTGTTAGTAATACACAAAGCTGCTCACAGTGAATGTAGTTCAAACCCATTTTGGTGTACATGAAGAGTAAGCTGGCAGAGGGGAGACATACAAAGCCTGTGCTTCCCAAAGCTCCATCAGTTGATGCAGAGTAACAGTGCATGTTACATGACACACAACAACAGTACCCCCCTGCACTGAACAGACACTAATGACACACCTTGTGAGATCTGTACAGCTTTATTTAGCCCTGTGTGCTGAGGTCACTTGGTGTATGGCACTGCCTTTTCCCCTTGCTAGTGCTGCACTGTCATGTTAGGCTGCGGTTAGCCATGCTGCACCGTCTTCCTCTTTCATGTTAGCAGTCCTCACCTCTCTGTTGTGTTTCAGTGACTTTATTACCCAGGTTTGTACTGAGAATAGCTGGCACAGTAGAGGGGTAGGGGTGGCATATGTGGAGAAGGCTATTTCTGCAGCCAGGTAGAGAAGCCCATGGAGCTCCAGCTCACACATATTCACACAAGAGAAAAACAGCTGTTAGGGGTGAGACACACTGGCAATATGCTTTTGGGGAAGACGTGGTGAAAGGTGCTTGGGGAGACATGGATAGAAGCTGTTGGAGGAGTCTTAAGGAGGGAGACTCCTAGGAAGATACATAGGAGACAGGTTCTTGGGAAAAACATAGGGAGGATTTTGGGACAGACACACGGGGGAGTTGCTCCTTGAGGCACACTTGGGAAGAGATTTCTGTCAAGACACACAGAGCAGGTGTTCTGAAAGATAGAGACATGCAGATGGCACAGCTTCAGTGGTAGATGAGAGAAACTGCATGAATATATGGCAGACTCCAGGAATATCTGAAAGAGAACCCTAAGGGAGATTCAAAGAGACTGGGAGGGAGAGCACAACAGTCCCTTCTGGGGAACCTCATATCTACTCATCTTAGGATTGTGCACTTCAAACTTGGGACTGCAGAGCTGGTCCACTCAGCCTTCCTTCCAGACATTGCCATCTGCCTATCTACAAGATAGGGTAGTCATGTAATACTTAAAATTATTAGAATATCTGTGACTAAACTATTTTGTTATCAACTTTCTTTTAATTTCCATGTTAGCATTTTTGTCTCAAACCATGAGAGAGTATCCTGAAGTCTTCTTCATCATCATAGCTGATGAAGAAAGATACCCTTCTCTTTTTTTCCCCCCTTATTTCAAGAAGGAACTTTTTTTCCCCTAAAGGATAATAGAAGTATTCAAACCTCTTTCACACTTTAAAACCTGTTGCTTTGACAAGCTTATCTCAATGTACTCTTCTACTTCTGCATACAATTTAGAGATATTCTTTTCTTGACAGTAGCACTCACCATCTGCAAAGGACCTCTCTGTTGGAGGAGAGAAGAGAATCAGCACAGATCTGTGACTGCCTGAGCTCTGAGAATTGCTTGCTGTGTTTGTATGGACTTTTGCTATGTTTAAGGACTGTCTGCAGTTTGAAGTCTGTACCCAAGTTTGAGGATTTTATCATGCTATATGTTTTTCCTTTGTTTCAGTGTGTGTCCCTGCTGAAATTTTCCATCACTCAATGGCCTGTAGCCCATCCCTGACTGATCCCTGCCTGCAGGAGGGTAGCATTTCCTTATACGATATATACTTGCCTTTGTGTTCCCAGTTTTGAAGGGTCTTGCCTTGTATGACCAACCCAGACCCTTCCCCAAAACCTTCCCAGAGTGCTCCTGGGGTCAGAACCCAGACCCTGACCCTATTTAAGGTGTGTACCAGTTTGAATAAAGCTCTGTCTCTCTGCTCTTTGGCTTGCACCTACCTCACTCCCCGGAGTGTCTCCCTTTCTTTCCACCCCCCACCTTCCCCTCAGGACTGCACCTCTCCAACAGAAAACATCATCAGGTCCTCTGGCAGTTCACATTACTTACCATAGAAGCAACCGTTCCCAACAAGTCTCAGATGCTGGGCTTTCTTACATTTATCCATCATCCCAAAACTGCATGAGTGTTGAAAGTGTTTTGTTTGGAAACAGAAACTCTTATGCTTTCTTTATCAGTTTGCTCTTCATGTATACCAAAACTGGTTTGAACTGCATTCACTGCACAGTCATTAGTCCAACTCTAGTTCTTTATAGCCTGTGACTATAAAGAACTATAGGAAGACAGTTGAACAAATTCATGGTACAGGCATCCAAGAAATTGCAATCCTTTTATTCTGGAGTGAAATGGTCACTGATAGATAACCATAAACTACACTGGGTTAGCAGAGATAAAAAGTGCAACCAATACTGTGAATACTGAACTCTCTAACATGTACTAAAGTGGTATGAAGGAAGAGATTACTAAAAGAATATTGTTGCTTTGCTTGTCAAAGTATTTTGTTTTAATATCAGAGAAGAAAGTGGTCATTTTATCCTTCACTGTTGCATTCTAATTCACATACTGCAAATGGGTACATCAATTTTTTGTTTTACTTTACTATTGAACTAAGCTCATTATCTCTGCTGTACAGTCCAGAATAACACTACACGATTTTAAACTCACATAAACTGACATCAGTGTTCACCAATAGCTATGGAACCTTATTTCTTTTGTTTATTTAGAAAACATGACCTGGCAGTTATTATTACAGATCTGTTTTCCTAACCAAACTATTTAGATGCTATTAGAATACAGTTTTTATTTTTTTACTATGATTTTATTATTGCATACTACATATTCTAGGACCCATTACACTTAACCTTGTTTAATTATACGTCAGAGTTACAAGGTTAAAAAGGTATATTAAAGGGTATTTTTTTGAAGTATGTGATCTTTTAAGTAAAAAGCTATCACAAGGCAGTCTCAGGTTTTCAGATGACCTTTATAATGTTTTTTTACCCCTTCACTTCTCATCATCACTGCTTCTTGTCTTTAACTTTCAGACTGTAAATTGTTTCAATTACATCATCATGAATCTTCTTCTCCTCTCCCCTCCCCTTGGGTACTTTTGTTGCTCACCTAATCCTTTTTTTGACTAATTTTTATTATTTTTCAAAATCCCAAATTCCCTCTTTGTATTTATATACTTTTGTTTATAAGAGTACTTTGGAAGATGATTTCATCGCCACAGAAGAACAAGATAAATCTATTACATTTTCAACATCATTTGCAAACCTGTTTCAAACATAGAAATGAGTTCTTTACTTTGTTAGGTTATTTAGTGGAATTGAATGTGACTTCTATCTTTTAATATTCCTACTCATGATTTGTCAAGTGTAAGCTAACTATTTTACACCGTCACGTTCATTGACAGGAATTACAAAGTGAAGAAAACATGGATTTCAGAAAGGTTGCTTTTTGGCTCTACATACACACAAAGCTTTGCAAAGCATCCAGCTAGTAATTTCAGGAACAATGTGTCATTTCTACAACTGTATTGTAAGATTTCATCTAAGGGATGTTCTTTTGAGATACACTGCCTGGGGCACTAATTTGATGCTTTATCTATGTATTTATGTGCCACCTCATTCAGTGGGATCCTCCTAAATCAAATATATATATGTATTTGCTTATATATATATATATATATTTATGAAGACCTTTAGCTGTCTATCATGTCCATCAAACTTAAGCGATATAGGATACAGGGAGCAATGCTTGGAGCATACATTCCCTCAGGTTCCAGCCTGTCATGGTGCCAAAAGGAGCAGGATCAATTCTTAAAATAGAAAGAAGGTGGCATTTCAAGTCCTACATTTTGCAGAATACCCTAATGATTAAAGCGTTTTCCTATTAAGTGGAGGGACATGGTTCTAGATCTGATTCAGGCTGAGTGTCCTGGAATTTACATGTCCTATATGGGAAATTTTTTGAGTGGATATTGTGTTTTCCTTTTGAAATGTCAGGCGATGAGGAGGACACAATTGCATGGTGCCACCTGGCAGCACAGATCATGGCAAATGCATAAGAGGAAGAAGACATTTGCCTCAATGGATGATAAAAATTTCAACTAACTGATCTTCCTTAGGGTAGAAATATAAATTGTATTGGATCATTAGGATAAGCTACAATTTTCTCCAGTGTTTTTTCTGTAAGAATGGATGATCAGAAAGGTAGAACATAGATACTGAATGCAAAGGGAAAGAAAGAAAGAAAAGACATCAGAAAAATAAGTAATACAGTACTTTGAAAATAAAGCATGTTGACTGACATAGTTACAAAGAGAGAATTACCACTATTATGCACAATGCATAAGTCATGCACAGATACAACCCCAAAACATTACAGCTTCTATCACTGGGTTAATTAAGAGCTTAGATATCTGTCTTAATTCTCCATTTGGAGCTTTAATTATAAGACTGCAATGATGCTAAAATCAGCCATTGACCACTGTGGTTATTTTATGTCCACTAGGGCATGCCTTTGCTCTTGATGAAATAATGATCATTCAGTGTATTTCCATCCATCATTATTTGATAAATGAAGTAATGCCAGTTTATTTTTAACTAACAATGTCAGTCTCTCTTAAAGTGGTTTAGATTATGAAAAGCAAAATCACTCATTGTCAAATACCAGTACACCATAAAATCATACCACACTGCTGAAAAAAGGTTCATAAAGATGCGGAACAGAGTCACCTTAAGAATATTTATCAGAAAAAGATATATTTCTAATTAGAGTGACATATATTTTAATTTAAAAGAACTGAACAGAAGTTTATATATGTAATTAAGTATGGCTTCTGAGAAAACTGTTTTTACTATTACAAATTTACTAGCTAATAGCTTCAGGATGAAGTCATTGACAGTTAATGATATCTATGATGTGTTTTCATAACTTCTGTGACTGCTGCTCCAGACTGCTTGACTTCTGTTCTACCATTCCTGGTGTGTGGGTTGTATATCAGCATTCTTTTTTTCCCATAAAAAGCTCAGCATAGACTGTGAATGTCTCAGCTAATTTTATGAAAACACTTACATGCTAATGAAATAAACAAACAAAACCAAACACTAAAATAACTAAGGCCAAATTTTCACAAATGTCTGGTGATTTGAGTCTAACTTAGGAATTAGAAGTTTACCTTACTGTTTCTTAAAGGGTTTTAATTTTGCATATGGCCTTCTGAAAATTATGCTGGTTATCTCTACATCCCAACCCAAACACATTCAGCTGTTGATGTCTGACTCCAGGAACTGGCTGCAATCAGGGCTACACCAACTTTCCCACTCTAATTCTCTCTTCAGTACTCCCTCCCAGCCCTGAGCACCTTTTGTGTACAGTAATGTGCCCAACAGTTTAGGAAACTCTAACATAGTTCATATAAAGCTGGCTTGCTGGTTTGTTTTGAATGTTTTAACAGGCTAAGATCGTTGTAGTCCTTCCAGTTTTTTGTAAGACGCCTTATTTCATCCCCTTTGTAAGTGTCACATCAGAGAAGGCTGCATTCATTAACTGAAAAGAAAGGAAAATTGTTGTGTTTTTTTTCCCCCCCTACTGGTTGAAGTACAGTTCCTCCCACATTGCTTAGGGCATGCGTAATAATGTTTCTGTCTTACTTCTCCTTTCATTGTTTGCTTCTTCTTGTTTTCTTTTTTTTTTTTTTTTTTGGTTGGTGTTTTGTTTTATTTTCATATCTACATCCATTTGTTTATATAAACTACCCTTTTCTTTTTCACCTGAGGGTACTGAAGTATCCTGGGGTGTTTTTAGATGCCAAGTCTGCTAATACTTTCTGACATTCCATGACCCCTGAGGAAAAATGTGGAAATGTATTCTGTTTTTAGATTAACCAAGACTTCAGTTTATGCAAAACTGACAGACAAATGGAGTGGAAGTGATACATAAGACAAATATAACTAGACACCCTATTTAATGAACTGACATTTCATTTGCCATCTCTACAGAAGAGGGTGGTTCCAACAGGAGGACCCTTGATGTATGAAATTTTGATTTTATTTTTTCCTAGACAGAAAGCAGGTTTGGGATTCAAAAGAATGTTTTTAAAAAAATAATGTGAATTTATGTAACACAAATAACCAATCATTTTCTGTTGGAGGAGATGACTACCAGAAATGGAGAAGCTCCCTCAGGGACACAGACCTGTGACATGGACTGTTAATATGATTTTGTAATGTTACATGTTTTTTCCCTGTTTCAGTGCTGTGTGACACTTTGTGTGTCCCTGCTGGAAGTTTCTATCCCTCATGCTGTATAACCCATCCCTGATTGGTCCATGTCTGCAGCACTGTACCATTCCCTTATATGGTATCACCTGCCTCTCTGTTCCAGTTTTGAAGAATCTTGCCTTGTTGGCTGGGTCTGGCCCAGACCCTTCCCAGAAACCTTCCCAGGGTGCTCCTGGGGTCAGGACCCAGCCCCCCGACCCTATTTAAGTTGTAGCGTTTTGAATAAAGTTTGCTCTTCCTCGTGCTTGCCTGGGCAGCACCAACCTCGCTCCCCGGAGTGTGTCCCTTTCTTTCTCTCCCTCCCCCACCTTCCCCTCAGGACCGCAATTTTCTGGTGATGACAGGACAGATCAGGTGATGAAGGCTATTGAAGTGCATATGGATTTACAGGACCTCAGATTACTTTTATTCTGCATTGTACCTGATGTAAATATTTTTACTTTAAAATAAAGAGTATAAAATGCTGCTGTTGAGAAAGGCACAGCTGATTAAGAGAGAAAGAATACAACTTACATTATCACAAAAAGTATCCAATGCTACAGTTCTGGAGGAATGTGTCTGTTTGCATTGGCTGTGTAAAGAAGTTAATGACTTATGTAGACTAGACAGCAGTTTTCTGACAGCTAACTTAGTGTAGGAGATTTCCAACCCTAAAGTCTATGTAGAATGAGGTTAAAGTTACGTGAAGCAAATCCACACTTAGGTCTTTAAGTCCCTTAGTTGCTTTTGAAAATCTTAGATGTAATCAGATTATTTTCAAAAAAGTTAAAAATTACTCAACTTTTGGCAGAACTTAGTATCTTTTATCTATAACCCCAAAGTTTGTGATGTGCCTGCAAAGCGCAAAATGTGATACCTTTCTAGCTTTTCATATCACATTAATAATTTTCCTCTCAGGCAGGTGGATGTTTAAATATCTTTTAAAATCTTTTTCATTATATGAGTTTTTATACTTTATGGCTCTCCTTTAGCCTTGATCACGAGTTTGTTTGCTAGCCTCTGTTCACTTCCAATTTTGTATTTGCCTGCTTCCATTATCTCTTTGCTTGTGTAAAGCTTTTTGATCTTTCAGTCACTTTTCCCATTAATAATTGTGATATGACACATTCCCTAAAATGAAACTTTGTATATAAACATTTCAAAATCTTGAAAAATGACTCAAGGTTTGAGTAACTGAATATACTGTATAATATCACTAATCTGTCTCTCCCCTTAATGCTAGCTGCAACTCTACGGAACAGCTTCTTCAGCCTGGAAAATTATGTTCTGAAGGAACCAGACATTTCAGTGAGTCTAAATTTAAAGTTAGAAGATTATCACTAAAGCTGATCTATTGGAATTACTTATCTGAGCGAAAGTAATTCAGGTGCAGTGAAACACTTCTAATTTTATATTTAGGAGCACTGAACAGTGAGTGAGATTCTTTGCTACAGGAAAGAATTTAGTTGCTACTGCTCTCTCCTTCTCATTCTTTCTGCTTTCCAAGTTCATCCTTTTAAAGTCCATGTTTCCAAACTGCAAGCGCTGATGGTGTTAGATAAAAACTGTGTCCCTATAAAATATCAAAACCAAATATATTTACTATTAAATTTCACACAACTTTTAAATATTGAAAAAGTATATGTTATTTCTAAAAAGGTGTAATGAGTTACACTATGGAATACTATATGCGATGCAAAGACCACTCTCGGGAAAACAGTTTAGGAGGAAGATAAACCCATCAAATGGCTGATAAAGGGAGTCTTGGAGTTTTCATTAAAGGTGAATGGGGAAAGATTGAAGTAAATAAACTCTGTTGGACTATTCTGGCACAACCAATGCCAGAGAAATGTAGACTGTTTTAACACGGGCAGATGGAGGGGTCACGCATTTATTCATTTCCCAAATACACTGGTAGAAGACAGGAGCCTTTGTGCTCTGTTTGAGGATTAAATTCTTCACAGGCTCATGAAGACCAGTACTACCTGTAAGACATGAAAATGTTCCTTGTTACATCACCATGGAGTTACACCACCATTGTCATCAAGGGGCACAATGCATTTATCACCACACATTTAAGAATTATTTGTAATTTTGTAGTTAAAAATATGAAGATCCTTCATCAATGTGTTGTCTACAATTCTAAGATTAAGGAAAGACAAGGCAAGATATCATGATGGCTAGGCTTTGTGGAGAAAGATTTGGGAGGCAAGATATAGACAATCCTAAAAGACAGAAGCTGAATGTCAAAAGATGTAGAGAAACATAATTCTACTGCCACAACCTGGCAATTCTGATTTTCAGCTATTTTAATAACTGAAGATAACCAAAGAAAGCTAAGGGCGTGATCATTAACATCAGCCCGTGTGTTCTTGTAACATGTGATGTGATGTATGGTTGCATCCCATGAAACCCCAGTTCAGACTGGCACTGAATTCTCTTCTAGAAATTATTGCATGTAGTCAGTAACATAAATGACAGTATAATTAAAAAAAAAAAAAGTTGATAGTGCAAGAAACGTAGTAAAAATGGTTGCAGAGCCACAGCATCTACAGGTCAGATATGGTGATTGTTTAGATAAATGTATAGTTTTTTACTTTGAGAAGGCTGTCTACTCTCATACTGGGCAGATTTTGTGTCTCAGTTTGAGAAAATATGGAGGAGTGGAGATGTCGGGTAGAAGTCTCCTTCCTTGGATTCAGTATTCCTGGTTTCTCCAATAGAGAAAGAGACCAAATACGCCCAGATGTAACTGAAAAAATAAGTCTTTACCAAGAAGAATGCCAATAACAATACTGATAAAACTGGGCTAAACCAACCAATGAGGAGAAACTTCCCAAGCCCCATCCACTGGCCCAAATCAAGATGGCAGCTGGCCTCCCTCAACTGGAAAAAAACACACATGGCCATGGGACAGAGACAAGATGGCCACTCTTCTGCACAATCCACCTCCCCAGTGCCCAGAAAACCTGAAGGAATGACTGAAGAGTCAGTGCTGGCAGGAAATGGCAGATAGCCGGGATATGATACAGGAAGATCATTGTGTGGCACTGGAGTGAGGCTGTGGGGCTAGTACAGGCAGTCAGAGCAGGGCTATAGACCCGCCCAGGTGACTGAAAGGACCTGCAAGACACCCATAGGGTCTAGAAACAAGACTACGGAGCAGACTTGCCTTAAAACACTCTACATTCAATGGATTGAAATAGCCAGATCAAAAGATTCTTCCGATGTAAATCTTTATTAGAGGATCTTGCTGTTCTTTGAGCAATCAGGTTATTTTGAGCAACACCTCTTCTAATACAGGTATGACAATTCAATTTCAAAACTAGGCAGGGTAAATTTGTGCCTTTTCATTTTGCTGAAAAGAATAACTTAATTCCAAATTTCCACATATAAATGTCTTCAAGTCCTAACCTCAGTGATGGATTTATTGCTTAACACAGTTTCAGACAGCAGGAAACTACATTTCTAAAGGTAAGTTAATAATACTGATAAATTTACTAGAGCTTTACTGAAGGTACAAAATGTTATAAAGGGTGATTGAAAATAATATTCTATGTACTCGCCATTATTTCATGCTAGCATTCTCATTGTAGAGGGCATGGCTAACCTCTCTCAACATCCATTCTCTCAGACTTTGTTTCATAATTAATAAATACAATTAGTAAGCACCTCTCAAGCTGCTTTTTAAAATGAGATATGGCAGAGCTTTGTAATGAGGTTTGACATTCCATGTTCCATTTTAATACTTTCTGAATGGGCACAGGTCCACATAACATATGGGTAAATATATTTGAAGATGCCTTCAGTTGCAAAAATAGTCAAGGCCATCAAGGTGTTCAACACTTAATGCAGAATCCACACAGTTTTTCATGAATAAAAAAGTGAATAGCTGCATTAAGTACATGTGACCTGTCACAAGATGACTTATGCCTTCCCCCGGGTAACTCCTGCTTATGTGCTCTGCTCATTCAATTCTCTAATACATTTTTAATAATAAATAACAAATTCAATAATAAATTTGGATGTCAGGTGCTGAACTAAGGAACTTGTCTTTTTCATTTCTCAATGTTAATATCTTTGACATCTAGCAGGTAAAATCTGAGAGGAAACAGACATGGGATTAGAAATATAAGGATTATAATGGATAGAAAGAAATAAAAAAAAATTAAAACATAGACTTAAATTAAGCAAAAGACTGCAACTAAAATGTTTGAATCCTGTAAACTTTTCAAGATTTATAGTAAAGAAAATAAATACATGTGGTCTATTAACCAGTATCTTTTAAAAAAAAATATTTTAGCACCCCAAATAAAGACCTAATAACTAATACGCAAACTCAGCAAGCAGAGTAATGAGCTTTTAAAAATTATCAAATGGACTGTGGAATATCATAGAATTATAGAATGGCCTGGGTTGGAAGGAACCTTAAAAATCATCTAGTTTCAAATCCCTTGCCATGATCAGGGACACCTTTCAGTAGACCAGGTTGCTCAGAGCTGCATCCAACCTGTCATTAAACACTTCCAAGGATTGTGCATCCACAGCTTCTCTGGGTAACCTGTTCCAGTGTCTCATCACCCCCATAGTAAAGAATTTTTTCCTAATATCTAATCTACTCTCAGTTTGCAGCTATTTCCCCTTGTCCTATCACTACATGACCAAGATTTTACCATGATTTTGAAAATACAAACTCTAACTAAAATATGGTATTGATATGGATTAAAAGCCCTCAGTTGGAAGGTAGTGCCACTGCAAAAAATTATAGGGAGAATTAGGCAACTCTGGGACCTCAGCAGCAATAGTAGGTTAGCATGCAATAGACAATGCTTAAGGTCATGACCTTAGAAAAGGAGTGCCATGATAATTATAGAAATGGAAGGCTTCTCATGTGGTTAGAAAGGAACTGGAAAAGCCATCCACAAATATGGACATGTTCATAAATACATCTGAGAGTTAATTGTAGATAAGGAAGAAGAACTATTGAAAGTCGTGTAGTACAGTGGCCAACAGACCTATCTAGGTCTTAATTGCCTTTAACCTGGAAATTATCATTTCCATCTTTCCAAAAGACATTAAGGAAGTCTAGCTAATGTAAGATAGACCTTGGTACACTAATGCATTTAATTGTGTGATTTAATTGTTTACAGTGTCAGAAATCTTTAGCTATTTACTTAAATAGCCCCTTCTAGTGTCTCTCTGACAGAATCACACTTAAAGTTTGTCCTTGGGTCTTCTTTTGTAAAACCAAACTCCTCTCTCGTTCTAGCTTTGCCCAGGGCTGGTGTACTGAAAGAATTGCCCAGGGCCAGCGTGCTGAAACACTTTGAATTTTAAAGAAAGTGAATTCCTCTCATCTTTTCTTGTTTAACTTTATTCTTGAATAATTTACATCTGTGAGCCTTGAGACTCTCTTACATCCTACCTTTTCTTTCAAGTGTTGTCATTACAGTATTGTCATCTATCAATGCACTGGGCACTCCATGGCTCTCTTCAAACAGAATATGAAAGTTGAACTGTAATGAGTCAAAGGTATGAGGTGGAAGTCTTGGTCTGAGTGTTTTCTTTCCCAAAGACTCTAAGAACTTCCTTACTTGTGAATGGTCTGAAAACTGATGAACACTAATAACTACAGAAGATGCCAGGACAGTTCACTTTTTTCCTAGGGAAAGAAAAAAAATCTCACCAAAACACAACAACAGCAACAACAAAACCCAAAGAAAAACAAACAAACAAACTTTGTTGAGACAATCAAGTAATAACAGGAATTGTTGGCTGATACACGTTGGCTTAAGTAAGCATACAGTCAGTGGAAATAATTATAATGACTTCTGGCAAAAAACTACCGAAAAACCACCAAAACAATCCACCTCCTAAATATATGAAAAACTCAAACCCTAAATGCAATTTTCAGTTGATTTCCCTCCTAGAATTCCTTCTGTTAATGGTTTATTAACTCTTTCAATTTCACATCAAAATAGAATGCTAACCATGAAAATTGGCATAACATATAAAAACAGAAAAGGAAATATTTCTTTACTAAGAGAGAAGAAGAGCAAATGATAGAATGCAAAAGATAATAAAATGTGCAGCAAATTTCAGTTTCTCAACTGATCAGCAACTGCAATAAACTATATATGTTGTCATGTATTTCTATGTATAGAGAGAAAAATAACAAGTCTTCAGTCAAGGAGAATGAGATATATTGGAAGGGAGGTGATCTCAGCTTCAGACTTCTTTGAAGTGAATGCTTTACATCAAATTCAGACTGCTAAATTTAATTTCAGCAGACATTTGGTCTGGCATCGACAAGATTCTTTTTTAAAATATACTTGGCACTCAATACCAAAATGTTTTGCCATTAATGTCTGAGCTCACAGTCATATTCGTAATTTCTCATTTTTGTTTGAATCAAAGAATATTTACTGACATATTTCTTAGATAGATCAGCCTAAAAAACAAAAAGGAGAGCAATATGTAATTTATTTCCTCCCATCCCTGAACAGTTTACATTGAGGGGACTGGGAGAATATTATGGAACATGAGACCTGTGTGGTCAAATCCTCTTGGGCAGATGTGATAAGCAGCTGTTGTTCCAAAGTCAAGGATGAATAGCATGTTTCAGTTGCATGACAAAATAGAGGCAGCACCACATTCTACTGCCATTTTGAAGGAAGGTTTTGCCTATTCATTTTCCTCCCATTTTCTTTCCCAAAAAAAAGGACTAAGTAGCATATCTCAGAAGGGGAAAGTTCTTGGTAAAGCCAATACCACAAAAAAAAAGAAAAAAAAAAAAAGGAAAAAAAAGAAAAAAAAAAAAGGTATTTTTCTTTAGTACCAGACTAAAATATTTATATTCTGGGAAAGGTCTGAAACATATCTATGTTTTTGTCCTCCATATTTTTATTAATTACCTTAGGTTTCCCTAAGTTCATACTACCCTTAAGTTCATTGCTAGGTACGTCTTTAAAATGCACACAGATGTTGCAGCTACAAGGTCGAAGTATTTTCTGTCCATCTGTTACACACATTTATTCAATCCTTACAGTCAAGTGGCCATGTTAGTAGGTGCACCTTGTGGACATATGCACTATTCTATTTGTTGAACAGTCACCATCACTGCTTAGTCCCTTCTATTCTGTGATGAACCTGGACAGTGATTTAAATTAGGGATATTGTTATAAAATTCTCCTTTCTTTTATCAGAAGACCTACATAGGAAATGAGAAGGGTAGAGTCATTATAGAATTCCGAATGGATTTGAGAAATATTGATAGAAATTACATGTAAAGAACTATCAAACTGAATCGATAATGACACATTTTCATAGGTTATTAGATCCTTCCTGCAGTATTCTACAGAGAAAATATTCTGTGCCAAATGCTCTGAAGTTCTGCACATTTTATTTGATGAAGAGATAACATGATTTAGCAAGTGGAATGGAAAGGGAAAGTAAAACTCTGATTAAGTCTTGCTGTACATCACAACAGGGATTTTTCACTATAGTTAACAAAAATATTGATTAAAAGAAAAATAATTGGTTTTTGTCTTTATGGTTTGTGGTTTTTTTAACTTTGGACAAATGTTATGATGCACAAATTTATTGTATTTTTGCTGTAGGCATGGTACATTTTTGTATAAAATAGACAGCAGTGTATCATGTTTGTTCAAGAAATTATTTCCTAACTTTCTGAAATAAATTTTTATGTTTATCAAGCGTGGTTCTATACTTATATCATGTCTACTACCATGTCCTGAGTAATTTTCTCTTGAGATTTAGTGGGTTTCATGTGCCAGTGAAGATGCCAAAGTTGAAACGTTATTTGAAGCTTTATACACATTGAGAAATTTATCAGATAATGATGAAAGGAAGTCAGCAACATTTAGTTACATTGGTTCAGAGCCTCTGGAATAGAAAAAAAAATATTGTTTTGTTTATGAATACTATATAGTGGGAAGAAAATATAGACAAAAATTTTATAAATTAGAAAGGTCTTCATCACAACTGTGAGGCTATTAGAAACATAAAAAAGAATTTTCTGAGGCACACTGCATTTGAAAATCACATTTAACTTATTTAGCCATTAGATTGAGTTAAATGACTAAGAAATTGCCACAAAAGATGCAGAAATTATTTCATTTTTAATTGAGAGAAAATCAGAGCTCAGAACTGATTGAAATTAACCATATGAGAAATTTCCGTTTAGCAAATGGAAATGAAAAAAAAACAAACCAAAAACCAAAAACAATGAAGCAAGCAAACAAAAACCTCAAACATATTCTGTTTTCTTTAGGAAATCTACCTGTATCTCTCTTGGTTTTGAACTTGGTAACTGTTGAAATGCATATTTAGTTGAAATGCATGATCTGCAAAGGACAAAATAATAGAGATGAAAAATCTTGACTTTTGCAAATAGAGACAGCTCTGTGAAATATAAACATTTCATGATGACTTCGGATACTGTAACTTTATGTGCAAAGAATTACGCTACTCAAATTCTGATTAGTAAAACAGACATATCCATGTCTTCCCAGAACCCTCATGCATTGATCCTCTCAAGTAAGAATACAGCTAGCCACATGCTGAGGGACTCTGATTTAAAATTCTGATGAAAAAAATATTTGGATGGAGAAGAACAGTTAGTCTCTTGTATTATATTTGCTATACACTGGTTTTCTATAAATAAAAATGATGTCAGGTCTNTTTTTTTTTTTTTACATTTTTGACAAGCACGTAGTGTGCCTTTACGTGGAATAATTGTGTGCTGTTTATGATAATAATGAAATCATGAGGCCCAGATATATCTATGATTTGTTAAATTGGGAACATTAGTTTAAAATATACGCTTGAGAATTTGGGCAAAAGTACTCTTATTGAGCAATGGGTATGATAAATATCTGAATATATATGACAATTCACCTTGGGGTATGATTCATTACGTTATCAAATAATATTTTAAATAATAACTTTGGTAAAAGAAAATATTGAAAACCGTGCATTGTAATAGTGTTACAAAACTCTTAAATTCATTGGATACTAGAATAAGGATACAGTCTACCAAAAGACAGAGATTTTATAACACAGAGTACAGTAACTGCAGACGTACATCTAGACAATTTTATCCTGGCAAAAATCTTAGCAAACTACTGCAATCCTGAATTAAGCTTGCTGCTAACTATAAAGCTGTGTAGTGAAGATGGTAATGGCGCATGACATAATCGCCAAAAGCATGGAGAATGAGATCTTTGCCAATGAGATCTTTTGCATCCTCAGAAACTTGATCATGTTTGAATTTACTGCCTATAAAGAAAGATTTATTGGGATAGTTCATTCTTTCCATAGCAACCCAAATGCATAGAATCATAAAGTGATACACAAGGTAATGCTGTTTGAAGACTGATGTCGAAACAACTCAAATGTTCCAGTGTGACAGCGCAAGCTTTCGTATCTGCTAAATAAGTATGTAGCAGAAGAAAAGCATGTTGACTGTTCAGAAGGCAGCTGGGACCACAGTAAAATCTGTTACCACAAGCAAACTGTTAGTTGCAAATCTGGGAAGACACTGCACTGTTTTGATTTAATTCTCTATATGATGATAATGTCTTGATACTAAAATCCTATAAAAACTAGCTACTGCCATTTTATCAGAAATGTGAAGCTTTTCTTGAAAAACATATTAAAAAACAAAAAGAGGGAAAAGAAGAAAGAAATAAAATTTCCAGATGTGTTGAAAAACCCCTGTGTAACTCATATATCAGAATACTCTCTTTTTTTTAGACTCTGAGAATAAATTTCACTAGTCATGCTCAGAAAATAGTGACTGGGAATAGCATTATGTTTCTCTATTGAGACTTGCCTGAAGACATGAACAGTTGGAAGGGCTCTCTCTAGGATATATAAACAGTTGGTGCATGGTTTGTTTAAAACAATTTTCATAAAGGTAGTGTCACGAAAGAACTGATATCTTGGCTTATAAGAGGAAAAATTAGGATAACAATGATAAACCCTCCTATCTCTATTAGAAATCAGTATCTTAATGAAGCAAGAAAGTTTTCCAAACAGACAATACTTTTTGTTAAACAATGTTAAACATGCTTTATGACAGATTTAGATACTGATGAGATCTCAGAGGCACAGCATAGCCTAAAGACAATCAGATTTGTTACCAGTCTTTATGTAGCTAATGAAGTCTTATAGCCCTTTAATACCTGTACAAAATTAAGTGATTCTTTACATCTCTTCTTGTATCAAGTCTGTCTAAATGAATAAAGTTGTGACAAGGATTGCTGAGAGCATAAATGTCTGGTATTTTGTGTGATTGCCATTATCAAAGTAGATGAACCTTCAACATTTCTTCAGGGCAGCAGCTGGCTTTCTGCTTTCCTTGACTTTCTCTCATGTGAGATGAGCAGGATTTATTCACATCTGTGGAAATCCAGCATACAAATAAGAGACATTTCTTGCTGATGGTTAAATCTGGAGGAAAACAGAAAAATCAATCGGAAATGCACATCATGTCTGTTTAGGGAAGGCTGCTGTGTTGCACCCATGGCATAGAAAATAAATAGCTCTTTAGCCTGGAGATGTTGATCTTGAAATTTTTGAGCAATTTCTCCCCCAGCATTTATTCATTCCCAATCCCACTCAAGGGCTGGCACCTGTAGCTGTTGCTAAGTGGTGTATCTGCCACATGGTGGAAACATAATATTGATTTTTAGGAAAATCAATTCCCAGTTTTACAAGATCAAAACCAGAAGATAGCAAAAGAGAGACTAGACTTTATTTTATAATGATAATCATTATACTATACAGATTCTTGAAAGAGATGCATGGCTAAGAGACATCATATTGATTTACCGGTAATAAACTCTGCCTGTTATGGTTCTAACTGAGCTGCTTGAATCTCTAGATATAACACTATTGATCACAACCAGTGAGTATCTTCTTATCTGTAAATAAAGAATTCCATTCTATTTTTCAGGCCTTTCAAATTGTGAAAATGTGGAAAAGCACAAAAGGATGGCAGATGTCACTGCAACCATTTATTTTAAATAGAAAAATAATAAGACTGAATTTTCTCAAAACTGTGAAATCTGGAGATGGATCCTTTGGGCAACATTATTAAAAGCTAGCCTGACCATTTCTGGTGAATTCTATTCTTTGATACAAAATATATTGTTAATTTATTATGTTCTTTTAAGTAGTGAATATGTCTCGTCTCACTTATTAAATAATGACTTAAAGAATCTCAGAATTGCAGAATAGTTAGGGCTGGAAGAGTCTTCAAGAGATCATCAGTCCAACCTCCCTGCCAAGGTGGGATCACTGAAAGGAGATTAGACAGGAACACATCCAGAAGGGTTTGGAATGTCTCCAGAAAGGGAGAATCCATGATCTCCCTGGGCAGCCTAATCCAGTGCTCTGCCCCCCTCAATGTAAAGAAGTTCTCCCTCATCTTGAGGTGGAACTTCTTGCACTTTCATTTATGGCTATTACTCCTTGTTCTGTCACTGGGCAGCACTTAAAAGAGTCTGACACCATCCTCTTGGAACTTACCTGAGATATTTATATTAATGAGATCATCTCTCAGTCCTCTCTTCTCTAGACTAAACAGGCCCATCTCCCACAGTCTCTCTCATCATAAGAGAAATTCTCCATGTTGCCTAAAATTGAGGGGAAAAAACTTTTCAAGACAAGATTAATATGTAAAATAGAGAACAGTTATTTAATGAACATTTTCTGAGGCATGGTGCATATAGGCACATGGTGTATGTAGGTGCAGACAGTATATAGATGCGCGCTCTGCATAGGGGTGCTTACTAATTTTATAACACTACTTAATTGCCATAACTAAAGGTTACATCTAACCCAAGCACCACGCACCCTGGTGCCAATCTGGTGCCACCCTCAGGTCTGCCCCTTGGCACACCTCCCTAGAATTGAATTGGGGGTCTCAAGGCCCCTTACTTCTTCACCATCATCATCTTCACATCATTTTCCCTCCTTGGAGCTTGTCCAAGGTCCCTGGGTCTTCTATCTTGTTTAGACTACAATATGTACTGTTATTCTAGTCCTGGTACATGAGTCCCAATCAAGATGTTCTAGTGGCTATCTTACCCTTAACACAGAAATTCAGGAATATGGCACAGAAGTAGAAACTGCAAGTTGCTACATCAAATATGAGAAGCTATATAAAAATCTATAAATCTACAAATATATAAAAATACATACACATACATATACAAGTATATAAAGTCCTAAGGCATCATTCAGACTCCTAATCACCTTTGTGATGCTCTGTTGGACCCTCTTCAGTAGCTTCGTTTCTCTTTTGAACTGTGGATTCCAGAACCGAACACAATACTCCAGATGTGGCCTCACTAGGGCTGAATAGATGGGATCACCTCGCTTGGCCTGCTGGCCACACTTTTCCAGATGTGGTGAAGTAAGAAAGGCTCTTACATTTAAAAGACCACACTGTCAGTAAATTAATAGGTAATAATAACAATAAATATGTTCATCCAACATTATAGTATATGCTGGAATACATTTGTGCTAATAATTTCAGCAAAGTATTTATTATTCCATCTCAAATATTTTTTACCATGTGCATAGAAAAGTTACAACCAGAGTAGCAAAACAGTCTTAAAAACAATTTAGTCAAGGCAGCAGACTGTCCTCTGCAAATACATTTAAACAAGTTTATATAGTAGTCTAATATTTTGTTACCACAGTTTAACACAGTTTTGTCACTAATAGAGATAATCTGGACTATTTAGCCAAGCAATAGACATGCTTATGTACACTTATCAAAGTGTATTTTATTGTGCCTTTGGTATAATGTGAAGATTGACAGCAGCAATATTTTAAAAATACTATTCTTTTCCTCTTGAATATCAGTAATATAGTGGCTGACACTATTTTTGAGGCAGAGAATTCTAAATAGCAGTCTATAACATATTGATACTGAGTAAAAGTTCTTACATGTACTCAAATACTGGACAGTAAACAATGCCAAGGTTCCCAGTATATTTTACTTTTGCTAATCAATTTCAGTAAGTTTATCCTCAAGTCAATTTCATTTTCTGTGTGAGAAACTTGTAGTTATCCTTGGGAGAATGAATATACATGTCAAAGGGTTTTGTATGGTCCATGAAAAGTTCCCTTGTCTTGCATCAGATCTACCAAGTATTGCTGAATAACTTCAAATAATATCCAGTCTTAATTTCTATTACTTACAAGTTCAACCTATTTGTGATCACACAGACAAAATTCACAAACGCAGAGCAGCTAAAACTTTTGAAATTGATTTACTAGTTTATTTTACAGAAATAAATAATGAAATCATTGAATCACTGTGTTTGGAAAACAACTTTAATGGTATTGAGTTCAACTGTTAACCTGGCACTATCAAGTTCAACACTAAACAATGTCTCTGTCTTATTATATATCTTTTAGATTACTCCAGGGATTGTAACTCAAACACTTCCCTGGGGAGTCCATATGTTTGGATCTTACTTCCCATGTATGATTTGGGGAATGGCTATAGGCTATGCTCAGGTTCAGAATCCACAAAGCAGATTCAATTTTCTTAGTACAGATACTGCTTATATGAGAATCTTCCTACAAAGGCAAGAAATGAAGAAAACTGCTTGACACTGAAGGTGAACTGACAGCAGCTACAGTTCATTATCCATGCAGGAGTACAGGAGTTCACCTATGTAGCTGTCAGTGGGAAACTGCACAGGTCTTACTGCAGTGGGCTTTGCCTGACACAGAGAAAAGAAAGTAGATTGCAAGTGTCCTTAGTGATGATTTATTTCCCATAGTTTTAGACTGCCCAGCACAGAGTGGGACTGTGACATCCAGCTGCACTGTGAGAATACAAATGTGTCTTGCTGATGTGTAATGTGTGTATTTGAAAAAGTTAACTGTCAATGACAAACTATTGAGCAACTGAGGAAACACATAAATGCTGCAGAAAGCTTTCAATATATCTGATACTCCGTAAGACAGGTCTTCTGACAAATCATCATTGGCCTATGACATCAGCAGCAATGTGACAATTTCATTTCCATTCATCTCTTGCACAGGGCAATGTGACAGATTCCTGCCCCAAGTCTTGTGAAAATGGTTTCTGTAGTCCATAGTTCTGTGTCACAGTTAATTGTCTTTCAGCATCAAACTGATCTTTGCTAGGTACAGATTTACCTGTAGAGGAATTAAAACTAAACTAGAGCACAGAGTTCATCGTTTGGACTCACAGTAAAATGAAAAAAAAAAAAAAAAAAAAAAAAAAAGAAATTTAAAAAGCCTTTCTTAAACAACTCTTTCTNGGTGCATTTACAAGTGCCTTTCTAAAGCACTGCTTCTGGAGATAAGCAATTAATGTTTCCCAAGAAAGAAGGGCTTAGCACAGCTCCTGGTGAACCTGAGAGATGTCTTCTTTTGGCTCAGAGGACAGAATTTTACTTCACAGACTATTAACTAAATCCACTATTGGCATAGGATGCAAGGGAGATGCAACTCCATCAAGTGGTACTCCATTTAACTGGTAGAAAAAGTATTTTTCTACAGAATACCTATTAAAATTGTACCTGCAGGATCAGGCCCTTCCTTGACAAGCTATGTAAATAACTGATCTATTAGGTTATTGATTTAGAATGGTTTGACACAACAGAAAAAAAAAAAAAAATTTGGTAATTACAGCAACCTGAAGGCTTGATCCAACTATTGATGTAAGTACTTACAGCTAAGGGACTTGAAAGCTGTGGTTTAGGTGCCTGATCCTTGCAGAGATCATATGTAGTGGTAAAGTAAATGTTGCCTGGGAATCTTCCTGAGTGTTGAAGGCTCAGCATCTGTATTGCTAAATCATTACAACTGTCCCTGGTGCAGACATTGTCTGGGACAAATATAGTCCCAAACTATTTCTAGGAATAGCTGGTGACTTAATGTGAAGGTGGGACCATTCCCTATTTGCAGCACAGTCACTTTGATCTGGATAAAACAGTATGGCTACAGCCTGTCCCTTGCCAGCTGGACTTGGGGTAAGAGAACTTCTCTCATGTATATTTAATGCTGGAGGACAGACATAGTTGCAGAAACCAGACTTCAGAAACCTGGATATGTTGCCCAAGTACTGGGAGAACTGCATGCAAAATAGCCATGCAGAGATAGCCAAGGTGGAAAGCTGACAGTACAGAGGTCCAAAATGCCTCTCCTTCACAGTTTTGATATTGTATGACTCTCAAGTGTCAGCATGCATTTTGGTGCCAATGCCCAAAACCACTGACAGAATATCTGGACATACTGAACGTAAATTTCTACCTGAACATTTCCATTTTTTCTTTCAAGGAACTGAGAAAAGTGTACACTTTACGACAAACACCATAGGAGAAATAACAACAGTGTTCTGGAACAAGTCTATTTCCTACATACTCAACAAAACCCTTCCCTTCCCTGTGTCTCTCAGCACAGGATCTATGCTGGGCTGTGGTAGATGCAGGGACCGCTGCATGGTGCTGTTGGAGAGCTGAGCATGCAGAACTGAAAAGAAAGATTACAAAAGGGTGTGTGACTAAATGATGAATGTAAAATTGATTCTAGGAATGTGAAATAGAGCTTCAGACACCCTTTCCCCTCCCAGTTATTATCAGACAAAAGGATTAAAGTGATCCTACTTACTTAATAAGCCTTAAAAAGAAAAGAAAAAACTGAAATAAAATCTATTAATTAGGTTTTGTTGGGCTGACACAAATATCTTCTTTACTAATATGTAATGACTCAGCATATTCCCCTGTCTAACTTATGTCCTGTTGCTTGCTTACACCTTGCTTATGTACTCTGGTTTTCTACAGTGCCTAGAACAAAGTTATCAGGAAACATAAAACAGGGCTATTAAATGCTGGATGGTGATGATAATGCTAAGAATAAAAGTATCATTTGATTAATTATATCAGTCTTTATTTGCATGAAACAGGCTTACATTTCCTTCTGCATTCTAATAATACAGTAATGGTTATTGTAATGAACTCATTAAATCTGAGAGTCAATATTAATGGACTATGAGAAGGATCTTTATGAACTTCATTGGCAGCCTACAAATAGTGGATTAATATAAACTACAGAATGAGTCAATTGGTTGTATAGTTATGAGTAATCAATTTATATTACTAAAAGTGCCTTAAGTTAGAAGCAAACATTTTAAAATACTGGGCTGAATCCTTGTTAGATGCAAATCAATAAAGGGAGGTCAATCTAAACCAAATGCAGTTTTGGAACAGCATTTTAACAAAGGAAATGTTGTTTGTATTGATAAAAATATTGTCAATACTAAATTATCAGGCAGGCCCCAGACTATGATGATACTGCGTTGATATAATGTGATTTTAATGGATACCCGTATATTTTAATCAGATATTATTGTGTATCTATATAATAATTTTGTGCACTTTTAATTATTCTATTTTCTGTCTACATGTCTGCATATATTTTAAAGAAAAATTTCAAGTACCATTTTCAAACTTTACTCCAGGCTATGAGAGTTAAACACTTATTTTTTTATTTTAAATTACAACTGAGTTAATTTTTTTTGTGCAATTGCTTGTGTTTTATTGCTGTTGCAACAAAAATTATAAGAGCTGTATTAAAATTGGAAAAGCTGACAGTGTGGCAGTAATTCAATTATGAAAATCCAAACAAAAAAAGAATTGCTAATGCCCACAGAAATGTTGCCATTCAAAATAAAGATTTTTTTAAAATGAGGAGTGCCATAAATTGCCATAAAGTAGTTTTAACCCCTTATCTGGGATGTCCAGGTATTGCAGAGTGAACAGCCCTCTATAACACAGACGGGCCAAAGAGCACTGAATTTCATTTTTCTTAGTACTGCCAAAGGTTTCTATTTCCTGGTTCATGCTTTTTTTAGTGCTCAGATTTTTGCAATATTGCTGTTCCCAGAGACATGGCAAGGGACCCGGGAGTACGGTGTGATAACCAGGTCCTCATACATGAGTCAGTGAGCCATAGAAGTAGGAATTCAGTTTTTTGTGTGTTTCCTGAGTTTGCTAGTATCTTGCATCCTTGGTGGACAAGAAACTTGATATGAATCAGCAACATGCATTTGCTGCCCAAAAATCCAGCCATATCCTGGGCTGTATCAAAAGCAGCATGGCCAGCAGTTTGTGGGAGGTGGTTCTGCCCCTCTGCTCTGCTCTTGTGAGATGCCACCTGGAAAGCAGCGTCCTGCTCTGGGACCTCCAACACAAGAAAGACATGGACCTGTTGGAATGGGTCCAGAGGAGAGCCACAAAGATGATCAGAGGTATGGAACACCTCTTGTAAGAACACAGGCTCAGGGAGTTGGGATTGTTCAACCTGGAGAAGAGAAGGCTCTGAGGAGACCTTATAGAACCTTCCAGTACCTAAAAGGGGCTACAGGAAAACTGGAGAGGGACTTTTGACAAAGGCAAGTACTGATAGGACAAAAAGGATTTGCTTTAAAATGAAGCAGAGCAGATTAAGATTAGCTATTAGGAAGAAATTCTTTGCTCTGAGAGTGGTGAGACACTGGCACAGGTTGCCCAGAGAGGTTGTGGATTCCCTGGAAGTGTTTAAGGCCAGGTTGTACTGGGCTTTCAGCAACATGATCTAATGTGTGGCAACTCTGCCCATGGCAGGGGATTAGAACTAGATGATATTTAAGGTCACTTCCAACCCAAATCATTCTATTCTTCTGTAACACATATTCTCCTCTTGAAGCTTTACCAGCACTGTTGTTGACTTTCTCCTTTCAGATGTTTTTCAGATTGGATAAGTACTACAGTTGTCTCAGGATCTTTGCCTCAGACTCACCTTTCTGGCTGCCTGCTATAAACTGTAGGAATTTAACAACTACCCCTGAGATTTTGGATTTGGCTGAATGTCATCTGGTCAGTTAAAAGGTGGAGAGACATCCACAAACAGCCCCTCCCAAGACAAATAAAAGAAAATAAATTTTGTTTCTTCTTAAGAAAAATGCAAAAGCAAATAGTATGCAAAAGGAGGTTCAGACAACTAATATTTTCTTTTTCATTTTTTTTATTACTGTGTGCTATTATGCAATATATTTTCTTAAAATACTCTGAAAAAAATGTTCTCTGTTTTACTTTTCTCAATATGGAATTTGAAACAGTGTAACTTTTCTCCTGCTAGGTCTCCTTGATCCTTGTCCTCATTTGACTGGGGTTAAAACATGTCAGCTCTAAGGTCAATAAGAACTACATGTTAAGACTTTCTGATCCTTAGTATGAGTCGGAGGTTTAAAGAGCTTGAATACAGAATTTTGATGCGAGCAAGAAAAAGAAAATACTGAAATTATCTTGGGATGTGCTATAATGAGTGAATCACCTCAGATTTCATGATTGTCTCTTTCCATGCCTTTGTCTTACTCAGCAGGTTTCACCTTGTTGAATGTGTTTTTAACATATAGGTACTAGTTCAAAATGTGCACACACACCTAACAGCAGCCACAGTGAGTACCTGCTTGGAAGCAAGACACGAGCAAACAACCACCCCACTCACACAGCTCTGTCTCTGCAGCATTGCATGTTTTTGTAATTTAGCTCAAATAGAGAATAAGAGAAGTAAAGGAAAAAAGAAAATCAATCCATAGTATTTTCTAGTGTCAGGGATAGTCTTTTATCTTGACAGTGTTCTGCCCTTTCACTTTTCTCCTGGATGTTAGACCAAAATGCCCAAACCTATTAATCTTATTTTTAAGACCCATTCTTTTCTCATGGGCAGAAGAAATTCTGCTAGCTGACATTTCATGGGTTTTTTTCAGTCATTCCAAAATCTGTAAGAATCTACAAAACATTCATTAAAAGAAATCCCAGTAGCTTATTTTCTTTTCCAAAACAAGCACAAAATTTATATGTTTGGAAATATTATATAAGAACCTTTAATGTCTAGCAGCCACTGTGAAGAACTGTGCTGATGCCAGCTAGTAAGATTTTTCTTTACTGTGAATAAAGGGTTTTATTCCTTATGTATTAGAGTAGCAAGGGCCCAGTAAATTGATAAAGTCTCCAAAAACAAGCTTGCAGCAGGCAAAAGTTAAAGATTCAAGCTAAAGGAATCACATTGTTTTGTGCTAGTAGCAATCATTCCAAGGGTAACTTGATGAATCCAAAAAAAAGCCTCTAATTTATGATTCAACACAAGTTGTGCTAAGATTATAAAAATAATTTAGTCATTTAATTAATTGTAATATTAATATTATAAGTGAGATGTGGCAGAGCTGGGATCTGTAGGACAATGACAGAAGCTCAGGATGGGTGTGATTTCTTCCAGAGTCTTGATACAACTCTGGGATGATTTGTGGATGTTGTAGCTCAAGCTGGAAAGCTGGATTCCCATGGGTTATATACTAGGGTACACTGACTGGAATATACCCATGTAGGAGTGTTCTTGTTTAGTATGAAACATGGCACTGTGAGGGAACTGTTGCGTGCCTAGATCTTAGCAGGATATGACATGGAAATTTTGCTGAATTGTGCACCCAGTCTGGGTGACTGTGTGTCATGGACCTATCCTCTACAGCTGTGAAATTTAGCATCTAGGACTGCTAATTTCCACTTGCAAATAAACTTCTATCTAGTGCAGCCTAATGCAGTGCTGCCACTTCCTGTGGCCATGCCATAGCTCCTGTTACTTCACTGCATTGTCACCTTGGTTTCTAGTTATTCTGTCTTCCCTCAGACTTATTTTGTGCACTGGGGTGGACAAGGTGGGATACACAAACCCCATGGCACTGACAAATGGGATTCAGAACTTCTGTGAAAGGATAAATAATTTCCTAAAGGACTGCATTGCTTAGTGATGGGTGCTCATGAGCACTGCCTTATGTGCCTTCCCAGGGCCTGGAGTGCATCACCTATCTGATAGATTAGAGCAAATGAATTTAGCTGATTGAGTCCAAGGTCAGCTTCATTTCTGGTAAGAACTGTTGCGAAGAAGCTAAAACCAAGGTCCTACACCACCTTTCCAATGAGAGCTACTTTTAAGTTGTGGCCATATCACCAACCCCCACCTAGGCTACAGAGCAGATGTATTGCAGAGACAACTGCCCCTGCATTTGTGCCTCCTCTATCTGGACCTGGTGCTGGGTGGTCACTAGTCTGTTTCTGACCCTCGCTACCATCTCTAGCCTTGAATCTGACCTGGACTTCCTGCTTCTAATGGTCAGGTCACTGCTCTTGCCTGATATCTGTTACCTTTCCTGAAGGCCCTTGCTGCTCCCTGAAAGCTAAAACTTGAAACTGATTGGATAGAGAACACAAAGGGGTTTCAACAGCTGTTCAGTTAACAGCCAATGTGACAGCTCTAAACAGAACACATTATTATGATTTAAATATTTAACAGACAGCTTTCATCTGGCTAATCAAGTTGGATATTTCACTGTAGGATGTGTTATTCCTTTTATAGGAATGCCATCTATTTAAATGTTATATTTCTCTATTATTCTCTAACACTGTGGGGCTATGTTATTCCCTGCTGTAGAAAAAGTTATTAAAAATCAAGAAACTACATGACTTTGTCTTACACTAGATTTATGTCCTTTCCCCCAAATTAATCTTCCTTTTCTGATTTTGTGTTTCTTTTTATCCCATCTTTCAAGCTATATTGATACAACAGCTAATTCTTAGTTCATATTTACGATTCCTTCTCTCAATGGGTATGGGGCAGTAGACAATGGGGTTTTGCTATCTTAAATGAGCTAAAGGGTTATTTTCAATTGCTGGTACTGTGGTTTGTCTTTGGAAATTTCTCTTTTCTCATCCCAGTCCTCAGAACTTGTGTGAACATATATGAAACATCATTACTGTATTTTGCTGAAAAATGATCAAACCTTTTCAGACATTGTTATAGATGGTTACATGACACTGTGTTTTCCAGCATGCTTTTGTTAGGATGCACCAAAACTAGAATTTGATATATGATAGCTAAAGAATCTTCCCCTGACACCCTGACACAACTCTCTTCATCTACTATCTTCATGTTTCTGTTTCCTTTGCTGGCTATCTTCCCAGAGCTCTGGTGTTGAATGTTAATGATGAAATGTTTGGTTCTACTCTATGCAATCATTCTCAGAAAATTAAGCCCCACATAGTGTATACTGTAAGCATGATGATATAGGCCCACAAAAGAAAAATAATTGTATGTAAAGGACCACAATTTTTGATTAGTGATCATTTCACCAACTGGTCAAGAAAGAATAGAAAATAATTGAAAACAGTTTGTGGAAGAGACAATGTTTCCTTTTTTAAAGTCATTTATTGCTGCTAAGAAAAACTGGTTAGAAAACTCTGAGCAGGGAATATGCCAGAAAAACTAAATTAACACTTGTACAACTCTGCCATTTAAAAATTATGTTCTCCTAAGCAGTTCAGCATGAAGAAATGATAGTAGGTGATATTCCTGTTTAGTCAGAAGTGACAGAGCCTTGATTTCATGAGCAGTAAACAGGACATACTACCTCAGTAAAAATAACAGTAACCGACTAGCAGATTCAGCAATAAAACTAGATTAACATAATAGGGAAAGAGCATTGGAAGAATTTGTGGAGGTTTTGACTTCAGTTTCTCTTGTGTACATTAGGGAGTCATCTGACGCAAGTTAAAAAATAGACACTTTGAAGCATATGAGAAGAGAATTTGGAGTCAAATTTTTAATTACTGTGATCAAAAGAGTAGAGATTGTTTAGAGATTATGTTTCAGTTTAAAATGATTAAAAGGATATTTTCTTGCCTAGAATTTTTGCAATTCTATTCTTTGTTACAGATTCTGTGCTGTTTTCCACACTAATAAATCTTTATACACTGCAAGATCTTTTGCCTTATATGGTGTTTGTCTTTATGAACCTCCTAATTTTTTGTGCGCTTTCTTAACTATACTTAACATGTAAATTTTAGAAATTATTTGCTGCCCCAGACAGGAGGAACATACGACCAGCTCTATACTGTCACTGTAAAATTACCAGACTGTAAATTTTGCTAACTTTATCACCTAGTCACTCTAGGATCACAGAGACTGCTCATGTCTGCTGCTGACACAGCTACCCAGAGGACATAAACATAAGGTGGTGTATTAACATATAACATGATTCAGAGATGCAAGCACTAAGGAAAATAATTATTTCTGAACTTTTTTCTCTCTGTCACCTCAGTGAAAAAAGAGGGCCATCAAGGCCTATATTTTGCATTATTAAGTCAACCTAAAATTCAGGGTACAAATAATTATGGGAGTTCTGTCTAGCTTACATATCTTCACTCTGAGTCAGGCAGAATGACAGCAAAGGACAAAAGAAGTGTAGCACACTGCAGAAGGAATGCAAGAAAGGGGTAGAACAGATGGAGCAAGATGGCTTTTGTGGTGCATAATAAGGCTGTCACAGATATTTAAAGAGAGAGAAGAGTCTAATTCTGATTTTACCCATTTCTTTTCAATAGGTACTGTAGGAGTTATGACAGTAACACAGGGCTTCTTGTTAAATTCATTTTTCTTAACCCACAGGAAGACAGGAAGAGAGTTTGGTCAATACTTTTTTGAAAATTCATCATCTTTAGGAAACAATTAATAGGAATTGCGAATTTTTCTCATGATCTAAGATCTCAGTTCATGGTACCAGTATATACTGGAAAATTAAAAATGCAAACAAGCTGGAATCTTGTAACTTCTAAGCTCCACTTTTGCTGTTTATTGAGAAACAAAAACACAAAATGAAACCCAAATTCTAGGAAAATCAGAAAGGAAAAGGTGAGGGGGACTAGAGATCCTTATGGCTCACTATATGATGCACGAAAGTCTCTTGCCTTGGGATACATTACTGACTCTTTTTAAAAGAAAGTGTTTCCCATTAAACATGAGGAACAGAAGAAAAATACTAAGTTCTTCTGATGATCTTTTGGTTCAAGCCCTTAACAAAAGGAAGTACATTTGAATGACAGACATCTCCTCCACACTTGTGAAATGAGGTATTGTTCCCCTGCATGGAGAGAACAATCTTTCAATGCACAAAATTACCTTGTCAACCTGGGGGTTTATGAGTCTGTCATATGATTTTCTAAATGCACACTGTATTCTTGGGAATAAAACCAAGACTGTTGACTGAAGGAAATCAGTGGATGAGAAAGCTCCGTTGGTGCTGAAAACATTCAGTTCTGGGAGGTGGACAGCAATTCCAGAGTTCTCTGCTCATCTGTATACCAATGGGTGAATATAAAAGTCTAATGAACAGGTGAACAGTCTAGAGGAAAAGTTAAAGGCCTTTATGGTTTCATTTGCAACTAAATTTTTCACATTTTGTCTATCCTTTCACAGTGCAGCATCTTTGATATTCTATTTCACTATTCCTTAAGAAATTAACCCTCATATTCCTGTGTGTTGCATGGCGCATCTCTCCCTCTTCCTTGACTTAATATTTACATAAAGTACGAGGACTAAAAGGCAACAACTGTTGCTGGAGTGTACAAATAGGAAGCAGTCTTAAGGAAATAGAAATGGATAGAAAGCTGATCATCCTGGACAAGGTGGAGAAGACAGGAAGTGTAGATATGATAGTGGTCTAAATTAAGTCTCAGCAGTTTTCAAAAAGAGTTCTTTCTCTGAGGAATAAGTGATATTAAGAACTGCCATTGGAGACTCTTCACTCACAGAGTGGTCTGGAATTTCTTAATATGCAGATTAAAAGGAAAAGGCATTTGCTAATATGCTTTGAGGCCACAAAAATACTTCACTAAGGCCACTCTACTGTCAAAACAGCAGCTGCTCAACAATAGCCTGAAATGGATCTGAACTAGTAAACTAAGATAACATTTTCAAAAGCATGTATATGACCTGACTTCTTAGCAAGGTTTTCAATGTGTCTAAGATGAGGTGCTTAAATATGCAGATACCTGGCTATATTTTTCTCTCTCAGAAATGTCAGTGTACTTAACTTTTATTGATTTCAGACACATTAATTTCAATGAGAGTGGACTAGCAAGACACTTTCAGAAAATCCTACCAAGCGTCTACATGAAACTTAAAGCCCTTAAATGCCTTTGTAAATCCGACCCTTTTGTACTTAGAAATACTTAAAATCACAGTGAAGGGCAGTGGGATTTGGACTCTGTGACTTAGACAAGTAGATGCTTTTGGAAATCCTCAGACGTGGTAATGAATTTGTTCCTTTATACTCTCCTGTGATTATTTTTTTTCCCTTCAGTCCATTAATATAAACAAATAACATGTACAGGCATGTGGCTTACATTAGGATAGCAGTAAAGCAGGACATACACACTGCGATATAATTGTAAGTAAGAAATGAAAGTTGTGATTGATATTCATCCTGGATAAATCTAAATAGAGAACAGGACAATTAGAGGTGAATGTACTTGAAAAGAGATATAACTATTGAACTAGCAACAAAGACCAAACTTTTTTGTTGGTGGTTTTTTTGTTGTTCTTGGGAGTTTTTTCTTTTTTTTTTTTTAACAGAATACATTTTTTATGACATGAAATCCCCAGCAGTGCTGAGAAACGGTTGTTATTCCTGTTGGGTACTAATGAACTATCACCATGAGATCTTTAATAGAAGTAGGGGGAGACGTGGGTTTCTAACTGCTGAAATTCATTGAAACAATTAAGGACTGATTTCATGAGTCCCAAACCTCCTCATAAACAGGTGACTCTTGAGAGAAACAGGAACTCCAGTCACTCAAGATCATCTTAATAAAGCAACAAGGGATCTCAGTCTTCACGGTCCACAAGGATCCAAGAAAACAAGGAGTCTGATGCTATTCATGTGTGTATGTAAGAGCTTATTTTTACAGTTTCCAGGGAGTAGATGGAATAACTTCGTTCCTTCTCCTGACCAGTTCTGAGTCATAAATATACAGATTGAGAATTTCTTCCATGAAATACAATGCAAAGGAACATTTGTCTTGTACAAAACATACTAGTATTTGTTTTGGTATCTCTTATAGAGGCTGTTTTCTCACAGCCATTTCTTACCACTTTGCTATATGAATGGCAAGTCAATTTTGTTAGCAACATAAGACTGGAATAGAGATGGCATGTATAAACCTAATAGCCTCAATTTTATTGGGATTGCTAAGGACGTTTTCTCCTTCTCATATTGAGAATAAATTTCACATTCAAATAAAAAATTCTGCAAAAGACCAATATATTTTTGGTTCAAATTATGTCTAAAACTCCAAATTTATTTTGTCAGTTAAAAACTGTTGTTGCTAATATATGGTTTCTAGTTTTATTTATCTCTCAACAATCAATCCAACATCCCAAAAATCAAAGAAAATTACAATAACTATGTAAACATTTCAGGTTCATCTTAAAACATTTTCTGTAAGTAAACTTAGGTTTACTGTGCAGTGATCACCGTCTTTCTGTATCTTTGGGCTTGTATAACTTCACTGCAGCTACTTTGGCATCCATACTGTGAGCTGTAGACCATCATGTCTTTGCCTGCCACTTTCAGAATACTATAACTGTCTATCAAGCCAATGTTCTCTGGTTCTGTCAAGGTCTGCAAGAACACCATGGATGTGCAACAAAATATCTAGGGCAGATGGGATTGATCATGCCAGTGGGACTACTACAATCCAAACAATCAATCAGTCCCTGTAATGTAGCTACATCCGTGCCTGAGACCAGACTGTAGCTGTGTCATCTCCAGTATTCTCCATCCATATGTAAACGTCCTAAATTTTCCCTCAAATCCAGGTGTCACCATGAGTTGGCCTGCATGTATTGCACATAGGCAGTAAGTTTGGATATCATCGAATCCTGATCTGATCTAATTGACATTAATTTACATCTGATAAATAGCATAAATTCACACTTACTGGACCAGAATAATCTCTTTTACATTGGGTTACATCTTATTCAGCAAGAAATCTACAGGACATAATGGCATGAGTCTAAGGGCATGGATGCTAAACTTGCCTTCTTTTCTACTGTTAATAGATAGACTGTGCAGTATTTCTGATGAGAAGGGCTTACTCCTAGGAATTTTCAGTAGAAAGATTCATGAAAGGATATTATCACATGGATTAGTGACAATTGCACAAATCTGCCTCTGAACCATCAGTGAACTCCAACTTCAGGTCTTTAATATCTTCTCTTTCTCAGAAGTCTCAGGGAAGATGATTTTCTGCACAACAAAACTCCACAAGGTAGACTTGACACGCTTGAGTCTAAATTGAACTACTGAAGGTAGATTTGACTCAAATGAGTTCAAATTAAACTCTGTTTCAAATAAAATTATGTTTGAAACAATGTACAGGAGGGATAGAACAAAAAGCCAACAGCATGATGATAAGATCAAGGGTTTTTTTCAGCTCAAAATAATAGCCTGAAAACTTAAACTTTGACATTTATCAAAACAAAGTACAAGTTAGTTGTAAATCACAATGTATGGAAAATTCTGTTAAAACTACCTATATTTAGTTTTGAAGTTAAAATATCTCTGTTTAGAAGTTTTAATAGTTCAGCCAATCTGTTCCTGGCAAGCACATGGTTTTTTCGTTGTTCACCTTAGCTTCAGATCTGATTTCTGATTCTCTACTGTTTCTTTAGGTTATGTCTCAGTAACTATGATCAATAATATTTTCAAATGTATCTGGAAAGAATTTGCAAATTTAATAATGTAGGTGAGGAATCAACTAATTTGATACATATGCACACACCCAGGGGAGGGGAAAAATATTTCATTTAAAAAACCTTATAGGTAGTGCAAAGAATAATGACATATACTTCCTTGTAGCCCTGCACATTTATGTAGGTTCCTGCAATAATATAACTCCCTACAGAGTTGGTATCTCCTTTTGTGATCAACAGTATCAGTCTATAGATAAAGATGAGAATCATCTCCCATCTACAATCCTTTGACACCAAATTTGGATGAGGAATCATCTACACTTTTCCAAAGTTCACCACAGGATGCCATCATGGCTGGGCTTCGCGAACAAAGATTTGAGACCACAGGATGTAGAAAATTTAAATTTGATTAGGACTACAAATCCTTTCATTTCCAGTGATGTGTTCAAGATAGTGTTTCTAGTCTAATGGCATGATGGTACAGCATCATGCCCACACAATATTCATATACTTTATTTTAGAGAAAATATAGAGTGTTCCCTAAAAAGAGGGATTAGAACAAGTTACATCTGCTTTCTACAGATGTTTCTGTTATTGAACTATAATGCTGAATGTAAATCATGAGATGGAGTAAGTCCTAAGCGGACCAAATACATCCTACCAGTTCCCTATGTTCTTAATGGCAATGTCAATAGGTAGTTTATATAAACAGAATCTTCTCTTTTCAGGCTCTTAAAAGAACTTAGGCTCTCCACAGACTGTACACAAAATTTGTGAGTTACTTGCCTAACTATCAACAGAGAGAATGGTACAGAGCCAGTCACAGGCTAGTTCAAACCCCAAGGTACTGGCTTGAGGCAATATGTAGATCTGTGTTGTCATGAATACTAGAAATATTCCTATTGCTCATCATTAGTGTTTATGTACTAGAGCTGTTATGTCAAGTATGTGGAGACAACTTACACTAAAGAACAGTTTTTAATATATTTGACTAAGAAGAAAAAGGGCTTAATTTTGATAAATGAATACTGGATATAAATGTAGAAAACAATCTGTGTTTTTATCTGTCTGAAAAATACAGATTTCTTCTAATGTCATAGACCTTTGCTCTAACAGATTGTATGTTTGGTTTTCTTCAGTGCCAAGGATCTCTATATTACTATAGTTGCATACATAGTCAAAATATGTCTATTATTTTTTCTATACTTAACCATCTGTTGTGCTTGTTTTGTTTATCTAGCAAGATTTAAGGCACTCTTTTTAAAAGCCAAAATTCTTCTATATGATTTATTACTTGATTATTGGATTTGTCTTTTGAAGTTATAGCAGTAATTTTTTCTGGGACTAAATAAAATTCAAATCAGGACAAATAATCCAAGGGTTTACCTTGTAGTGTCATAGTGCCTTACACTAGACAGAAAGAAACTTTCCAAGTGTAAATTACTACATTTCCCACTCTAGCAAATTGTTCACCACAATAACGGTGTAAATAATGACATATTCTATCTGCTGCATACCTTTGAGCAAATGATGCTATGACATTTACACTAAACCTCACCCAACTTCCCATCCATCCTACTCTCAAATGTCTTTAACAATATGTGGAACCACTTGACTCTGTCATGGTGCATATTGCCCCTCCACCACAACCTGCCTCTGCCCAAAATTCACGCTGGCAATGTGAGCTGAAGTTTGTCTCATACAGAAAACCCACAATGAAGTTACACCACAGCTATATAACTCCATAGGCAGTTAAAGAAAAGAACTGGGGCTCATTATTTTTCTTTGCCCTGGTTACTGTAGCAACTGGGGAGCAAGGAGATGGTAATTTACTAGCGGCAGACATAAGCAGCAGCTTTCTGCCACTTACGCCTTCTCTCCTACCACCCAGAGGGCTGGAACTCCACCCACCAGCCAGCACCAGTAAAAGAAATAAACATGCATGTAGTATTTGTTTTTCATATCTACTTGCAAGATACAGAGAAAAATATAGGATACACTTACTCCCTGAAGTCCAAGACATTTCATGTCTCAGGAAAAAAATGATGACACATAATGGAGTAAAGAATAGAGAAATATGCACTTTTGTTCTTGCTTACAATGATGCTACTTCATTTGAGCTCTAGTCCCTTATTTTTAGGTTCAGTTCTTCAATAGAACCAATAATTTTGACATCCAAAATGATAAAAGGAAGTTAGAATGAAAAGGTGGAGGACAGCAAAAGATATATAGAACAGAATGTAAAAGCATAGTCTATTGACTGCAAAATTTTCCTGCATGTTATTCATATTTATTGAAATGTTCCCTTTCTGTTTCACAAACACAGTAAAGGGAGAGTCATTAATACATATCTCTGTAGAGTTATAAGGAGACTATAAGAGATGTTCTATTATTATGCAGATGGCCCTTGGTCTAGGGGGCTTGAATAAAGTACCATTGTGCATCTAATTAACTCTAAAATGACTGTGTCAATTGCTTTGCTATGTTTGAAGCCTTCTGTTCTCATATGTTTTGATGAGTTGTTTATTCACAAAAAATACTTGGATGTTTTGTTGGCCTCAAAGCAGCACTCAGAATGGTACTGAAGTTGGCAGAATTAGCTTACACCCACTTGTCAGGCTAGCAGAATGCATTAACAAACTTCAGGAAGTGTTCCCTTAGACCATCATTGATTGAAGGGTAAAGTCTATGACTGTAGCCTGTAAATATTCCCTGGCAGTAATTCAATAGAGCTGGGGCTCACTGTTCTGCAATGAACTGCAACTCTAACTTCCTGGTTAACTAAGCTAGCACCCAAGTTCGTTACAGAAGTCTTTACGAAATGAGGCTACCATGATCCTTACTCAACTCTTTAAAAGATTAGTAGTAAATTAAATGCTGGCACACAAAGTAAATTAGAACATCAAACGATACTGGAATAATAAACTTTAAACAGTGTACCAAATTATGTTCAGCTTGCAAAAGGCAAGATATGTAAATTAAGCCCAATGCACCAGGCAATCACTGTGCATATAACTGTATGAAATGTAATGGGAGGTGCATGTATTTATAGCTGTTTTGAAGTTATTTGACTGATTCCTGCGTAGGTAGCCTCCAGGAGTACATTAAGGCAAATGTTGACATATGGTTTAGTCCTGCATTTGCAAACATATACTGCACAACTACATTAAAACAACAACAGCTCACATATGTTTATTTACTGATCAGGTGCTTGGGAGAAAACAGTTTATTTCTTGGATGTTATTTCACCTAGTTTAAAGGATACTCAAATACATGCATGGGTGTCTTTGCTTTCTCTATGGCCTCCCACAGCTTTTTTTGCTCCCTGCACATGGGAAACTCGTGTCTTTTGGAAGGGAGGGGATTTTAAGCATAAATTTTATGCATGTAGAGAAAGTGGGGAAGGAGTCAGGAGTATTCTCCCTTACTTGCATTATAAAAGCTTCAAACTCCATTCCCCCCCCCACATAACCGTACACAGCAGATGTGTATGTCAAACTATGGGGAGTATATGAAATGGAGACCAGTGACAACTGGCATTCCCCAGCAGTCAGTATTGGAATCAGCGCTGTTTAACATCTTTGTTGGGATTGGAGAGTGGGATTGAGTACACCCTCAAGAAATTTGTCAACACAAAGCTGTGTGGTGCAGTCACCATGTTGGATGGAAGGGATGCCATCCAGAGGCATCTTGACAGGATTACATGCTGGGCCCATGGAAACCTCATGAAGTTCAACAAGGCCAAGTGCAAGTTTCTGCACAAGGGTCAGGGCAATCCCAAGCACAAATACAGGCTGAATGCAGAATGTGTTGAGAGCAACCCAGAGGAAAAGGACTTGGGGATGTTGGCAGACAAAATGCTCGACAATATCCAGCAATGTGTGCCTGCAGCCCAAAAAGTCAACCATATATTGGACTGCATTAAAAGCAGTGTGGCCAGCAGGTTGAGGGAAGTGATTCTACCTGTCTACTCCACTCTCATGAGTCCTCACCTGGAGTACTGCACCCAGCTCTGGGGATCCCACCAGAAGAAGGATACGGACCTGTTGGAACAGGTCCAAAAGAGAGCCACAAAAATGATCAGAGGTATGGAGCACCCTTCCTATGAAGAAAACCTGAAAGAGTTGAGATTGTTCTGCCTGGAGAAGAGAAGGCTCTGGGGAGACCTTAATGAAGCCTGTCAGTAACCAACAGGGGCTACAAGAGAGCTGGAGAGGAACTTTTGTCAAAGGTATGTAGTGATAGAACAAGGGAGAATGTCTTTAAACTGAAAGCAGGTAGGTTTAAATGAGATATTAGCAAGACTTTTACTGTGAGGGTGGTGAGACACTGGCATAGGTTGTTCAGAGAAGTTGTGGATGCCCCATTTCTGGCAGTCTTCAAAGTCAGGTTGGAAGGTGTTCCTGACCATGGGGAGAGTTGGAACTAGATGATCTTCGAAACCAAAACATTCTATGATTATGTGATTCTATGAAATTAATTTTAAAATGCGCATATTAAAAAGAAGCACACATGGTTCTTTCCTACCCCATTCCAGGTGAAAGCTTTTACCTTTGTGCAGTAGACTAGTGCTACCTCTTGCATTCTTTTACCTCTGGCCTCATGATGTTCATTCCTGACAAAGCAGCACCCTAGTTTTGAAAGAAATGGTTTGCATTTCTGGGATCTTAGAGTCATAGAATCATTTAGGATCTCTGAGGCCCACCTTCTGCACCTTTGTCCTTGCTCATATCTGAATATATCTCCATTTATATTTTAGTTTTGAACACTATGCTGAGCATAACAGAATTCTCAGGAGAAAAATTCACCAGCTAGGTTTCTTTCTTTCTTTTTCTTCTTTTTCTTTATTTCCTTCTTTCTCTTTTTCTTTCTTTCTTTCTTTTTCTTTCTTTCTTTCTTTTTCTTTCTTTCTTTCTTTCTTTCTTTCTTTCTTTCTTTCTTTCTTTCTTTCTTTCTTTCTTTCTTTCTTTCTTTCGATATTAAACTAAAGAAAGAAAGGAAAAAAGAAACATTTTAAATACCTAGTTCTTGGTAATGTTTTATTACACTGCATAGAGTGTTTATATCAAAAAAGGATTAAAAAATGTATTAAAACAGAAATGCATTCTTAATAGCTGTTGCTTTGTGAGTGCTGCCCTGCATTAGTACAATTGATTTTCATACAATTTTCATGCTCCTGCAGTATGTCTACCCTATTTTAAATGCCCAGATTTGCTGTAAGAATAGGATATTGTCGCCATCCATAAGACAGCAGCTAGATTTATGGGTACTCTGAAATCTGTTTAAAAACGTCTCAACCCTCTTCTCAGGGTGATAATTTTCCTCCTGGATCCAAGATCTCTTTGACTGTTCTACGGCTCTGTCTTGAGTCCAGAAGAAAAGTTGACTATCATATTGCCAAGCAGTAACTCATCCATTACTCATGGTGTGTTCTGTGAGTACTGATTGCACAATATAATTTTCTCCATGTATTGAGGATGCTTCACTTGTCAGAGGCCTTTGAAAGTACTCAGCTTTCATCAATGGATCTTGACAACATGGAAAGAATGAGTCACCTGAAGGAAGCGTAGGGCATAGCATTTCAAAAGCGGTATCTGAAGACTGATTGTTCTTTGTCCTTGGCACCCTGCCAAGGGCTAGATGCACTGAACATTTGGGAAGTAATGGAGCCTACAAATCACTGGTTGTCTACAATCCCACTTAGTCCACAAGAGGATAGCATGTGTGACTTCCATTCAGTTTTTATTACATGTTGTAAGTTTTGATTGTTTTGATGTGTGTTGTCATTGATGTGTCAAGGCTGGGCAGTGGCAATGATCTGACCTGACTGAGATCAACAATGTTCTGTTAAAACTGGGAAAAAAAAAAAAAAAAACAAACAGAAAGAAGTGAAATAAAAACACTATTGAGGGACTTCCTTTAGTCGACCACAGTCAATAGCTGTACTGTATGAAAACAAAACAAAAGGGTCATGTTAGCGTGTAGCAGTGCTCCTAGGTGAGATGGGTGGGTATAGGAACATATTGCCAAAGTGTGTTGTGATTTGTGAACATCATTGTGATGTTTCTTTTTTTGTTAGGGAAGTCTTTGTCCTGAGGTACTTCTGGTTTCTCACTACCTCAATATTTCAGACTCAAAGAGAAATCACCAAAAGTCTTGGTGCTTTAAAATAGGGGCATCAGTATAGTATGTCTTAGGACTAAACTTCTCCAATATTATCAATGTTAGTGATGAGCTTGTCCTATTAAGTGAGAATCTGGTAACAGATAACTGTTCAAGGTTTTTTCTTCTACACTTTAAAGAGACCAAACACTTTGTCATGTGAAAGCTAGAGGAGGTAACAATAACGGTGTTTTTACAGCCATTTGTAATTCTAAATAAAGGAAAAGAAGACCAATGAGGCCATATTGACCCAAAGCATGCTTCGAATTTTAATTACAGGTCTTTAGGTACAGAATGCCCAATCAAAAATGGAAAGATAAGACTCCTCAGGGTAACGTCACCGTATCCTTTGAACGACATCTGAAAACAATATTATTCCCTCGTTACATGTCAAAGTTCTGCCAAGTCAAATGAAATATTAGAGTGCAGCTAACATCTGAATGAAATCTAGAAGATGCCTGTACATGGAGTGTCACAGAGCTATTTGAATGTAGACAGCTGAATCTGCAGGATGTAAACAAGCATGAATTTAAGAGCTCATTTTCCTCTGAATATTTAAAGTCAAAGTATTTTCTGGAACCACCGAAGTAGTCCAAAAGTTATGTTTTTTGGGGTTTTTGTTTGTTTGTTTGTTTGTTTTTGTTCCCTGCCCCCCCCCCATAAGATAGCACTGATATATAATAATTTAAAAGTTTCTATCATTACCTTTAACCTGTACTACCATTTAGAAGGAAAGTTTCATGTATTATTTATCTTACAGAGATCTATAAATCTTTGCAACTACTTAAAATTGAACCAGTATTTATAGCTCTCTTGTTGAATACAGACAAATAGCTCATTCTAATACGTAGAAAGAAAATCAATAATTCACAGATTAAATAAAACCCTTTAAAGTTGCAGATGTTTTTGATCCTGACATAACATAATGTCCTCTGAAACAACAGAAGTGTCATGTGAACTACTATTTATGTTTCTATAGACTGAAGAAATTATAAAGTGTTGAGATGAAAATATTTCCTGACACTGGCTCTATCTTTTGACAAACAAATTATGGCAAACTCAAGTATATTTTACCATTGTGACAATATAGGTATAGTTTTTCAGTGACAAAAACTTCCATTAGTGACTTTTTAATAGATAGACAAGAACTTCCTGACCTCATCTGGACAAACTTCTCCCCAAACCTTATTTTTTATATGGTGTCATACCCAACATTGTCTAAAACCACTCAAGTGAAGAAGCTACCACTCAATTCTTTGGGTCAGTAAAATCTAAAAAATTAAACAGTTGAGAACTTTTCTGTAATATTTTGCCTGCATTTCCTTCAGTTTAATATTCCTAGTTCTGCCTTTTTATCCTTTACAATAACATAGCTCCACCTGCTTCGGTAATTATGCTGCTTCTGTGCTTACACACAGGCAGTGTAACATATATTTGCCATAGATAGTTAAGGAAATAGATCAAATTAAGATAAAAAATTGTGAAACAACAAAAAAAAATTTCACTGATAAGAAAGGGACCATGCTATAATTTTTCAATTGATTTGCCTTGGCCTTCTGATTTTTTCAAGCAATTAGAAAGCCAGAATGTAGAAAAGTTCCACTACTAAACCCAAAGTAACTTATTATCAGCATGTAAACTTTCCCCCAAAACAACAAAAATTCAAGAATCTATCTAAATAATACAAAATTAATATTAATAAGCAAAAACTTGTCATGTTAGTGGAAAGATACCAAATTTTTTACTGGAGAGGAAGAAAGGTAGTGCACAGGGTGAGGTGAAATGTAACATAACCCACCCAATTTGTAGTGCAGCATTTGAATTTGTTTACAGTCACAGAATCACAGAATGGATGAGGTTGTCAAGGTCAGCTAGAGCAAATTGCTCAGGACCATATCCAGTTGGTTTCTGAATATCTTTGGGGGTGGAGACCCCACAAGGTCTCTGGGAACCCTATATTAGTGCTTAGCCACCCTCACAGTAAAGAAGTGTTTTCCTTAAGTCTAAGTTGAATGTGCCATACTTCAGTTTGTTCCTTCTCATCCTGTCAGTGAGCACCACTGAGAAGTCTATCTCTGACTTCTTTACTCTCACCAATCAGGTATTTATGCAAAATATATTTGAAAGGGTGGTTCTGCAATAATAGCAGCCAGGTTCCTCAGCACTTCTGTGTACTTCTCACTGGGGTCTACGGAATTGACTTTCTTAAACATTCCCCTAATATAATCCTCCTCCAGTCAAGGCAAGCCTTCCTTACTCCAGACTTTCCAAGGGGGACCTGGGATTGCTGAGAACAAATCTTACCAGTAAAAAACAGGGTGAAGAAGCTATCGAATACCTAGGCTGTTTTCATAATGTTTGTCACCAGGTTCTCTGTCCACTTCAGCAGTCCACATAGTATTCAATCTTTCTTTTGTTGCTGCTGCTGTACCTGTAGAAGCTCTTCTTGTTGCCATTCAAAGCACTCATCAGATTCAGCACTAAGTGGACTTTGGCTTTCCTAATCACATCCCTGCAGTCTCAGACAGTGTATCTGTATGCCTTCTTGGATACCTCTTCCTGCTTCTTTTCTAGTATAGTTATTTTCTATATTTGCCTTTTTGTTTGGAACTTGTTCGTCTGTCAAGTTGTCCTACTACCTTTACTTTATTGACAAAAGTCCCAGCTCCTCACCTCCTATCATGGCACTGACTGTATTCCACCTTCAGCTTGTGATCAAATGTAATTCCAAATAATTTTCCAGAAAAATGTTATGTTGCCCACCCTGTATAAGCTTTGATTTTGTATTTGCCCTTATTCAGCTTTTCCACACTGTTTCTCCTACTTGTCAGGTTACTCTGAATTCTTGAATCCTGCCCTTCAATATCAGTCCAGATTCTCTCAGCTTTGGGTTGTCATCCATCAACTAAACAATTGATTAAATATTGAAGAGAAAATGGGCACAGGATAAAATATCAATCTCCTTCCATTTTGAAAAGGAACCACTGATAACTAAAGGATGACTGTGGTTTTCAATAGTTTTACATATCTTAGGGGAATATGTTCACAAAAATGCATTAATGTGAAACCATGTAAAAACTAAACTGAAGCCTCACATTTAAATGCAAAATATCTAGCAGCAACAAAAGGATGAATTTCTGTGAAAACAATGGATTAACTAAGTAGAGGCCTTTTTAAGTTATTGACAGTATTCTAATTGTGATTTAAAATAGTTTATCCTGTGTGCAGTACCTGAGACATTAGATTTAAATAAAATTATAGAACTGGGCTTTATCAACATATTGCAATTTTCTAGAAAATAAAAACAAACAAATCAAAAATCAAAAACTAAAAAATAAAATCAGCATTTGTTACTACAAAATCTTAAAGTTTAAATCTGTATTGTAAAAGTCTAGAAAAGAAAGTTCTGTTTTGTATATTGTAATGGTCTTAAGGTAAAATGCCAAAGAATGGGAAATGTAATAGAGTTTCAGGTCATTATACAAAGAAGAAAATGACAGAGCAGAATTTACTGGAAAATTAGTTTTCCTGTGAGGGATATAGTTGAAAAGTCAACTTGTACAATGTACTGTAATGGTAACTTTATTTTTTAAACAGTATTTTAATCCAGTTTAGTCCTTAGCTTATAACTTGGCAAGATTCAGTTGAAACAACAGATGCAGGAGGTTTAAAGCTAGGATTCATCTCATCTAACTTTAGCCATCTAGAAGTCAGTTGTCTAATCAGAGTGAATTATTTAGGTGCTCTCTGCTGTTAGAGAGAGAGAAGAATCTTTACTCCTTCCTAAAATAAGTAGGCTTAATCTAACTTTATTAGCATTACTTATCTCTCTCAATTGACTAGTCAGGGAATATCTATACCTATTTAGGACAGTGCAGCAGACTAAATGTTAGCTTATGCAGAGGTAGGGTATATTTTAAGAAAAAGAATGAACCATTTGCACGTTACAAAACAAGAATCCACCATGAGTATTGCAAGAAAAAGTCAAAGTTTGAATACAATTTTTTTAGTAAAGCCTGTGAATTTGATACAGTTAGCAATGTGAAAAGGATGGATTTTCTTTTAACAACTCTTGTCCTTTATTTCCTCTTAATAAATGAAATGACACCTCACCGCGTGTATTCAGCACTGTGCCTTTCACTGAGATACCACAAAAGACATAATTATCCTAAAGAAGTTGCTATCTCATCTGTAATGAAACAATAAAGTATTTCTGCTTATATCCCTAAATTAGTAAAATATAACTAAAATACTAGAGAGGCAGAGGACTACATTACCTCATTGCATACACCTTCTGTTACATTAGTTCTTTGGGACTTTTCTTTCTGCATTAATTGTATTGTCTAAAAAAACTCCAGCAACAATGCCACTTACAAATAGAGCTGTATTTCAAAACAGTCCTTATGTAGACCAGGCTTAAGCTAACAGGAAGAAAAAAAAATGTAAGAGGAAAATGTGCAAGACTAGTTATACTTAAATTCATAAGCCCTTCTTCATAAATACCAATACAATTTCAGAACTCAGCCATTATGTAGTATGGCATATGAAATATAATTAGTTAATAGCCCTTGCAATGTCCTTGAAACCTGGTCCTTTCTGGAAAGTTGGAAGGCAGCTTGACATTTACTTCAAGCATTTATTTGTGGTACCCTGGAAAGTCTGGAAGAAAGATTATACTAAATAGATAGCTCCTGGTAAAAGCGGCTGAATTGCAGTGCATTTCTGCTGATAATATGGATTTATTTACCCAGTACTTGGTTAGAAGGAGAAAGGGGGAGAGGAATTGTTGTCTGGGAAGATTGTCTTCCTAAAACAAAGATGCTGAGATGGACAGAATTCAAAAGGTCAGTAAGGCATCAAGGGAAGTAATTGTAAGAGANAAAGAGAGAGAGAAATCTACCTGAAAGACATATTTCTAGCTGGGACTCATGGCATATTTCTCTTGTTAAATTAAAAGATTTTTAAGAAAGTGTTGTGTATTACTTATGTTGTCTAATAACCACTCAACCATGAGAATAGAATGAGATATGGATTTCACCAATGGACTGAATTATACAACTATTTCCTAGATAGTATGGTTGAGACAAAAAAAAAAGTGATAAAATTCCAGACTGAAGTGAGGAATTAATCCTAGCAATTTTAATCTATTCTGATCTTATTTTCTTTGCCTCCTTTCTAGCCCCTCTTTGTTCAAATTCCTAATTTACCCTGTTATGATTCTAAATTTTTCTCTTTCTTGCTTAGATTGTAATCCAGCTTCCCCTTTCTTTACGCCTTTCCCTTATTTCTGCCACATGCTTGCTTCTCCCTCTCTCCTCGCCAACACATTCTTCTTTTTCTCTCCCTGTTGCCAGGCCCTGCAAGCCCTACTTTTTTTTAATCTCTGTGTTCAACTGTCTCCTTTCTGTGTGCTCTGTTTCTGGATCCTACTCCTCTATTCCTGGACCCTGCTTGGCCATTTACCCCTGTTCTCCTCACACCTTCTCCCCTTCCTCCACCTCCACTTGATTTCTTCTCCCCTGCCACAATATTTCTTTCTTGCTAGACTGTAAAAGGGGGAGGAGTGAAATCAGAGAGACAGTTTCCCTGCTCATAGCTGCTGCAGGAAACACAGGGTTGCAGAGGAGACTAACCCATGTGCAGAGGGATCATATTTTGGTGCTGAGGGGATGCAACATCTGGTTGGCTGCAGCAGCTGAAAGAGAGCATAGCCCTCATGGAGCAGGCCTGTCTGACCTCTGCTGCACACAGCCAAACTGCATAAGAATTCAAGGCTTATTGCTTTGTCACAATAAGGGAATACTTCAGAGTCTACAGTTAGCAGTGTGTTTCTCAAATTAGCACTATTGCCTTGCCCATTTTATATGGCAGAGCAGAGGTATGTAAAGCTGTAAAGGTATGTGAAGTCAGAAAGCATCTCACTCACTAAATTACTCTTCTGTATAAAAGAAATAACATATCTAGGAAATTCACAATGAAGACAACAAAGACTGGACTCATTCAGACATCAGTTCATTAAATGCACTGCTTAGAGATAATCTTGAAGGTCAATCTGAACTTGTAACTGATAAGAAGGAAAAAAAAATCCAACAAGGTGAATATCACTTTTATCAGATATTAAAGTGAGCTTGTGACTTTTTTTTAAATTGTATAGTGTTCAGGGGGAAGACCAACAACAGAGAAAGGGAAGGATCAGGGTAGACTGGAAAAAAAACAAGCACAGGAAAATGGAGAGGAGAGGGATAAGGGGCCCAGCTGCCTATCTTCTTATTAATCATTTTACTAACCATTTTTTCTTTGGAAATTCACTCCCTACCCTTTATATGTGAGTGCTGCAAGGTCTACATGCCAGCAATCAAAAAAGGTCTGAACTGAAAGGACTTATATATCCATGTCAGGAACTGGAGAGGTAAGGACACAATCATTTTGTGCAATGTGTATTTATGTGTCATTGGGTAGCACATTTTAAGCTTGAGCAACTAACAAGTAGGAGGAGACTTTCACCAGAGAAGATTCAGGGTCTGGACCAGTATCTAGGAAAGGCACCCGGGGTCCAGACATGTATATTAGGTACAGACCATACTAATACTTGAGTAGTGTGTGATTGTGAGTTTATGTGTGAGAATGCAGCTTAACAGAGGCAGGTGGCAGATGCTACAGTTAAGCAGCAGTACTTGGAATCTGCTTCTGGACCTTCTGGAGACAAACTCCAAGGTTGTTTGGAAGCACCTGGGAACCCTATGAGACACCTGAGGGATGGCTGCTGCTGTCAGGCAAGGATGAGGTAAGGGAATTTACAAAAGTGTGGGCACAAGGAAGCTCTAGTACCTTCTATTCTACATGATTAACACCAAGTGCATGAACCCTCTGTTGCAGCTTATTAGGGAATGTTGGTGCATCTTCAGTCAGTACTCAGGAGGAGCCTGTGTAAGAACTGGGCCCAGATCACAGATCTCAGAGGCAGCAGTTTGCAGAAGAGTGTGCAGGAGGGAGTCTCCATTGAAATGCTGCCATTGTATTAGTCTCAGATATGGTGATAACATGTCATGGAGCAGTTTCTCCAGCAGATGTGGAGCAGCTGCCCCTACCAGGGCATAGGCTTTGATGCAGACTGAGCCTCAGGTGGTGGATGCAGCTCTCCAAGTCCCATGATGGAGGAAGGAAGACAAAAAATGAACACCTCTGTCTCGTGAGAGGTGTGCTGTCCTGGGGAATTTGTGCTGCCAGATGGGGGAGTTAGGGGAAGAAATGAGCAGGCTGAGCAGTATTTGCAAAGGTGGAAAGGAGATAGACAGGATTGTCTCTGAGACTCAACAACTTGAAGCAATAGAGAAGCAAGCAGTGTCCAATGCCACTATCAAGGCAAGAGAAACCTCTAGAGAAGGGGAAGGATTGGCACTGATGATTCCAAGAATAAGGCTCCTGCCCCCCTGAGGACTTACATCTGTAAAATAGGTATACCACCCTCAAAGGTGAAAGGCAGCCAGGTGCACCTACAAGCAAAGAACCTGGTTAACTTACCTCTAAACTTTGCAAGATTACCAGGAAGAACCAGCGACTCACCGTTAAGAGGTGACTCCCTGCTGCAGAGAAGAGAGTGCCAGCCTAGGCAGTCACCTGGAGAGGTTTACTGCCTGATGGAGGCCAGGGTCCAGGATGTTGTGGAAGGGGCTATTTATGTGAGTTTTGCTGCATGTGTCTGTGTCTGTGGGGTACACTGCCAATGTTGATAATGGCTGAACCTGCAAACAGGAACAGCAGCAACCACCTGCATTAAAATGGGATGGAGGGTCTCCCGGGGTCCCACAGTGCACCAAGCTGGGCTTCAGCACCCAGGAAAGAGGAATTCAGAAGTCTGCTGCATCTGGCTGGTTCGCTAACATTGTTTTGAAAAGATTTCCCTCTAAAATCCTATCCCATATGTGATTTTATAGTAGGAAAAGGAAAAAAAACCACCACCCTCTAATAATATTTAGGCTATGTCAGATGCCCAGAGTGACATAATTCAGGTTAAACAGTTTATATTAAAGAAAGTTATATGCAGTGGAGTATGACAGCCTTATTTTTCCTGCTTATAGTATCATTCATTGTCTCAGAATGCAAAATACATTAATTGTCCTTCTGATTCAAGAGAGACTATTACACTCTTTTATACCTCTTATGGTAACACAGCATTAATACACAAAATGAATGATGATTTGAAGATTTCAGACACACAGGGTCATGGTAAAAAGAGACCTCAGATAACTTCAATAAGCAAATCTCAGTACTTGAGAAACAAGGGAATCATCTCATGAAGCCTTTTTTTTATGAAGCTCATAAGTGTAGATTTCCAGAACATGAAATTAATGCTTCTGCTAAAGTACAGGGAGCTCTAATTACTGGTTTTTGTGTTGACAAGGCAAATTATTTCTGAGAGGAAAAAAAAAGCTGGATTAATTCTACTTCTGGAGGCAATAATGGGTTGATATATGGTGTCTTCTGTCTGGTGTTGTCTTTTTTATCAAATGAATGGCAGGTAGATTGATAATTGGATCCCAGCAAGGAGCAGAAAAACAAGCAGCATCACCCCATCCAGTGAATGAAACAAGTAAATAGGGAAAAGAGGCAGGAGAGAGGAAATAAGAACAAGTTTTACAGGATTATGGCTGTCAGAATTTAAAAACAGTTTTGTACAAAAAGCCTAAGGCTGACTTTAAGGTTGAGGAGCTGCACCATGTGTACTGTGCTATGAAACACATCTCTTCCGCACAGCTATTACTACTGGCACTAGTTTTATGTTGATAACCTCCCTCTCACTATAAACTTTTGAGGATGAATTGCACTGATCAGATTTGCTTCATTTCTTCTAAATGAGAGGTGTTATCTTCTAATCTTCTCTGCTAGCTAAGAAATACCAGGAAATCTGACCCCCTTTTGGATTCCTTGCTTTGCCTGCCTGCTGGGCCCTACTGTTGACAAGCTTGCTTAAATTACATTTTCTTTGGTTGGGAAAGTAATGTGTTGTTTATATCAGGACTGTGACTGAAGCCCAGCACATCAGAGAAGCACAGGAGTGCTGTGAAGTAATCATAGATAAAAACAGGACACATTTGTAAACAGGTTGTGTGAGTTTTTTGGTTTTCATTCACCTGTGGAGAGAGAATTAATGCCTTATAAATAAAGCCAAAGGGGAAGATGTTAAACATCCTGTACTTACTTTGTAAATATATGCATCTAAAAATGAATTTGCATTTTTTGTTTTTAGCTCTGTATTATTACATCAAAACCACTTTCTGCTGTAGCCTGTAGGGCAAATGAAGGGATATCACCAAAAATTAGGGTAGTCTCTGTAGCAAAATATACTTTTTTCAGCAGTAAGGTCTATGATGATTTTTCTGCATATGAATATATGTGTCAGATTATATTTCCTGAATGGTTCGCGAACTGATATGACATGATAAATACAAAACTGTTTTGGTCTGTCACATGGTGCAGCTCCCAACAAGTGGATGTAGGTGAAATATCTGTAAAATTCCATCATTTGCCTGGAACTCATCACAGTCACCTTGGGCATCCCTTGGTCTGAGATCACAGAGCTTTCCAGGGCCATTTGTGCCTTTTTCTGCATTGATGCCACAACCAACCTCCTCTATGGCAGTATGGGTTCATTCTCTCCCACTGCCATCTCATAGCCAGGTGTCCTATTTAGTCAGGCACCACTAACAGGCACCACCACAGTGCAAACAATTAGTGTTGCTTTAGTCACTTATCTCTGAAGGGGATGAACTGCTATAGTAGTATATATTCTGTGTATCAAAGAAACCTAAATGATTATTCAAATGAAACACTGAGTTTCATATGGTTGCAGTTATGGGAGATAGCTCCTACCACAGGCAAGGCGATTCTGTCGTCCTCCCTTGCCTCAGGAGCTTTCTGAAAAAAAGGGAGCCTTTTGAGAAGGAGGGTTAAAAAAAAAAGCAAACAAAAGTATTATTCTGGTAAAAGCCAAAATTGGAACAAGATGAATGCTTTTTGCCATTACTACCCCTTTAGTCATTCCTCTCTTCTGTCCTCCTTCTTTTCACACATCTCCTGCATATTTACTGGGAGACGTGGAGGGGAATTTACTGCTGTGTAATCCTTCTTCCAGAGCTGTATTTACTTCTAGTCAGGAGAGGCAAAGGAGGTGATTTCATCTTAGTGCTTATTTGTAGGGGCTAATGAGACTAGTGGCAGCAGGTGCATTTTCCAATATTTTTCCACATCATGACTTTGGGAGAGTTCCTGTTTGGTCAGATTAAAAAGCTTTGGTCTTCCTTTTTTCACACGACCTTCACACAGTTTTCTGATATGTTAAGTTCTTACTGCTGTCATCTAGTGATAAGGAAGGAACAAAAGCTTTTCCTAAAATTATTTTTAAACTATCTATGTAATAAACTCCACATAATCATTTTTGAATCCTAAGGGAAGATTGTTTAAAGCTGTTCCTTTTAGTTACGTATAAAAAATATGATTGTAACAGAGGGTTCATCTTCATACAATAAATGATCAAAATGGATTCTTTGTAAGTGCATATTGCATTGTATTACAGCAAAACCTTTTCTGAACTAACATGTTGCATGAAAAAAATCTTTTGATTTAAGTTTTAGATATTTATATGTCAGCCTTTAGGAAAAATGCTTTTTAAAAGCTGAAAAAAGCAACAGACCCTTAAATCAAGTAATGTCAAGTGAAGTTCTGTCCAGAAAGGGGGAAAAAAGTCTTAAATGTTAAAGAAATGGATTTGATTGTATTTTAAAAGTTGGTGGTTTTTTTTTTTTTTTAGTTATCAAATAAATTTATATATTATTTTCAACTGTACAGGCTCATAGTTTGTACTTATCAGTTATATCTACATAAAGATGAAATAGAAGGCAAATACTTCTCTTCTAAAATTACCTGTTTTAGACAAGTAGATTTCCAGTACAATGAAAAGCGTCAAAAGAAACATCCACTGGACTAAGATATTCCACATTAGACCAAACCTAACCATTTGTAGTGCCCTCTGACCCAGAAGAAAAAATTAAGTGTTAAAAGTACCATGCTTCTGGGTTAATGTTTTGTCATGGTCCTTGGAGGGCAGTAAATGGACCTGTTTTAAAGCTAAAAAGTAAAGCTGGAATTGAGAATGAGTTTTCAGAAGGCATGCTTCTTTTCAGCATGGAGTAGATAAGCAACAACCACTTGATCACTGGCTACATTAATATGTAGGGCCAGTTTTTCCAGGCTTGTCCCTTCCTGTTTACATGTGACATAGGAGGAAAAGTATTTTAGTAAATAAATAAGCAAGTCCACCTCATTACAACACTACATGTCATAGAACTTGTCAGTGTTAAATATGCTTGAAAATGTACCAGAAGCTTCATAAATGAAAACTTCTCAACATTCACATACACATTTGCTACGATGAACAGTGATGGTAGAGAGGAGGTCAAGATGGTTTTTCCAGTGTCCCTGTCTGCCTGGCAGCAAGTCTGTTACAGCACATGAGCCACTGAAAGGAGAAGGCTGAGGGGATGCTACATACAATCTCTGTAACCAGAAATCAGCTAGAAGCTTCAGGACAGGAGTCTGTGTAACTCATAAAATGAATGATATTGGGATAGTTAAGGCTCTAATTCACAAAAGGGGAAACAAATGTTCAAGGTTCCTGTTTAGAGCAAGTGTTCCGCAGTAATTGCAGAAAATTGTGGGTTTGCAACTTGCTTTCACAGGACATCCTCTCTCTTCTTTCTTCAAAATTATGCAATGATATTTGAAATCTCAGTAATTTTCAAAGCAGAACAGTTCCTAGTCCAGTTCTGTTTAGGATACTGTGCTGTATAATGCAATGTGCACATTTATTTTGATATTTTTTTTGTCTCAGATCTTAAGACATTCTTGAGACTGTTTGTTCCCAATGTATACCTACATATAAGAGAAAGCAAAAAAACACAAAAACATCTTGATGTCTTACAGAAACAGGAAATACTCCTTCCTGAAGGAATATCTCCTCTCACTCACACAACTAGAGAAAAACACCTGGTATTTCAGAAGTGATTTGTAGTTCTATTTTGTTGGTTAGTTTTATTGATTTAATGATTGATGATGTAAAATTAGAAAGATCAATGAAGATATTAGTAGATGTCCAAACAGACTGTGCATGATGCATGTTCTCTAACTCCCTGGAGATCTAGGATAAATAGCAAAGCTGACACCTCAAACCCTCCCATAATATGTCTGTTTCCATAGTATTATTAGCAAAAGATAGAAGTACTAAGATCTAATGAATGTAATTTTTGAATGCAGACAGTGCAAGCACGTGGTTTTGTGAAGACTTCCTCAACAGTCAGTGGAGACTGAAAACATCTCACTGGAGTATTCAGCTGACCTACTGTACACAGCTATTGAGGGTGTGATGAATCCCCATACTTCTGTGCACATCCCCTCACTGATATTTGTGCAAGCTTACATAACTTAGACTAGAAGTCTGACTTTTCAATGGTTGCAGCGAAGTGACATGAATCCTATCCAAAGGATACTGCAGTCATAGACCTCAAGGAGAATGCTCACATCAGCATTTGCCTGCTAATTCTTCTACCACATGCAGAATCAGACTTTGCTGAACAATACAGCTGCTGTAGTGTGTTTGAGAGTACTTACAATTAGATGCTCCATACGAAGATGACAAAGCCTTTGCTTTGGCAATATGTCTCTAACTGCATTTTATGGCAGTTAATTTTGCCTGCCTATAGCAGTTTATGGTCATAGTAAGATATGGCCACATTTAACTTTAGCTGTTTAAAATTTCACCAATATAACAAATTCCAACCATTCTATAAAACCAAAAACAGAACCAAAAGTTATATAATTTGGTGAGAGGAAGATCTGTAATGTTTTTAAAATAGAAATTCTTTAACCTCTGAATTGTGGCTTTCAGGACCTGTTCTATATCACTGTAGCAAGACACTGCAAATACCATAGCTAAATATGGAAAACACCACGTAGGAAAAAGCTTCATGTGATAACAAAAAATCCACAAATTGTAAAATTGTAACATTTATGAGAAGTCTGAAGATATTTTTCCAGGATTTAAAAAAGTCCAGGTCTTATTTTTCCTATAGCACCTTTAAGTCCTATTTAATAATCAAAAAAACCCCTAGATTTGTCAAAATACTTTTTTCCCATTGAAAATTAATCAATCACATGACCAAAATATACCAGTTGTGTACAGTGTATTCTGTTTAGAAAGATTAAGCTAGAATTTTATGATTATGTACAGAAATAGCTTAATATAATTTCTGTATGTACCTAATCAGAGCTATTAAAACAGTGGATTGAAATACTACAGGGAATTTTTTTTTCCCCTATAGGAATCCAGATGGATACCAGCTTCCTCTGTGAAATAATTTTATCCAGCACTCCAGGATAAGTTCTGTCTTTCTCTGTCACATAACCTAGACGATGAAGTGATCTGCAACAGAATTTGTAACTATACTATTGATGTATCCATGCGGAGGATGAACTTAATGACAGCAGGGTTCCTTCAAGAACATGTACGGATCATTTACTTTTACAGGTCTTTCACTTATTAGAAGCTTAGAGTCATCATTACAGATGTGCTTGTGAGCAGCCATTTTCCCAGTTAACACATTACCTTCCATGGAAATACTGACAGTTCAGTGCAAATGCGTTTGGGTCATCATCAAAACCCACAGAGGAATTCCAAGGATTTAAATAGGATCAAATATGTGCTAGCTTTTTTATCCCTTTTAAAACATATAGGGAACAGATATCCAAGGAGACTGGTTACAGAAACAATGAATTACTTTGAAAATTATAAGGTTAGAAACTTATTTCTTACCTTTTTGAAAAGTGGGGGCGGGGTTTAAAATATTTTTTAAAAGGCATATCTTATATAGAGAAGATAATTACTGATTTTTTTTTTTATAAAAAGAATTAAATGATATATTGTCACACCTTATCTTTCATGCAGTAACTTCCATGATGATTAACATTTATTGAAGAAATGGTTTCAGTCTATTTGGCCATAGCAGATTGAAGCCCTCTATACTAGTGCTCCAGGTAAACATCATAAGCTCCGGGTTATTGATTTAGCCAGCAGTATAGCCCTATCTATTAATTTGTAAGTCACTGCACATGGGGATGCAGGGCATGGGGATGCAGCGTATGGGGATGCAGCGTATGGGTACCAGGAGAAGAGTGAGAAAAGGCACAGCTTATTCACTTGAAAACAGAGTTGAAACTGTGATTTTAAAGAAATTTAGATATCTAATTGTATCTTCCAGACTTCACTGGAATTGCAAGAACATTAATTGCATGCAAAACAATGTATTTGATGTAGTCTTGAATTGTCTCATGTTACAGAGCCAGGGGCAATAAGTTACAATAGGAAATTCTCAATATACTAATCTGCAAACAAAATGAACTTATCAAAATGAAGAAATAAATGAAATGGAAGCTTCAACTCTTTTAATCTTTTAATCAAAGGCTTAGTGGCAGAATTTTATAATGAAGACCTCACATTACCAAGTCTTCATTACTTCAACATTAAATTAATTAGTGTTACTATGAAGTTTCATAAATTCTTCAAACTAATCTTGTCAAAATAAATTAACAAAGTGTGTTCTGTGATACTCTAGCACTTTTTTGCCACCCTTTTTTTCCCCATTCTATTTTCTTCACATTATGCTTGCTTGTGTGCTTGATAGTTCACAGAACTGTTGAATCAGTGGAGACCTGCTTCAATGCCGGTCTGTGTTAGTTTGAGCCTTACTAAGCTTGGTGGGAGTCTGAGTGAGCACTGAGTGTCCCTATATCAATGAAAATAAGTCATGTTCTATTGTTATAGCTAATTAGCCGGCAAGCACTGCAAAGCCTGTCTTTGACAGTGTGATTGTACAGCACTTAACACAATGGGGCATCCATTATGATTGGATTATCGCCATTAATAGCATAGTTCTGTTGTGAAGGCAACTATTGTAAATCTCTGCCATGTGGTCAGGATATTTTTTATTAATTACCTGCTTTAAGAAAGTTCTAATCTTTACAGACATTGAAAAAATAAAGTATGCACTATAAAATCTGTCAGGTAGCTGGTATTGAGAATTATGACAACATTTTAAGATAATTTTATTAATAGTCAGGTGGCGAGAAGAGGAAAACATAATACTTGAGAGGGAATTTAATATATTTGTTTAATGCAAACAGCATGCATATATATATATATACACACACACACATATATGTGTATTTCTGTTTACACATACTTACATAAAAACTTTAGGCCAGATTGTAATCTTCTACTTCAATCATTGACCACCTGGCTGTGAGCTCCATTAGAAATGTTATTTTGTATAAAAATGATGCAGCAGACACTGCAAAAGGAGCAAAGAGGAGTTGGGAAAATATTGCATGGCTCAAGGACTGTAGCAATGAACATTTGATATTAATTGAAAGTAGACAATTCATATGACGGTCTTTCTTTTAAAATAGTATGTTTTACTCTCCTCACCATGTGGTACTGCCCAACAGCCATACTGTGAAATAGTATAAGATTTTTATTACATGAGGCGCAAATGGAAAACATCAGCAATGATGATTTCTGTACAACACTTGGTACCCTTAAATTTCAAGGACATTCTCACATAAGGTAAATACAAAACTTGGTGTTTGATTTTGATCTGCAATAAGGCAAAATCAGACTTTATTCCTAAATATTATAAAGAAAAAAAAAGTTGTTGCAAAAATATATAAATAAAAACAGCATTAAGAATATTTTAGTGAAGAAAATTAAATGTTTCAGGTCTATGTGCATCATCTGCATTTCAGAAATGTACAATACTCTTTTACTGACTTTATTCAGTATTGGAACTCCACTGGATAATCATGCACTGAGAACTGGGGAAGGGGCATTATCCTAAAATTATAATGACTCTGTTTTGTTTGGTTGGATAAATTCCTATTAGAGTGTGCATGCATGTGTAGGAGAGAAGCTGCTGATACTTTTCTAAGATCTTCATTAATCCCAGTTTTGAAGTCTCAGAAAAGTCTAGTTAACTTTTTTTATTATTTTTTGTAATTGGTGATAGCAAATACTGCTGGATAAAACGTCACTGTTCTTCATAGTCAACATCCTACTGATGTGAAAGGAAAATGTTCTCCTTTCTACAGATTAAATGCTGAACCATCTCACTGTCACTCTGCCACCTTCACAGTGCATACACGTAACCTTTAACCTGACTATGCACTTTAGCAGCAGATGAAATCAAAGTCCCGTTTCATGGGGGCAGTAGAACTCTGCAATCACAGAGTGGTGACTCAAAAGCAATTTTCTCTGTACTGGAAAATTAATTTGTGGGGAGTCCCTTCATTTGTCCAAGCCCTTGGAAAATAGAATTGCAGCAATATGTTTCATGCTTTTTATTTGTGTGGCACAGTGAAGGGACAGTTGCTTCCCAAAGGCACTATTTCAATCTGTTTGTTTGGAGACTCAGCGCTGCATTGCTACCTCCCTGGAACTCTCATCCCAAACAGTAAGAGTACAAGATTTCTTTCTCACAAAAGTTTGTATTCAGAGGAAATTGATAACTATACCACAGAACACTGTCATGGTGTAATGCCACATTCTGGCTCAGTTTGAACTCTTACAGCAAATAAATATGAAAAGTCATACCAGATGTCTGCTTATAATCCAAAGGCTCTGCTTGTGAATCTTATGTAGGGTTCAGCATCGCTTGTTCTCACAGTTGACTGTAAAGTGGATCTGGCTCCCAGCCCAGGTCTCTCACACAATGATTAACCTGAGACTACACAGCACCACCTGGTACTGTCTCAGGTAGGAAACATGTATAAATGACTGAGTATTTACACTTTTCCCTCTGTAAGCAGAGGGCTTATTTGAAGGATGGCACCTTTATCTTTTACCTCAGAACTGCCTTGAAATATTTCATGTACAGATAAAACTTACCCTTGGTACTAAACCCCCTGCTGAAAATCTGTCTGGAAGTCTTTGCTTCCTGCTTTGTTTTATATCCTCTTTCTTTCTGTCTTCTGTCTTGCTTCTCCCCTTCCACCCTTCTTCCCTCTCACCCTTTCTCCCTTTCAATCCTTTCATTCTTTCTTTCCTGTATTTTTGCTCAGTCTTTTCTGAATGTTTATTTTCAGTCTGAGGGCATGATTATCAACTGGAGATCTAAATCTGCCAAATTTTCTGCTTTTTGGCTGGAGAAGTATTTCTTCAGGAGCTTTTGGTAAGTCAGTAGGTGAAGTAAATAACCAACTTAGAAAGAGTGATGACTCTCGGGGCTTACACAGTAGCAACACCCCCATTTCTGAATAGAAAATCCAAGACATGGCTGTTTGGAAATGCCTCGAGGACCATTAAAACAAATGTTCACTCAAGACAGCAATATTAAAGGAGGGAAAATATAGACAAAAAAAAAATCACAGGAATCCATCTTTTCGCTGTCTCTTTCTTCCTTGGGTGGTCATATTTCAGTGGCTAAGAACAGTAGGGCATGATCCTTTGCTGTCCTTCTACATTTTAAATCTCAAAAGCTGACCTTCTTACCCTCCTCTGTGTTTCTAATGAATCTCTTCTAAAATGCCCCTTTAAGGTCATAAAGTGGGAAATATGAAGGTCATACAATGTGAAATAGCCAAAGATTTGAGATTTCCTAGATTCTTCAGACCCAACTTTCTATAATGCCTGCTCTGCATCTGATGTGGTCTTGTGGAAGCTACTTCTCCAGTCAGCAGCAGCTAGGAAGGGTTGCCCTACAGAGGTGGAGCCAAGTCAGCCTCTAAAATAGCTCTCATTACATTTTTTTTCACCCTGTACCTGTGTATTTCGTAAGCATGAAATCTGAAAGAAGAGTGAACTCAGACATTTCATAGACCTTGAGCCTACAGTTCTAAACCTGCAGGAGAACCAAAACCCATGGAAATGAAAATAAAATACTGAGGATACAGGATACTGTTAAGGAGAAGTGGCAGAAAGTAACAGCCCGAGAATGTATTTAAGGCCACAAAACTGGCTCAGACATAGCCTGGGAACTTGATACTATTAAATATTTATGAATGATTGATTCTTTCTTTCTCTGCAATTTTGTCAAAAGTTAGCAAAAGTTTTTCACAACTATTACTACATGCTGGTTTTTTAATTATTAATTTATTTTAAAAGCACCTACATTATTATAAAACCAAACATCTCTGTTTAGGTTTATTATGGGTGTTGTAAATTCGTAACTTTTGGGCAGGTATGGTTTGGATTCTGTTCTGCTTCATCAGCCAGACTCAACTGGTAAGATATTTTGATTTCTGCTCTTAGAGGTTCCTAAATACAGGAGGTAACTTTCAGAGATCTGTTGAACAAGGAAGGTAGCCAAAGATAGCTAAGACAGCAAAGAAACACGTCGATGTTGGTTGTGATGCTGGAATGTAAAAAGGCATCCCTAACAGACAGGAAGGAGCCTCATACCTCAGCAGGATAGATGGAACAGTTCCCAACTTCTGAACCAAAAATGTATCTGTTCATATCAAGGAAACTCTTATATTTTTAAAATTATTTTGTTAGAAATTAAAATTCCTCAGAAAGCGGTGGTAACACTGGATAGGGTTTGACATTACAGAGAACAAAACACAAGTTGAACCTTGTTGCCATAAGCCTTAATATAATTGTAGATTTTAATGTAATTTTATATAGTTTTATAGTCTTTTGCATTTAAAAAGTAGTTTATAACCCCTGTACCAAATACTTAAACTAGATTTTACCCTCTGTATCACATTCTTGAAGCCTGTTTCTGTGCCAAGGGGGAGATATTAGGCTGTGTTCAGATAGCTATTAGAACATGTTATAGTCAAAATACAATACTGTTTAGTCGTAGTATAGAGATGGGGTTAGAGGGTACTGGAAGAACTCCAAGTAGAAGACGTAATGTGATGAAGATGAGGGTGGAGGGAGGAAGGAGTGGTCTTGGGACCACCGACTCAATTCTAAGGGGGTGTTTCTGGGGCGGTGGTTATAGATAGCAGGGGGGTGGGCTAATTAGACATTGGATGTATTTTCTAGACAGGGGAATTAAGTAGAATCATAAATTTGTAGAATTCTGTGATCCCGGCGCGCGCGTCATGGATTGCTATAGCTAAACTCATAGTAAAGGATTTTTCTCTGCCTTGCCCTGTCGTGGAAGTTTTCTTCCTAGGTATTCCAGGCAACAACCTGTCCCTGGATGATGACATCAAGACAAAGAGGAAATATTTACAGAGGTGTAAGGGGTTGTCAGCATGTTTAATGGTCTGGAATTAAGAACCGTCAGATGTAGGCTGAAAAGCAACAAAAGCTTTCTCACATTGATATGTCTGATAATATAGAAGAGACTCCAAAGGGAAGTTGTAAAAGAATAATCAGTGCTAAAACCCAGAATATAATGATCAATTCTTCATTGGCAGTAACATGTACTAGGCAGCCCAAAAGGGCTTTTCTATCCTTGGATTCTATTATTCTATGGTAAAATTAGAAGGCAAATAAGCAGAATTGTTCACGACAACCTTATCTTTTATTGCCAGTAGGAGAATGCTTACCCAAGCTAATCACACTGCAATATAACTTCAACATTTTATATGGGATATTATTATAGGTACATATCACTATAACATAGTGCTTTCATTTTGAGCCCATCATGGTGCTGTAACAGTTTTCTAGCAAAACACGTTAAATTTAAAGGGGAAAAATGAGTGGGAAGTATAGTACTCAATTATCTCTACTGTGGCTTCTGTTTTAGGGGTTTTATCATTAGGCTTGGTTTTCCTTACTAGTTCACAATAGCAGCTGGGATTTACTTTGTGTGTGTGTGTCATTTTAGTTTGAGGGTCTCCAGGGCTTTTAAATGCATTCAGCCTTTCCTATACAGTGGTATTTATTTTTCTTGCCTGCTTTTCTGTAGTTTTTTATTTCATTGAAATTAATTGCTGTTTAGATCAATGACTTGCACATGTCAGTATACTGATGGGATGCTGGGGAAGAAAAAAAATTTTAGTGAGCTTTCATGAGTTGAGGGGACATTGGTAAAACTCAAGCAACTCCATTTGAGGTGGTAAAATAGAAACTTTAAAACCTGTGCACACAATACTAGAAATTAGGTCTAAATTACACAGAAGGAACAATGCTCCTTAAATTGTTCACAGTCTTCCTAGGAGCAAATCGGTGCCTTTATGGAATCAAAAATATACTGTTTTCTTGACTGCTGCTTATTTTGGGAAATAAATTTATTTGAAATGCCAGAAATTAATTATGTAAAAGGGAGGCCCTTGTTAATCAAGGAATTCATTCACCACTCTGAATCCAGATCCAACTAGTAACTAGACATGTGTTTCTGTAGGGATTAAAAATAATTTACAGTTTAGGTATCTCCTTTAAAAAAAGAATAGAATACATATATAAAGTTGGGCAAAGTTCAAAGCTGGTAGATTGAGGGGCAGAACCCTGAGGTGCTCAAAAATGTGAGCTCAGAATTGCAGTTGTAACTCTTTTTCCAGATGTACACTCATATACACCCACTTCAGATTTCTCAAGTAAGGAATCACCAAAGAAAACCCTTTCTCTGGCTCTCAGATGATTTGATTTCCATGTGAGAAGGGTTTTAGTCTCTTAGTATTTCATTAAGAAGGCTTATGATGAAAACCCTGTCCTAAAGGATGAAATAGATATGCTTAGATAAGATTAGGTAAGATCTGATTTTGATTTTTTTCTTCTGGTAAATTTCTATCTTCTACAAAATTTCTGTCCCAATGTGCATGTCAGTTAGCCTTGCTAATTCAGAAGCAAAGGGCTAATCCAATATTCAACTGTAACATAGTGCCAATAGATCTTAGTTTCATTTATTAAATTATTATTAATTATATTCATTAATATCAAATACCAGGTTAAGAGAGATCTAGAAGGTGCATCTGTTTCTATGATGCCTTTGTTCATTTGGCAATCACCAATGGATAATATAAAGGTGACAGAAGGAGGCTGCATTTACCTGTAAATGAGCTAGGACCTCTTCTACTCTCTCACTGGGTAACTTCAATGGCCAGTCCATCTGAGAAAAAGGTCATTACAGAAGTGTAATGGAACTGGTTACTCATACTGGACACAAAACTAGTCTGGGCAGAACTGCAGTTCCATTTTACTGACATGATAGTAAGCTTAAAAACATTAACATTACATCATTACATAGCCCTGAACACAGTTAGAAGTGTAATAATACTGAAGATAAAAGAGTATATGCATGTATTCATATAGCTTTGTCTCTCTCTCCACATGTCTTTGTGGTTATAGCTGAGTATGTGTGAATCTCGTAATCATATATATATATATACGTATATACATACAAATCCATTTTCCTTTACTTTCAGAGAATAGGCCTGACATCTACATCAAACAGAAATATATGCATAACCTTAGCTACTACTTTTGATAAGATGTTAAAACCAGCTGTGTGGGAACAGAAGAGAAGGGCTGTATAGCTGTGATCCATTGCCCTGTATTGCCTCTGCAGTGATACAAGAGCTGTGTATCACAGCTTGTAAGAAAACTTACAATGCACAGAGAGTATTTGAAGAAAACATCAGCTAAGTCATTCTTTTCAAGTGTTATTACTTACAGAAAGTCACCAGTATGATAAGAATTTAAAATCCTATTAGGCAATTGAGATTTTTTTCCTGTAATTTGACATGAAAGTCTTTTTGTTAGTGACTTTCAAATTGTATTAGCTATAAAGAGGGAATGAAGAAGTAGGCTCTGGCTGTGAGCCAAGTCTGCGACACAGTCCTACCACAATAAATTCCAGGGTGAGTGGCAGAAGCATGCAAATGAGCCAGGAACTCCAATGAGCAGACATAGCACAGACAAGCTGATAGGGAAATGCAGTGTTAACCTCCCATTTTCACTATGACAAAATTGCTTGAAATTTGTGGAGCAGAGCACTGGCTAAGCGCTGGAGTTTATCCTGTGGCCTCACATACAGGAACAAGTGCTTCTTTATCAGGTTGGACAATATCTCTTCCACGTTATTAGGGATCATTCTTACACAAATCCTCTTCTTTTCCCAATTCATGAACATAATTCCGTCTTTCCATTGTAATTTGCTTCAGGCGGCTTACTGTCTAATATTTCTATTTTCTTAGAACCTCAAATATTTAACAGAACAGTGTATCTCAAAACGTCATGAATCCTCTTTGTGTGTGTGTGGGAAGAGAATAAAATATTGTGCATTGTCTAAATTAGGGTTCAGAATTATGCATCTTCTTTGTAAGAAGTAAATGGAAAGATAAAATCAAAAGATTATGATTCTAGTTAGTACACCTATCTAGAGAAAGACCTAACTCAAAAAGAAAACCCATATCTAATTAAATTGAAAATTGTGAGGCAAATTATACACTATACACATAGGAAAAAAAAAAAAAAGAAATTTTTAGTGTGTATATTTACACATCCAATGCTTAATGAAAATATCTGGTCTTGGGTGGGTGTGGGTGTTTTCTTGCGGTATTTTTTTGATGCGTGCATTGCAGCATTTATAAAGGTCTTCCTCCTATAGCCTACAACAGGCATTCAAAGTTTAAATGGCATAATGAACGTATTTATGCAATTCAACTGTTGTGTCACTACACGTTAACATAAAATTATACTGCTGAAAGTGAAAAGAGCTCAGAGGAGACAGCAGTCAGCATTTATCTGCTAATCAAGGTACTGTACTGATACTGCCATGAATGCATGATATAGGCCAAGTATTAAAAAGTAATTTCTTCTACTTTGTCAGCTTTTAAAAATGACACATTTAAAACCACACTGTTTAGTTAAGAAACCAAAGAAATGTGCACACATATAATAAAATTTTCTAAATCCTGTGTTTTTAGTGGGATAAAAGGTTATTTCTTAGTTTACTGTAAAACAGACTTGGGAAATAAATTTAGCATCCTATCTAAATCAAGTCTTAGCACTGTATTTGAGTATTTGCTGTCAATGTGTGATAGTACTGACCCAGAAAAAGCTGACTTTTGTCCTCTCCATGGCTTTCCCAGTAATTATCCTGGTGAACTGCAAATTGTTTTCAAGTGCCTCAGTGTCCCCATTTATAAAATGAGGATAATGGTTCCCATGAAGATATATAACTGAAAAGGAAACTGGAAACCTAGATATATTAATATGCACCTTGAGTGAAAGAGACTAATAGAAATGATAAAGAAAAGAGAAAAAAGTAATTACACTACTGGGAGAAATGGCTAATAAGTTTGGGTAAAATTCTGGTTAGTCACTCGACTTTCTGATTTAATACCAGAACATTTATCTTAAATAATGCTATTTGACAACTAACTGATCTAAAATGCTGATAATAGTAATTCCTTAATATAGAAATACATTTGTATTTATAAATATGCATAAGATAGAGGGTAGCAAAAATTAGCAATTAAAGATAATGCTAAGTAGCAGAAAAGAGGAAAGAGGGAAAATACATTAAAAAGAGATCTCATGCCTTAAAGAAAATATTAACATTTTTCAAAGCACTTTAATATATATCTTATTATCTGAGATATAGATATTCAAAGCCCTTGGTCAAAATGTAGATAATTAGATTATTTTTATGCTGCTGAAGCGACTCAGGATTTCAACACTTTCAATGTTTTTATGGATTTCCACCTCAAATTGTTCATGTTTTGTCTTATGTTCCTTTTATCTACATTATTTTTATCTTTTCACTGAACAGAAAAAAACCCCTACCTTATAATCACCCGCAGTACACTGTTTGATGTCATCATTAGACAACACAAAAAATGTAGAAAGGTATGATTACTAGAGTATATGAAAGACTGATGATAGTCACTACAATGATTTTTACTTACCTGAAAGAAAATAAGAAAAAAGTAGAATAACTTCTTACGAAAAAGAATGTATTACAATCTTGGAGCAAAATAGAAGTCTCCAGATTTTGTTAGTTCGTTTCTTATTGCTTCATGGCAGCTACAGCAATTGATTTTACAATCTTTTCTATTTGGAAGCCACCTGGCAACTTCTCTCTCTCTCTGTGTCTTTGAACTCACTGGTGCTGTGAGTAACAAATGACACCACATCTTGAGATGCACTTAACATTAACTAAAAAAGATTACTGGCAGTTAAAGTACAGATAATACAGGTCTGAAGCTCAAACCAGACAGGCCTACAGGTTCAAGTGGAAATTAGTCATCTGGTTCTTCTTGGCATCACTGGGATATAGGTACTTGAATACATTTGAGAACCTGGGTTTGCCATTTTAGGGTACTACTTTCTTTAAGGATGTGATCCCACATGCCATTAAGCTTTAAGAAGCAATAGTGGAAGAACATTCCTAACTTTAGTTTTTCTTACAGTTCTCAGTATTTTGGTGTTTCTCTTTTAGATGGTTTTGCCATTTTGCCCCCATAAATACTGTTTTATTAACCCAGGATGCTTTTAATGAAAGTATTTAAAATATATCTCCAGATAGACCATATCTTTCTAATACATTATAATCCTTCCAGGAGACAGAAAACATGAATGCAAGGAGAGCTTTCAAACACATTATAAAAGATCCAAGTAATGACAGTTCTTTCAAAACATATTTATTCATTAAAATCCTCTGTAGAGTTTGTGGAGAATATTACATTCAGAATCACACTCCCCGCCTTAAAAAAAACCCAGGTATCATCATGTCATGGGAGAGTAAAACAAAATGGATATTTCCATAAAAATCAAAACAAACAAATAATCCCCCACACATCGATATAAAAAAATCCTCCTTTACTTCCAAAACCTTTATCAAGGGAAGATATTCACATGGTTATTATAATTTCCTACTAGAAATATGGATAAAATCTTTTTAGAAATTTTATTCACATTCCTATTCTTCAAAGCACAATAGGGGGAAAACACCCTTCAATTACTTACTATTCACAGCATTAGCAAAACTGATATTTATAGCAAATGCATGGGCACAATCTAGATCTGAATATGACATCCTGTCACAGTATACTACTTGCTCAAAAATGCTTTTATTGACAGTTTCGCTTGCCTTCTGGATTCATCTTTTCTCTTTATAATCTCAGAAAAATCCCCACTGAAAAAAGAACAGTATAAAACCTTCTGAAAAATTAGTAAAATGCTCTGAGATGATCCAACTGCTTTAAAGCTGAAGATATACTAACATTTATGTAATCAGCTTTCTGATGGGGGAAACTTCAAAGCTTCTGAGCTACCTGCAAAACAGCACTGCCTGTAGCAGCAGGTGAGGAGAAGGGGAGAGGATTGACAGGAAGAAGGACAGATGATAGGTGGGAAAAGGAATTACAGGCTTTTGCTGCCCCGTGGCTAAACTTAGCAGTATTTACTATTTTAAAAAGAATTAGCAGAAAGAAATTGATGACACTGTTTTTATCACTGTCCATAACTATTTAATAAGAAAAATGTGCTCTGATCTGTTTGTGGATCTTGGTGAAAAGGGTGCAAGAAGATATCTTCCACTTCCTGCTCAATTTGCTGTCCCCGTTTCATTACAGGTAGCCCCCCTAGCCTATGTAAGAGTTTTATCCCAGAGAGTACTCTTCGATCCACTGAAAAAAAAAAAGTAAGATTTTGTCTCCGTTCTGTATAGCACCTGCTGCATCTTGGTGCAATGACTGTATTACCTGGGTGGATGGAAAAGCGAAAGAAAGCACTGACTGATGGGGAGGAGAGGCCTCAGCCCCTGAGAACTCCCTGGGAGGAAGGATGCTCTGCTTTACATCTGGCTGGTGCCTCTGCTTTAGGCATACATTTTCCATTTGTAAGTGAGCTGAGTTGGTAGTGAGGCAGATTTTGTTTCAGAGATTTACCTCTGGAAACAATAATCAAATAGGAGCACAGCTTTGAAAAACATGTGCAAAACCCCATCTTTTTATACTGCATGTATTTGCAGCTGATGCTTACACAAAGAAACAGGAAGTGAATAACAGAAATACCTGTTGATGAGTTGTACACTGGGGTACATATTCCTTGGGTGGGTTTCATAGAGCAATGCTCATTAATGCAGCCTGAGTAATTTAAAAAATGGCAGTATACCTCTCTTTTAATTTATACTTACTTTTAACATGGAAATTTTATTTTTTTTTTCCCCTCTCTTGGTAAAACATGATCTATGTTTTGGGTGAGCTGAAGATTTCTGAGCCAGTTCCTCAGCTGGCCTAGTTAAAGCCATTTACATGAAGTCAATAGGGCTAAGCCAATTTGCACTAGCTGTGAAGCCAGGCCTCCATGTATTTTTATTCATAGGAATGAATACCTGGTGCAGTTTTGATTGATGATTGAGTACTGCCAAGTTCTAAAAACACTGGGTTCTCACTAATCACAGCAGAGATAATTATTACTCTAGGCTTGATTCAAGCTCTCTTAAATAATTTCTGAATTGTAATTTGGTCAGACTTAGACACTTAAAGATGAGTCTGTATAGATAAGTGCAGTCAAATGCACACATTTTGCCCAGCACAATGGAAACATCATGCTATGGTCATTTGTACTGTGTCCTGTATCATGTTTGGCCAGCATGATGGCCTTCCTTGCAATAAGGTTGCACAAACCTACAGTATAGCTACTTCATGCAGGTCAAGCATTCAAAAAGGACAGAACAAAGAAACAACCACTTGCATTTGTCCCCAAGTATTTCAGACAAGGTTTCAAGAAGTCCATTTGCAAACATCACCATGGATGCACCTAAAACTCTCACACTATTGGTGATGAATAAGAAGCACTTACCTTATCCTTCAGATCTCTTCTGATTGAGGGCACAGAAACTCTCCCCAGAGGGCTCCATCAACAGGATGCTCCTGCCCAATGCTTAGGTCCCTAAGGAAATGTTAAGCTCTCCAAGAAGCACCCTAAGTCCTATTCATTAGAAAATGCAAAGCATGCTCAGGAGCTTGCTGGTTTGGACATTCCCTCAGCACACTTTTGATGCTCTTGTTTGTCTGCTAGGCCTTGCAGCTTCTCTGCAAATGAGGTCACAAACAAGATGAGCTTGTGCCCAGCCTATTGTATTTCAACTCAGTGCACAGACAACCAGGAGTGCAAGACATGAAATGTTAGGCAGAGATTAAAGAATACAAAGGCTGTCTGATTTGATTTTCTTTTGTTTTTGTTAATGCAGATATTTTTGGAATTATGAGATTAGTCTTGAAGAAGAGATCAACTGTACAACAGTCCATTCAATGAAATTGAATGCAGCTTCCTTGTTTCCAAGAGAAGACTTGCTCCCTGCCTCAGTATCTTCCTTTATTTCTTAACAACACTGAGAGTTTTACAGTATTTGGTTTATAAGCCTCTTTAACCTGCCATGAAGCCGAGTGTGGTATTTTCATGCTCCATAGGCTACCTTGTGTTGATGGGGGCATATTCAAACTGTGAATTTAACAAAATTATTGAAACACTGGATTAGAAGGTTTGTGCTGACCCATGTAATGTTTAACAACCATCACCATTTTCAATTACTAACTAACTTGTGGTAATGTTGTCTAGTAGTTGCATGTTAAGCTTGTAGGGCTGGGTAAGCATTGGGTAAAAAGATCTGAAGTTGCAATTACTGCTTCCAAGATAAGAGAGATGCATTTCTCTGTTAGTGAAAATATTTGTTTCATCCATTCAGTTTAAAAAAACAAGGGAGGAGAAAGAGGAATGTGTGGTTTAAAAATTCTGCAGAGTATTACTTAGTTTCTAAGAAGAATACAGAAGAGAAATGTAAGGATTAAGGGGAAAATATAAATGAGAGTGAATATATAAAGCCAGATTTGAGGCTGCAAGGCTCAACCAGAATTATCAGGTGTGCTTGCAAAGGAAGTATTAGCATATGCATTGCAAAGCAGTGGAAGCGCAATTGTGATGACAGTTATGAGCCCATAAGAAATGTACAGAAAAAGATAGGACTTTGGGGGGAAATTCAATTTTAGCACAGAACAGCCTGGTTCCTTCCATTTCTAATACAACAAGTGCATTTGGATTATGGCTTTCCTGATTCTTCAGTCTGCTTCCAGCCTCTGCAAAAATTATCTTGGCTGTGGGGCTGATATAGCTTGCATCAGCTGTCAATAGGCTGCTGAACAATCTGTCAGAGTAAGCACAGCCAAGGTGCATTGTGTCCTGACCACTCCTGCCCCATCTCTTCCTTCTATCTGAGATGCCTTCAAGGCAGGCAGGGAAAAGGTTGCTGGGAAAGTGATGAGATGTGCTGCTGCCATTGTGTCTCGTGAGGCAGATCACCTAATAAGAAATCTCTACATTCTTGCTTACACCTATGAAAGCAACTAGGACTGGGGTACTGAATGGATTTGGTCATTGGCATTGTACTACTTGAAGGTAAATGTGAATACATTTCATGTGGAAAGCACTTGTGCGAGAACAGTCAGAAAGCTAAATGCAAGACATACTGATAGAGAAGAAAGGCAAGGACCGAAAACAAAAGGATTATAATCTCCTGAAAGAACTATGTTAAGCTCCAAGAGAATGAAGAACATGTTTTATTTCCCTACCCAAACTGTTTTAGTACCGGATTTCTGTGTAAAATGTGTCTACAACAGGAGCCTTGTCCTGGTCCTGCTTGGGTATCATTTCAGTCATAACCCCCAAGAGTGGAGATCCCAGGCAGAAAGGTAGAATATAGGGCCAGACAGCTCTGAGAAGCAGGTAGGCAGCAAAATATTAATCTATTTCACAATGAAAAACATAAAAGTTGAAGTGTCTTTTGTAGCTAAATCACCCAAACAACTCAGCAGTCTGTTTTGTGGATTGTTTGGTCAGTTAGGCACTATCAATATGTGGTGAGACTTCAAAGCCTACTTCTCTTTGTACATCTAGAATAGACATTAGCTTAGGATATGGGTTGTGAAAAACTGGCAGTAAGGTGCAAGGATTAAATGGGATACTATAATTCCCTTCTCTATCACCTGCCTTTATCTCCTTGTATTTCTTTATTTACATTTTCACCTAGTGTTTGCTCTTGTTCCCTCATGTTCTTCCCCCTTTGTCTAGACGCACTTTTCCTTACCCCAGTTGCCCTGCTCTGTATGCACAACTTGGCTGGAAGCAAAACTAATAAGATTTTCAATCTACAAAACCCAGATGGCACTTTCTGTGCTTCAGAGACTGTCAATCTTGTTCGTCTCACTTCCTGGTCATTAGCAGAGGGAAGGGAGAAATGGGAGGAGCCGCAAGTCTTCTGCTAGCCTAGGAGAGGAAAATATTCCCTATCATCATTGCTGGGGTGTGAAGACAGAATAGGGAGAAAAATAGAGAAGCAAGACTCAGTGCATGGTGCAGGAGTCTGACCTAGTAGTGATGTAGAAATGATGTAGTAATGATGTAGAAAATACAAAACAGTATAAAAGGAAATGCACTAAAAAGAGAATGAAGTATATTTGAAGGAAATAGAGTAAATAAAGATGATGTGAAGAATGTTTGGAGAAGCAACAGCCATGTGTTGGAAGATGGAAGAGATGCAGAGTTCCCATGGCAAGAAAAAGAACTGTACAGTGATGTCAGCTACTTGTGTGGGTAGATGTGACATTCATGGGACTGAAGTTCTAGGGCTGGAGCTCTGAATGGGAGGGCAAAATGCTGTTGTGAGATGGATGAAGACATGGCTAAAAAGAATTAATTGTATATTGAAAATAGCCTTTATTGTATAGCTTTGGGTCTCTTAACTGATTGCAAACAACTTTAAAACATGACTAAGGGTCTCAGATAACATTATTTTAGAGATTTAGAGACAGAAAAGTAGACAGAAATAGGAGCAGTCTTATATGCTAGGCTAAAGTGATCCCCAGCATGGAGTTGCAATGCAAGTGAGACTGAGACCTATCCCTTCTTTCAGTTGGCAGATTTGACCTGTTGAGGTGTTCAGGGCCCACACAGATGAAGGAAATGTCTGCAGTCCCACTGGCACTACTAAGAAACACTGCTGAAAGAGACATTGAACTCTTCTTTCCTCTCGTCATCATGCAAAAAGTTCAGCAAACTGTCCTAAATACATAACAAAGGTGTCACATTTTTTGTTTCTTGTATCTTATGATTCATGTTCAGTTACTGGCATCAAGTATAAAAATAAGTCTTGTGAAACAGCAAAAGTTTGTATTTACACATTACCACTTTTATCTATAGAAAATTAGGCTGAAGTGGGTTGACTTTGGCTGACTGCCATATGCCCACTAAGCCAGCTTCTCACTCCCTCAACAGAACAAGGGGAGATAATCAGATGAAAACTTGTGGGTTGAGATAAGGACAGTTTAATGAAATAAAGCAAAAGCCAGATATGAAAGAAAAGCTAAAAAAAAGGAAAACCAAACCAAACCAAACCCAAAAGATTTATTCTGTACGTCCTATCAACAGGAGATGTCCAGTCACTTCATGGGAAAGAGTGCCTCAGTAGTGGTAGGGGTTGCTTTGTAAAACAAATACCTTAATAACAAATGCCACATCCTTGTCCTTTTCACATCTTTTCTTGCTGAGCATGACATCACATGGTATATTCTTTTGATCAGATTGGGTCAACTATGTCAGCTATGCACCCTCCCAACCCTTTGCCCACCCTCAAACTACTGGTCTTTGGAGAGAAAGCCTTAATATTGTGTAGGCTCTGTTCATCAATAGCCAACACCTTTCTAGCTGCAATTACAAAGCACAGCACTGTATGAGTTGCTGTGAGGAATGATAACTCCATTCCAACCAGACTCAAAACAAAGGCCAAACTTAACAGTGGTCATAAAGCCCTAGAAATGTTAGTCAGATGGAACCTCTAGAGTCTGTTTTACCAGTCTCCCGCATAAGACTAGATGAGGTGAGCTGTGGCTTTACCTAACCAAGTGTTGAAACCTTTCAGGGCAGAAGGTTCCACAACCTGTCTGGACTATCCAGTCTAGTACTGAACCATTTTCCTAGGATTTTTTTTTTCCTAGGGTCTGATCTGAAGCTCCCGAGTCACAGCTTATGGTCATTGCCCTTTGTTGTACATCTGTCTTCAATAAGAATGTTTAGCAGGTACCCCCATCTCAAAATGTCAATTGCCTTAAACAAATTCTGAGTCCTCAGTGTTTAACTCCTGCTGCATTATTGCTCTATAGACACTGACAGACAATGGCTTCATGATGACTTAGAGTCCAACGTAGTTTCATCTCCTACTTATTCAGGCAGGACAAGGTACTTCTTACTTAACTGTAGCTTTCTGCAATCTAGCTGTCAGACTTCGGATGTAGTTTTCCTCATAATTGATGAAGAGAAAGTCCTCCTGCATTGTTACTAACTACACCTATCATACTTTGCATCTAAAATTAGGTGGTGTGTCACTTATTGTTAGGGTTAGCTGCAAAATTACAATGTACTACTTCAGCTGAGTAAAACCTGGTCTTTGTTGTAAGTTACTTCAAGACAAATTGAGGCTAAGCTGACAGCTAGAAAGGTAGAAGTACAAAATTACAGTCTTAAAGATTTAGAAAACTGAAGTATATGCACATTATCTGTTCTTTCAGCTCAGTATAGAATGTATTATATCACTTGGCTTACTGAGGGCTAAACTCTGATCAACTGGGAGAGAATTAAATCTTTCTACAAATTAAATACACAGAATATAATATATAAAATATATACACAAAAATACTGCTTACTTGATCTATAACTTCCACTGACACTGATGTCCTATATATAAATAGGAAACATGCTGCACTTTAGATGCATGTCTTTGTTTTATCTATTCAAATCTGTACCACATTAAAAAGCATCATATTTCTCCACTTCTGTAGATAATTGATACTAAATCTGTAAATCTGAAAGTTTTCAAAGCAATGTAAGTTTTTTCTTAATTCAGTATGCATTTAAAAATACAATTAAACCTTCACTTGTTTCCTTCTGCATTAAATTAGCCTGTCATATTTCTAACTCATTGTAATTCAAGATGTGATCACTGAGAAATATCTTCATCTCTTCCTGCAAAAAATCCCTCCTTAAAATAGACAACATCTTTACAGATTTTGTCATTATTATTTTGCTCACTTTTAGTGTTACACATAAATATTGATTTTTACTGTACTAAAATCTTCAAAGAAGTATTTGATATTTCCTCAAAAAATATCATAGAATACAAAAGAAATCTCAGAAAGTGAGATTTGAGAAAGAATTTCTGTAAAATGAAGTGTGTATTTATGCAACAGTATTTGCGTAAAATGAAATAAAGAATTTTGTTGGAAGCAGTAGATTGGAAAACATTCTAAAGGACAAGCTAAAAAAACCCCAAATATTAGTATGGTTCAGCAAAGATTTCTTGAATCTGTGTGGGAATATCTTATGTTTTGCAAAGTGAATGCAAATTTTAAAACAGTTATATAAGCCAAACAGATAAAGTAAAATATGTTGAATGATAACTAGACTCAAATACATATAAGAAGATGAAAATATGTTTTGTTTGAATATATTTTGTCCATTTAAAAGTTTTTCATCACACACTCACCAACTCTTTACAGTGCTGTAGTGTTTCTTTCTCTTACATGAAATGTTGGCATTTACCTGGTGATCTTCAGTGTTCCAACTGCTAGAATGAACATTCAAATGAGTTTGCTTGTTTTGTTGTGGGGTTTGTGTTTGCTTTGTCTTTTTTGTTTTTAAATACTTTTTTTCTTTTTCTCTATCTGTTTTTCATTGTGCCATGTTCCTGTTGGCTTAGGCAAGTGGCCCAGTTGGAGCAACTTCAGGAGTTATCATCTTCAGTAGTGAAAGTGTCCCAGTGCAGATAGATCCAGCAAATGGAAACATCTGATGTGTCCTGGTATGTATATCCACTCCCTCTCAATATGTCCCTGTTCATAACATCTCTGGAAATATCTTCCTTTGCATTGTCTTCTTGAATAATGCCTTAAAGTTCGTAAGTATATAGATTTTAATGCAGCTTTTAGCATTTTTCTTTAGTAATTTTAGGATAACTAAATACTTTTGTAGCAAATTCCAAAATATTGCTTATGTTTCTTTGCCAAAGATTTAAGTATATAAAGATCTTTTAGCAAGCTAAGAGACATCTAGTCTGAAGACAGTGTACTAGAATGAGATATATCTAACATTCCTTGATATGCCTCAGTCAAAACCATTCAGAAGGCCCAGAAGTCTTGAAATGATTCCAAGCAGGGCAGAAGATACTGAGGAAGAGGAAAATATGGGGTCTTGGGACCACCAGCTCAAATCTGGGTGGTGTGCCTGTGGGAAGACCTGGGGGACAGATAATTTTTGGGCTGGGTATATCTCCATGAGGTAATAGATATTATAATCAGATAAAAATATAAGTTTATAAAACCTCTGTGTGTGTGCGCATATGCCATTGCTGTACACCTAAAAAGTCTTATTAAAGAGCTGTTTTCACCTTTCTATACTAACACTGTCCAGAGAATTAGTTCTTTGATTTTAGGCAACAGATAGCAAAGCATCAACAAGAATCTGAAAGGTGTCTTTAAGGAAAGAAGAAAGCCTTTTCTTCCTCCTGCTTAAATGTTACATTTTCATTTTCAAAGTGGGTAGCAGTAGTGAGGATAATCTAATTAAGATAACAGGCTAGGAATTTTTCAGTTGTTGGAGGAGAGAAGAGCGATTAGCTGTGGAAAGCAGCACAGATCTGTGCTAAGAACTGTTTGCTGTGTTTGTATGGACTCTTGCTATGTTAAGGACTGTTTTGCAGTTTGAAATCTGTACGAAGTTTGAGGATTTTATCATTCTATATGTCTACCCTTTGTTCCACTGTGCGTCCCTGCTGGAAACTTCTATGTAACCCATCCCTGATTGGTCTGTGTTTGCAGCACTGTACCATTCCCTTATATGGTATCACCTGCCTCTCTGTTCCAGTTTTGAAGCCTTGTATGGCTGGGTCTGCCCCAGACCCTTCCCAAAAACCTTCCCAGGGTGCTCCTGGGGTCAGGACCCAGCCCCCCGACCCTATTTAAGTTGTGGAGTTTTGAATAAATTTCTCTTCCTTGTGCTTGCCTCGGCAGCACCAACCTCGCTCCCCGGAGTGTGTCCCTTTCTTTCTCTCCCTCCCCCACCTTCCCCTCAGGGCCGCATTCATTTAATTGTTCTTATTAAAAAATATTGATTTACTGAAGTAAAACAGACTGTTTGGTTGAAAAAAATCCCATTTCAAATCTGTCTTGAAAAACCCCCTCAAACTTTAGAAATTGTGAAGGAGATTTTAAAGTGAGCAAAAATGTATTTGGCTTTAGATCAAATATTTTTTTAAAGTAAAATAAAATGTTGATAACAGTCAAAATAAAATTGAAATATTTATAAATAAGAAGGAAATATTTAATATAATGTGCATATATATAAATATGAGATACATTTTTCCAAAAGTAGAGAAACAAAATTTTACCTTTTAATTATTTTTTTTTTATCTGATGTTTTCCTAAACCTGGAAAAAATAATTCCTGAACACACTTAAGCCCTAAATCTTCATATTTCTTTTATTTTCTTGTATGTATAACCTTTTAAAAAACACATAGTAAAAGAAAATTCACATAGTCTCTTAAGTCAATGTTTGATTTACAATTGTGGAGTCTTTAGATCACCTGCTTTTGAAGAAGGGAAAAATACTCGTTTAAAATTGTTCTGTATTATTGAACAGACTTGCTCTGCAGTGCAGTTATTTTCTTCAAGGACTGATAGAATTTTAAGCCTCTGTGATTATTTATAGAGCTAGATTTCTGGGGGGTTTTGCCTGATTGTCATTTATATTGATGCAGAGTCATTGCTACTCGGGTGTAAAATACTGTCATTCTGAGCTGGTTGATATTTATCCTACTTTGCACATATATACATGACTATATGTAGAGCTGCATAATTAGGCCAGCAGTTTTACGGATATTGTTAGAGGAACACTAAGGTTATTTATCACTGTATTTTTTTAGCAATAAAATTCATGTTACATTTTTAAAAAGAGGTTAAATGTCTTTTTTCACTGAGTGAAAAAAAATCACAAGCCCCTAAGACACCCAGTGAGAGAAACACGAACAGCATTAGGTTACTGCCTTTTAAATTCTTACAGACACAGTTTACAGACATCACACTAAATTATTTTCATATCCCTCGGTAGTGTGTCTGTTCTGTAGGTGTTAGGCATTCTCCCACTTAATTGTTGCAGTGTGGGAGGGAATAAATCCAAATGAAGGAAGAAAACATTCACTTTGATCAGAGTCTTTTTCACAGGTTTTTCTAGTTTCAGCTTTTAAAGGTTGAGCTTATTTACCTAAAGATAGGAAACTTTTAGTGTTTGAAATGCCAGAGATCATATTAGGTATCCCCACAATACTCTAAAATAAAATAGAAAACTATACCGTACTGGAAGAGCAGCTGAAGGACAGGTGGGACAGCTTAGGTCATCTTGAACATGCCTGTACTGATGTTGATGCAGCTCAAGACTGCTACAAGAGTTTCAGAAGTACACAGGAAAAGGAGTAGTGTAGGTTGTCATTCTAATGGAAATGCTGCCTCAGAATAATCCTGACTCTCTGAAGCCAGATCAAAGACTTCACTCGCTAGAGATCTCATCTCAATCTGTCAGGAGAGGTAAAAACATTGGCTTAAAGCACCTTTGTGTGTTTTGTTTCATAACTGGAACAGACTTTAAGCATGCACACAGTCAGTTACTACAACTAAGCTGGCAACCAGTCTTGATAACTCCATAAGGTGACCAAATTCGTCTGGTATAACTCTACTTTTCCATTTTGAGGCATGTAGAACATGGAGCACATCAGTAGATGTGCTGAATCACAGCTCATGTAAAGTTGCTATAGATCAGTTTTTCCACTAGGGAATGGAGCAGAATTAATGGAAAAGTCTTGGAGCAGGATATGATCAGACCTAAATAAATGTTTTTTCTGTGTCCTGCAGCTAGTGCTGTAGTTTGCAATCAAGACAGATCACTCTCCTTGGTATACCCAATGTGTTTCCCCAGGTTACTTCTAAATAATTTCAAAATAAAACTGAGGCTGTCTCTGAGTCTGGACTGTGGACTCCACTATAGTTCTCTTCCTCAAGCTTAACTGTATTGTTTAGTAGAGGGGTGGCTGGAGAGCAGCCCTGCAGACATGGATCCGGGGATGCTGATTGGCAGCAGGCTCAGTGTGAGCCAGCCCTGTCAGCCAAGAGGGCAAACCACATCCTGCGGTGCATCAGACACATCATCACCAGCCAGTGAGAAGAGGTGACTATCCTACTGTATTCAGCATTGGTGAGGCCTCGCTGTGGGCAGTTGTGAGCAGTTTAGGAAGGATGCGAATATATTTGAATTAGTCTAGAGGAGGGCAACAAAGCTGGTGAAAAAGATGGAAGGAATGTCCCATGAGGAATGGCTGAACACTTTGAGATTGTCTGATTTGAAGGAAACTGAGCAGAGACCTCATTGCTGTCTACAGTTTCCTGAGGAGGGGAAATGGAAAGAGAAGTGGTGAGCTCTTCTCCCTGGGACCCAGTGATAGGACAGAAGGTACCGGTTCAAAGTCGTGTCAGAAGTTTAGAAGGAATATTAGGAAGCATTTCTTTGCCAAGAAGGTGGACAAACACTGGAAATGGCTTCTTAGAGAGGTAGTCTTCTTAAGAGACGTTTGGACAATGCCCTTGGTAATACGCCTTAACTTTTGGACAGCTCTGAAGTGATCAAGTAACAACTGGGTGGACTGGGTGGTCATTGTAGGTCCCTCCCAACTGAAATTTTCTATTCTATTCTATTCTATTCTATTCTATTCTATTCTATTCTATTCTATTCTATCTCATCAGAAAAACTGAAACCAACACATCATGGCAATTTTCTGTATGTATCTCCATAAAGTCTGCAGTCAGCTGGTATACTTTTCTTTTGCATGTGACCCCCTGGAAAATTTGCAGTCCACTGGGAAATTTTAGTATCTAAGGCAAATGTAATTAATGTTATCAATTTTTGTAAGATTTTAAGACTGTAAGATTTGAATTCTCATAAGATTTTGCAGACCAGAGGAAGTTTGACAAAGCATTCAAATCTCCCAAAATTCTCTAACTATGGATGTTAATGCATGTTCCTTAAAAAGATAGAACTATGTTTTATAATGGGACTTCTGTCCTCAAACAAAATTAGACTACTTGCCTAAGGCTTTGGATACTGTCCTGCTTTTAAAAATCAGCAGGCCAACAAAATACAATTGTTGACACTGTCACTTCGACCCGTATTGAAAACATTCTCAGTGATCTTAGTNCTCTTCTTTCTCCCTGTTCCCCCTTCCTTCCCCTCCTCTCCTTCACTGAGGTTGTTCTTTTCAGTTTCAAGTGTCCAAAATAATGTGGTAATTGTGCTGCAGTACAGCATGACACTGAGAATATGTGTTGTATGCCCAGAAGAGGCTCATGGGTTTATGTGTATGCATCCAAAGGCATATTTCTACAACCTGTGTGGATGGATATAGGGCACAGAAAGACAAACATGGTGTGGTGTTGTTCATATTGCCTGTGGGAAGTAAAGCTTTCCCAAAAGAACATCTCTCTGTTCACTTTAGAGAGAGCTTTTGGTCAAGCAGAAAAGTTTGGGAGAAGCAGTGGGATTAACCTGGGATTAACCTGGACTGAAACTAGGGGAAAGTCTATGCCAGGTGGCAGTTGTTCAAGCAACATGGTTCACTTCTGCTGTTTTCAATGAGTGACTACAGCCCAGCTTCCCTACTAAGCAGTATACTGCCTTTTCTCCAATAGCAGAACTTTATATAGATTTTTTATTAGATTAGAGAAAAAATCCACATCTTCCAGGGTAAATAAACAAAGTCCAGGGAAGCAAATAACCCTTTCCCACTGGCTCCTGTGTCCACCTCTCCTGTGTTGTACTTCAATTTTTACCTGAAAATAATGATTTTGTTAAATTTACTTCCCACCCCTCACTATTGGGAAAATTGAAATTAAATGTTTTGTGCCAGGTTGACATTCATTTGTACTGGCTGAGCTCCTTTGGAACCTCCTGGGAAAAGTAGTTTGTGCACTTTACTCCCCCTTCCTCCCTGTGGGCTGGGCTTCCAGTCTGAACTGCATCTTCTGGAAGGAAAAACCTATAACCTTTCCTCCCAGTGTGTGTGTGTCTCTGTATCTCCTGTCTTGCTGTTTCATTCTGGAGAAATCTCATTTCTCCTTTTCCCCTGAACTTCTCTTTTTTTTCTTTGGAAAAACTTTTAATTTTTTCCTTTCTACTTCTAATGCCTCTGAGCTTTTTTGCTTTCAAATCTACAAAATCTTTACCTTCCACCAAATGTATCCTTTGTATACTTGATTCTGGGCTGATAATGAGGACATGCTTTGCTCAATAGATCTTTTTATATGTCAAATATTTCTTTTGCATTGCCACAAAAGGTTTTGGTGTATCAAAGAAGGTTCAAAAGAAGATTGGATCATTCTTTGCACTTATTTTGAGATTCAGAATGTCTGCAGTAGCCTGGGATTAAAAATAAATAAATAAATAAAAGGGTTCTGACGTTTGGATAATTTGGGATTTGTCTAGATGAGGTTTTTTGTTTCTTTCACTTTTAATTTTTTTTTATAGAAGCCCTATAGTTTGATCACTTCTGGGAATGGTATCCTTGGTGGCAAAATTTGGATAAACCTGTTGTTAGATATGGTGTTAAAAGGATCTTTTTCCCAGATTAGACTCACAGGGATTGTTTTTCTCTCTTTCTGCCACATGTGCATGTCATGCTTTGCTTTCTGTTGTCATCTGTGAGATTCCTTTGTGAATAAATGTGCATTTATGTCCTGTTAGAAAGCCACAAAAAATTGGAAATGCCCTTGTCCTCTGACTGTGTGTCTCGAGTGAAGGTAGTTTACATTTTACATTTTGTGTCCTTTCTTTTTTGTCTGTGTAGAAGGGTTAGAAACTTCTGGAAAGGAGGGAGAAAAATTACTCTTTTGTAATCACATGACTGTTAGCCCTTTAATAATAGCAATATGATGGTTTGACCATGGCTGGTCACCAGAAGCCCACCAAAGCCATTTTATCACTTCTTTCCTCAATCAGACAGGGGAAGAGAAACTATAATGAAAGGTTTGTGGTCAAAATATGGATGGAGAGAGATCATTCAACGATTACCATCACGGGCAAAACACACTCAATTTGGGGAAATCAGTTTCTTTTATTACCAATCAAATCAGACTAGGGTAATGAGAAAATAAAACTGACATTTTAGTATACCTTCCCTCCACCCCTCCCTTCATGCTGAAATCAACTTTACTCACAGTTTTCTTTGCCTACTCCCCCTGCAGTTGTTCAGGGAGACAGGGAATGGGGACTGTGGTGAGTTCATGATTCATTGGCTCTGCTGCTTCTTCCTTCTTGGGGGAGGACTCCTCACACTCTTCTGTTGCTCCAGCATGGAGTGCTTCACAGGCTACAAGTGGATATCTGCTCCCCTGTGAACCTCAATGGGATGCAGGGGGACAGACAGTCTTCACCATGAGCTGCACGGGAATTTTCTCTGGCATATGGATCACCTACTCTTTCTTCATGGACCTCAATGTGTGCAGGGCTGTTTGTCTCATATTCTCATTCTCCTCTCCAGTGTTGCACATTTCCCCTCACCCCCTTCTTAACTCTGTTACCTGAGAGGTGCTGCCACATTTGCTGGTGGACTCAGCCTTGGCCAGCAGCAGATCTGTCTTGGAGCCAGTTGGCATTGTCTCTGTTGGACACACAGAATCACAGAATATGCTGAGTTGGAAGGGACCCACATAGATCATCGAGTCAAACCCTTAGCCCTGCACAGGACCGTCCCCAAGAGTTGCACCATGTGCCCGAGAGTATCGTCCAAACACTTCTCGAATTCTGTCAGGCTTGGTGCTGTGACGACTTCCCTGGGGAGCCTGTTCCAGTGCCCAACCATCCTCTGGGTGAAGAACCTTTTTCTAATATCCAGCCTAAACCTCCCCTGACACAACTTCAGGCCATTCCCTCAGGTCCTGTCACTGGTCATCACAGAGAAGAGATCAGTGTCTGCCCCTCCTCCTATCCTCATGAGAAAATTGCAGACTGCAATGAGGTCTCCCATCAGACTCCTCTTCTCCAGGTTGAACAGACCAAGTGACGTCAGCCTCTTCTCATACATCTTCCCCTCAAGGCCCTTCACCATCTTCATTATCCTTCTTTGGATAGTCTCCAATAGTTTAATATCTTTCCTATATTGTGGTGCCCAAAACTACACACGATATTCCAGGTGAGGCCGCTTCAGTGCAGAGCAGAGCAGGACAATTCCCTCCCTCCCCTGGCTGGCGATGCTGTGCCTGATGCCCCCCAGGACACGGTTGGGACCTCGGGGCTACCAGGGCACTGCTGACTCATATTCAGCTTGCCATCAAACAGGACCCCCAGGTCCCTTCTCGTGGCACTGCTTTCCCGCATCTCATTCCGCAGTCTGTATGAACATCCAGGGTTGTCTCATTCTAGATGCAGAATCCAACACTTTCCCTTGTTCAGCTTCACATGGTTGCTCATTGCCCAGCCCTCTGATTTGCTAAGGTCTCTCTGCAGGGCCTCCCTGCCTTTGAGGGAGTCAATAGCTCCGCCCAGTTTTGTGTCATCAGCAAACTTGTTTAGTATTCCTTTGGGTCTTGTGTCCCAGTCATTTATGAGACATGGAAGAGCACAGGGCCTAAGATGGAGCCCTGTGAAACCCCACTAGTGACAGGTCACTCTGATGTCACCCCATTCACTATTATCCTCTTTGCTCAACACATGAACCAATTGCTCACACACCACAAGATACGTTTGTCTAGCTGTGCTGGCTGGACATTTTGTCCAGAAGGATCCTGTGACAGTAACAAAAGCTGTATTGAAATCCAAAAAGATTACATCAACTGGCTTCCCTTGATCAACTAGGTGGGTTACCTTGTCATAGAAGGAAATCAGCTTTGATAAAGAGGACTTTCATGAAGCTGTGCTGGCTGTGACTAATGGCTGCATTGCCTTTCAGCTGTTTTTCAATACCTTTCAGAATAACCTTCTCCATAACTTTACCAGGCACTGAAATAAAACTGAATTGCCTGTAGTTTCACATGTGAAGCTTCTAGCAGCTTCCCAAAGCAGACATCCCTGTAGTCTCCCCCATCCTGGTACACATTGCCAATAGAAGCAAAACCCATCAAATCATGCTAATAATAATAGAAAAAGGACATGATTTTTTCAGTGCTATCCTTTATTCTCCAATAGTGTAGTATGTGTTTACGCATAACATTGTGCAATATTTAAAGTTATGTTTATTCAGAGAGATATTTCATCCTGTGAATCAAAACAATTTTTAAAGAGACGTCTCAGAGAAATATTCAGGTAGAATTGCAGTATTTTTTAATATTATATCCTACTTAGGAAGTACACAAACAAAATGCTCTTCAGGTATTGGACTCAGGGTCATTAACTCTTGTCAAGCAGGAAAGAAAGAAGTAGCTGCACAGAAAGTACAGAAAGAAGATAAATGCAAAAACTTTCTAATTTAATGAATTTTGTTGCAAATTAAAAAAAAAAAACAAAAAAAAAACAGAAAAAAAGGAAAAAAAAAACCAACAACCCAACCTAAACCTCTTTTTTATTTTTTTATGATGTGCATATGTCCACATATGCAAATGACACAACTGTGTTGTCAGTTAAAAATTAACACAAGTTTTCAGGGACAATCACATAAGCAGGTTGCCTCTATGAGTGGAATGGTGTATGTGAGGAAAGCAGGCTCTGTGAGGATATAGCTTTCATCCACACAAGGGGACATTGAGAGAACAGGAGAAGGTAAGGAGAGTGAAAGAACAAAGCTCAGAGGATGTTTATTATCCAGGAGGAATTAATATATATTAGAGAATATTGAGAACAGTGTATTGAAAACAATATTTTTATCAGCAACAGGCAAAGAGAATCAATTCTTAACTACTGTTCAAGACTCAGAGAATACAGACAAAAACCCCCACGACAGGTCAGATAAATCAGTAAATGCTAGAGATTCACCCACCAATAAAGGTACACCTATTCATTCAAATTAAATTATAAAAGAAATAATAATAATAATTGTGACATCATGGAAGAGAAAGATGTGTGAAAAAGTAAAGAGATCATGTTAATGACGTGCTATGAAAGCATAAGAAAAAAGAGAAGTATTTAAGCAAAGACAAAAAATACTGACTGATTGAACCTTGTGAAGAAGTCTAAGCTGAGTTTACCAAAGCAAAATGCCAGATCTAGTTTGAAAAGCAGTGCTCGGTAAATCCAGGTTAAAAGTCACTCTGGTTATTATTCAATTTAGTGAATACACTTAAATGGAAGTTCTGCTCCCAAGATATTTCTGAAATTAATTGGCTAGTTCTAAGACAGCCAGAAAGTTTTCAGGGTTTGTAATGGATGATGTTCTAATTTGGCTTAGAGAGTTTAAATTATGCAATGAGAGATTTTGGCAAGATTTTCAGAGAGAAAGAAGTACAACAAATGTTGGAGGAGAGAAGGGAGGCTGGCTGTGGAAGGACAGCTTGATCTGCACAGATCTGTGATGGCCTGAGCTCTGAGAACTGTTTGTTGTGTTTGTATGGACTCTTGCAATGTTTAAGGACTGTTTGCAGTTTGAAATCTCTACCAAGTTTGAGTATTTTATCATTCTGTATGTTTTTCCTTTGTTTCACTGTGTGTCCTTGCTGGAATGTTCCATCGCTCATGGTCTGTAACCCACCCCTGATTGGTCCCTGCCTGCAGCAGGGTACCATTTCCTTATATAGTATATACGTGCCTTTGTGTTCCCAGTTTTGAAGGGTCTTGCCTTGTATGGCTGGGGCCGGCCCAGACCCTTCCCCAAAACCTGCACAGGGTGCTCCTGAGGTCAGAACCCAGCCCCCGACCCTATTTAAGTGTGTACCAGTTTGAATAAAGCTCTCTCTCTCCGTGCTCACTTTGGCAGCACCTCCCTCCCTCCCTCCCCAGAGCGTGTCCCTTTCTTTCCACCCCCCACCTTCCCCTCAGGACCGCAAACAAAGACTTAGATTCTATGCATTAGACTGAGAGGGACTAATGCTTCACTGTTTCATGCCCTCACCGCAACTTTGAGTAACTGCAAGGAGAAGTCTGTTTAACGGCACCCATGTTGCAAAGTTCTAAATAAATATGTCAATTATGAGATAACACAAAACTGCTGAGTGTGAATCACTACCCACGGATCCAGGTGAAACTGTTACTCTCTCACTAGTAGCTCTTTGCAATGCCTTGCTAGTACAAAGGCCATTAAAGGCATTTTAAGTACAAAGTAGGTTTTTGAGCAATAGTAAAAAAATCCTTTAAATTTCACCTTTTGGAGGGGAATTTTTTTTTTTCTTTTTGAAATACATTTTATTTGTGTGGTAAGCTGGAATGGAAAAGTCTGGAATTTATCATTAAAATCCATTGAAAACTGTGTGAATTCTACACAGCAAACTAAAAGACTAGTCTTTTCACAATGGGTTACAGAGAAATTATTTAAATAACTGCATGAGATGAGATGAGACAGCTCTATTTGTAAAAAAACAATTTATTTTAAGTAAAGTATCAGAACAAATCTGATATTGCTATTTCAACATCAAATTGCCTCTCTCAAGCTATTTAAAGTGTAATTGCCATCCCAATTTCAGTGAAGTTCTGAAGTTCTGTTCTTTCATACTCTATCAAAGAATTTTAGGGGTTTTAGAAAACTTAAAACACATCTGCATTTGGGCCAGTAGGGGATGGGAGCAAAGCAACCAGCACCATCATTCAAGGCTGTAAGCTGTAGGAGGCTATGTTGTATAGAGTACAATCATTCCATCCTTGGATGGAAGGAGGAAGAAATTTTTCCTACTGTGTCTTCCCAGGTCTCACTAAATCATCACGGTCCACAAATCCCCCTTGGCTCTGGAAATTTGTGGAGAAATGTGTAATGAAGATATTTGCATATGAAAAGTGTTTAAAAAGGCAGACTTCCTGTTTTCTTAGGTTGCAAAATATAATTTAAATAAGGAACAAGTTAACTAATTGGTATGTATGGAAAACAAATAGTTATCCACAATTCAGTACCATAAATATTTCCAATTAACATTTTAGCATGAAGCATATGGTTAAGAACTTAGGTTCAACTCAAGCAGAACACCATTTGGGATTTAACTGATAGGTATTCTGCAAAACTCTACAGCATGTTTAGCAAACAGCAGCAAAAAATGTGTGACCAATTTAATCAGTGTGTGCATTGGGAGTGGCTATAAATATGTTTCCAATGAATACCCAACTACCCTTGTGAAATTAACATTTATATCCCACTTTTTCTCTCCCTCTTCCACCTGCCTTCTGAACCTTGCAGTCTGTGAGTATTCATTGGTGAAAACAAAAACAAAGAAACAAAAGCAAAATCTACATGCAAGGGCAAGAGAGGGGCTCTTGCAGTTGAGCAGTCTGACAGAAAGGAGGGCAGATTACCTCCTCACCACTTTTAACTGGATTAATGTGCACACACACATGCACACAAACACTTACACTTGTAAACAGATGTGTGTGGAGTAGCATCAAAGCTTCTCTTGCCTCCGGAGTTTTGCAAATCTTTGTTCTAACCTGTGAATGATGGAACAGGCATCAGGCAAGTTCTTCACAGGCTCTGTTCCTTTGAGACAAATAGGGTCAGAAAATAGCTGTGATCCTAGGGTGAATGAGGAACGGATTTATGTCACCCCTCTTTGCTAGATCTTTTCAGAAGAGAACAGCTGTCTGTAGACTGATTTCCTACATTTATTGGGAAAAATTTGTCCTGGATCCATTACCAAAATGCCAACAGCCTTTCATCCACTGTGGCATGCTTCTAAGGTTTTGCTAATAGAGGTATATTCCTTTTACTCGGAATAGCAGACCGTTTTGAAGGTCTTCTGGCTTAGAGATGCCACAGCAAAAGCTGCTGGTGCTGGAGTGGTTTCTAGTACTTGGAAAACACAGTGTAACAGGTGCTGTGTAGCTGCATGCCAGAGTAGGTAAAAGTGAGGTCTAAGTAGCTATTGAGAAGTGAGACTCTGCTTTTCATATTTACTGACATTAAGTAAAATGTTCTTGCTTGAGAGAAGAATTTAATCAATCAAGAAATGATTTTGAGTACCTTTTAAATCGTTTGTTGTCTCAATTCTATATGCTAATGGAATGATTCATGTGGCTTCAGTACTGCAGGTTGCAATCAGTCCTTCCAGTAACTAAACACTATCCTTTTAACTAGCATACTGTAAAATCCAAATTAAGAGTCTGCAAGCCTACTTCATTAATCTTTTCATTAATCTACCATTCACCCATGAGACGAGGAGTACTAGGCATCTGTGGGCCATATTATGCAGATTTCACCCCTTAAATTTCTAGAACACATCACAATAATGGTTTTGTGTGCATTGTTGCAAACATGTCTGACAGCATTTCTATCTTCATCTCATCAAAAAAAAAAAAAAAAGGAAAAAAAAAAAAAGGCATATAAGCCAATAAAGGTTCTGTTCTGGGATTGGTTCATATCTAAAATTTTTCTGAAGTATTTGAACCATTTCCTTTTAGGAGATATGGGCTGACAGCTTGTATGACAAGTTTTAACCCAATGGGATTTTAAAAAGATGATAAATTAATCCTGAAAATCCAGGTTTATAACTAAAAGCCTTATAGTCTCTTACCTGTATTGCTAGTGAGAGCTGTAAGAATACTAACACTTTTTAAAAAAGCCTTTCAAAATGTTTTCTTTTCAAAATTCAAACTTTAAAATACTTTAGCTGTAACTGAGTTCCAAAGCTACAGCACTGGAAAGAAGAAAAATGCCTCTCATTATATTTTTTTGTTAAATTCATCCTATTAATCATTAAACATTTTCAAACCATTTAAAAAAAAATTCTGCATTTAAAAAGTGATCCTTTAACTACTGTGCAGCATTCCAACTAAAGATCTTGAGAGTCTTTGTCAACATTCATGAACTTAGGCTCTCAATCATTATGTGGGACTTATAACTGTTCTCATTTACTGTTGGATAAACTGCATCACACAGTGAAAGTGGCTAAGGTATTGCAGTACTTCTTCCACATTTAACTTCCACTGTGCACTTCAGTAATTATTTGTTCACTGCCTTAGAATTCACATGAGAATTATTACTATTCCCATTCATGTAGAAGATTAATTAATCTACTACATCTATCTGGAAGATTTGGTTTTCATTCCATGTTTCAGGAGAGACACAGGAATGCACTGTTCATAATAGATACTAAGGAGCATTAAGTGTCCTGACTAAACAGATGTCAAACAACAAATATTCAAAGGTCGAGGTTGTTCCACCTCACTTGTGAGCCATCCAAACTAAGAGCTTAACTGCCCTTCACTTCTGTAGGTAGCAGAGGAGGATGATGATGTTTGTTTTTTGGGG
>VXBX01009904.1:147283-217387 GCA_013400415.1 Scytalopus superciliaris | reverse complement strand
TGGTTGATTGGGTTTTGGTGGTTGGGGTTTTTTTTATTTTATTTTATTTTTTATTATTATTATTGGGGGGTTTTTGTTGGGTTTTGGGTTAGGATTTTTTTGAATAATAGTATCCCTAAAAGAATGTCTGGCAGAAGCTCTCATATGTTTTGGTCATTTACAAATGCTGTGGAAATGCTACACCCTTTCTAGGAACAGGTTGTTAACAAAATTATGTCCTGAGTCTTCTATACAGGTGCATGTATGGCTAGTCTACAGTGTTGCTTCTTTCCAGGAAAAAAAAAAAAAAGTCTTTAATCAGCACATTTCCCATAGACCTGAAGCACCAGTTGTCATTTTTTCAGATGAAAGCACTAGGAATCATTTTCTCCTTCAATGTGAGTAAGTGCAGCAGGACTGAAAATCCCCTGATTTCCTTAGCCCATACGTAATAATAAAATTACCTAAATATTATACAGAAAGCCTAACTGGGTTCCTCCTTGCATGTCCATTTGGGTCTACAAGGAATATGAGTAACTGCCAGTCTGGTTTAAGTGAGCATGTTGACTGCATGGTATGATGCTGTTGTTTGGCTAGATGTTTCCAAAGTAAATAAGCATGTTCATAGTTCTGTATTTATTTATATGCAGTATTGTTTGAAACGTATGCTTGTAAGTGGATTTTTAAAAACTTTTCAAAGTGTCCATTTACTAGAAGAGAAAATGCAAAACAGAACTGCAAGTTTGTGCCATGCAGCCAAAGAAAGGTTTTTTTCTAATGTTTACAGGGGCAGGGAAATGGGCTATTTATATGTAATTTGACTTTTAAAGAGGTTAGCTTAAGTGTGGGCAAGTCCCAAATTCAAAGCTGCAGCAGCTTTAAATTTATCCCCAGGTTAGATTTCGTTTAAAATCATTATATGGTTTGTATGTGTTCTTATAATTACATCCATAATGTGTCTAAAAGCCATTTCTCCTCTTAAATATGCAAAATTTATCAGTGATTAGTAAACATCTGTTACCAGGTATGTTGTAGAATTTTGTCTCTTCATCAAGCTAGGAGGATTGCTTTTAATCTGTTCCAACAGCTCGAAAGATTAAAGGTATAAGTACTTTAGGGAAAGTTAGTTTTCTTGTTTACAAATTTTTTTCATCATGTAAAAATAGTTCCACAGTAGATCAAATTTTCAAATTTCTACACTGATATGTTATTATGTTGATGAATTCGACCTGATAATTCCTCTAATCTTTTGGTAACAGTGGAGTGATGCTTTTACTCTCTGTACAGGAAATTAGATGAGGTGAAAAGAGTACTATTGATCCTGTATTAGCAGTACCTGATGGAGTGTGTTTTCCACATCACAGGATGTCCCTGTCATCACAACAGCACTGCCAAAAGTGTTAATATTGTGTTAGAACTGTGTTTCTGGGATAAATACACAGACTAGTCTAAAAAGTATGTTTTTGAAAGTTCTCTGTGAAGTAGAAGAACCCAAGGAGAATGCAAGACTGGATAAATCAATTCACACTGGTTGTTCTAGTGATAAGCCCAGCAGTAAATGCTATTTAAATAAAGTACTGAGATAGGTTTATAGTTGTTTAACTGTGAATCTGTTCCCTACAGTCACAGCATTTCAAGTTTTGAAGTGAATCATATGTTGATAAATGTTCAGGTACTTAGACTCTGCAGTGTAGCAAACACACCAGATGTATCTAGTTTCATTTTGCTCCAGTGAGGAACTTAGATGTCCCAATTCAACTAAGCATTTAATCACGGTCTTATGTGTTCTTTAAGCATTTTGTTGAATGTATACTACCCTGAGAGACTAATGAAGTTAGAGGACTGCTGTTGGGCTGCAGATTTCACAGGAGTGGACTGTAACACCCCTGCCTCAATCTTTATGAGAAACCTGCCATTACCAACTGTTGTAGTTTAACCCCAACCAGCAATTCAGCATCTCACTCCCCAACAGTAGGACAGAACTGGAAAAGAGAGAAAACGTGGGGGTTAACATAAAGACAGTTTAATAAATAAAACAAAAGCTGTACACACAACCAAAGTAAAACATGTCATTCATTCACTGCTTCCCAGGGGTAGGCAGGTGTTCAGCCATCTCTAGGAAAGCAGGGCTCCATTACGTGTTAACAGTGACTTGGGAAGGCAAATGTCATTACTGCAAATATCTCCCCCTTTCTTCTTCCCCCAGTTTTACATGCTGTGCATGATGACATATGGTATGGGATAGTCCTTTGGCCAGCTGAGGTCAGTTGTCCCTTCTGTGTCCCCTTCAAACTCCTTGCACATCCTCAGCCTGCTTGCTGGTGGATGGGGTGAGAGACAGAAAAAGCCTTGACTTGGTGCATGCAGTGCTCAATAGGAATGAAAACAACCCTGTGATACCAGCCCTGTTTCCAGCACAAATCTAAAACACAGCCACATCCAGCTACTTTATCCTAGTCACAATCAGCACACAAGTCCTTGTATCTGTTAGATGTTCAACGGCTAGATGCCAGACTTATCTATTTTGCCTAGCACGTGTTTGATCCCTGTATGGAGTAATGTATCCCTCTATTTGCATGAAAGTGATTACTCCTGAAAATTCCTGTACCGTGTGTTTTGAGTTCAATTTCTCTGATCTACTAAATGTGTGAGCTTTTTTTTTCTTTCTTTCAAATACTGTGAGTTGACTTCCTTCAACTTTATATATAAATCCCTTACAGTTTAAGAGTTTGGGTGCATTGGTCCATAAATGCAACATATTTATGATTTCTTCCCTTACAATTTTAAAGTCATATTTCTTTAATTTACTCCAATAGCATCCTCTACTTTTCTTGAGGTTAAATATATATATTTATGTGTATTTTACCCTCATCAATCTCTCAAATGACACATGGAGAGGTTTTTTTTTTTCCTAGGTGTGGCAATGATGACCAGGGGTCAATTAACTTTGGCTTCATCCATAATGTCTTTGTAATGCATACCAGACAGATAACTTGATCTCTGTGCTGAAAGGTATTGGCTGACTCATGTCTTAACATTTTGCTGGCTACAGGCCTTTACAGAACTTACCCTTTTTACTTTCCAAGGCAACTAGCTGATTCTCCTGTGTTCAAAAATTCAGAAAAAAATATCCATTGTGGGGGACAAATGGACTATGATGGGATAAAAAGGTGGACTGTATATTTTTCAGTGAAGTTGTACTTTTGAGCCCTCCAGAATCCCAATTCCAACATTTTTATCTTATTTTTTTATTGAAGTAGTTTAGGAGGTATGCTTGGGGTGTTTAGGTTGCATGACTCTGTGCACGTTGGAATATTGAAACACCTAGCTATTCCCTAAGCATATCCATTAGGAAAGGCTTTTCATCCAAATCAGCTGGTACAGCTGGAGTATAACAAAGTATGTGTACTCATTTCCAAGCTAAATAATGGCAAGGACAAAATTTGTGATTTGAAGAAACCAAATAAAACCTCAATTCCTTTTGAGAGGTACTTATTTAGGCAAAACAGAGTAAAATAGCATAAACGGATTGAGAGTCCCTTCTCTCAGATTATCCAATAATTTGGGATCTGATGAGACTAAAATTTCAGTGTTTGGTTCTCAAGGTAGTTTACATGTGCAGTTTTTAAGTGTTCTCAGCTTAAATTTTCACAGCATTTGTCTAGTGAGTAAAGTGAGATGTGCTAGAGGAGAAAAGGGTATCAGTATCTGTCTTGTTTTTCAGGAGAAAGTGATTTTGTGTCTTAGCTACCTAATTTAAGTGTAAGGTTTATATCAGAGAAGGATGAGCAGAGATAAGCAGTTATCTCTGAGTTAAGACACCATCTATCTTCAAATACCAGAAGTTAAGGCCTGGACCCTGAGAATTCTGGAGTGTGTAACTTAACATCAACCTGTTTGTCATCAAAATTTTTACATGTTTCATCTATAGATTACAAATTTGTTACTTGAAAGTTGGATATTACAACTGGTTTCTTTTGGCATTTAGCTAATCCAACAGGTTCACTAAGACTATAATGGGAATAACTAAATTAAAATCTTCTATTTGAGGCCACTGCCTTAAAAATTTTGTAGATTTTTCCTATGCTTCTGTCTCTGCAATAGAGCTAGCAAATGCATCTATGCTGGGTATAATTTCAAAAGTTTATTACTGTTCTGGTATCCTTGCTGTAAGTGTTCTTCAAAGAAAACAATAGCTTGTTTGTGTATGTACAAAGCATGTGAACAGTAACAAGAACTTTGTGGTCTCTTTGGATTATAAAATTGAAGATTATTTCTCTGGTTTGTAAAAAAAGCAGTCACATCTGCACATTTTTGACACTAACTAAATTTTGTTGTGAAAACATCAACTTCAGGTAACAATAACAACCAAGAATTGCATCCTTATTAAATTTTAATTGTTTCAAGTTCGGAAATAGATTTGGCTGTCTCATTCACCTTTACTAAAATTCCAACTCTATGGATCTATGCAGCTAAATAAAGTAAAGAACATTTCCTTTGTGTCTAGAAGTAAATATAACAATTTATAACACATATACCTATGTTCATGCAGAAATAGTTTTATCTGACTTAGTTTCAACCTAATTTGCTTTCTCCTTCATTCTGAAAATGTCATAACCTCTTATTAGCACACCACGAGCCCTTTTCCTCTGGTGCATGTTCTTTTCTTGAGGTCATGACAGGTCATACATTTCCCTCAAAAGATATGGCTATCAAAGCACTAATCATCTAACAGATACATATTGTAACTATGGAGCAATTCAAGTGTGTCACTGTCATAATCCATTGATGAAGGTCACCAGCACTCTGACTTGCTTCGTATCAAGATCAAAGTCCCTGAGTACTCCATTAACAGTCATGTAGTTCAGCTTTCATGGTCCATGGTAGTAGACCTAATAGCAATAATTAACTATACTGTCAGAAATTCCCTTTGCATACTTTTACTTTGAATGTTCAGGTTGAGTAGTACCAATATATTTTTGTGTTGATATTTAACAATAAAAAGAGTTTATCTGAAATAAGCAGTATGAGATTCTTCAGCTTTTCACTAAAGGTTATTTTGACCAATTACATTACAGAAGAAAGGTGGAAAAAGAGTAAAGGAACACTTATTGGAAATCCTAATTGTGGTTCATCATAAATTAGATTGCATCTGTGTATGTAATTTTGCTTCCTTACTTATAAGAATGTGTTTATAGGCTGAATCATGCCTCTGTTACACATCCAGGTGCAAATGGGAAAAAAGGTAGCAAGTTATAGAAACATAGAACCACAGAAAGGCCTGGCTTGGAAGTGACATTGAAGATAACATAGTTCCAACACTCCTGTCATGGGCAGGCATGCCACTCACTAGAACAGGTTGCCCCATCCAACCTGATCTTGAGCATTTCCAGGAATGAGGCATCCACACCTTCTCTGGGAAACCTATTCCAGTGCCTCACTACCCTCTGAATAAAGAATTTCTTTATATTATCTAGTCTAAATCCCTCCTCTTTTAGCTAAACCATTCGCCCTTGACCTATGACCCACACTCATGTAAAAAAAGTCACTCTCACTCCTTATCATAAGCCCCATCTACATACTGGAAGGCTCCCAGACCTTTCTTTTCTCTAGGCTCAACAACCCCAGTTCTCCCAGCCCATCCTGGTAGGAAAGGTGCTCCAGTCCTCTGCTCTGTCTCATGGCCCCCTCTGGGCCAGTTCCAACAGGTCCACATCCTTCTCATGTTGAGGACCCCAGACCTGGATGCAGGTGGGGTCTCAGAAGGGCAGTGTAGAGATTTAAGTATATTTTCACTGAGGCAATTAAGTATCACTAAGGTGATTTTTTTTCCTTCTTTATTTTAATAACTACAGATTTGGAGATGCAATGTTCCTGAACTCTATCCCTACTAAAAAAGATTTCAACATAAATTCTTGCAAAAACTGAAATATTAGTAGAAAACAGCTCTCAAAGAAATGCTGGCTTTGTTGAAAGCAAGTTCTCTACAATGTTTCTGCAATCTATTTAATTTGGTCAGACTTTGTATGAAAAAATCTAGAAGAAAAAGACAAATCAAATAAGAAGTTTTAGGTACAATGATTAGGTGTTTTAGACTAGAAATAGCCTTTTGGTAGAAAAAAATACATATTCCAAATCAGATGTAATGTTAATATCTTCTAAACTTTTTATCCCCTAAAGAATTGATGACAGTTTTCCAAGTAGTTTATAAGATATTCTTGTTACATTTGCATATTTCACTGAAGGTACATTCTACCTACAAGGGTCTATCTGCTTTACTGTTTGAAAGTCTTTTTATTGTCTGCTTGGACAATTATATTCCTCTTTAGGAGATGAAAAACAAAACACTGTAACAGGGCTAGCACTCCTGTTGGTGCACTGGTGTTGAAGAGCTCCCACAGTCCATACCAGACATGTTTGCATTTCAAAGCTGACTAGAAAGAACAAGATAATGAATACAGCAAATTTAATTTCTGCACTTGTGTGTGGTCAGTGAAAACTTGTGAGACTTCATTGCAGTTCCTAGGCAATTTTGTTGTGTCTTTATAAGAGGAGAACAGGAAAACTGAAGAGAGTCTACAGTGAAAAATGGTATGAAAAGTGGAGGAGGGGGAAATGAGTTTTAGGTATAACATTGATGTGACCACTGGTGGTGAACAGTCTGACCAGCACAGGTGCTCATCTGAAAATTAAAACTCTTTCTGTTTTTGTTTGTTTGTTTGTTTGTTTGTTTTGTCACACAGAAGACTGTGTTTCTTGCAAGTATCTTAATAGTACAAAAAATGGGACAGTGAGTATCTTCAGTATGCTGTAGGATAAAGACTTGCGGACATAAAGTGTTCTAGGCAATAAATAAATCACTTACATTTAAACTGCAAATGGATCTTGCTCATATTTTGCTTACTGAGGTCTGAGTTCAAAATCACTGTGATCTGTATGTTGTGTTTGATTTGGGAATATGTGCATACACTTCACAGTGAGCATAACCCCTTTCTATGATTATTCCTATAGCATACAGGATCTGCATTTCTGTAGGCTTTAACAGCATGATACTGTCACATTGCAGCTTGGCCAAGTGAGTGTCATTTTACTGTACTGTGTTGCAACAAAAACATTCAGACATTTTGACTCCAACCTGAGGAAATAATAACTTTTAGGCTGATTTTTTGACTGATTTGAACCGGTAATTCATGTATTTAAGCTCTCCCTCAACTGTGAAGGTCATGAATTTGCTTAAGATTAAAAAAAAAAATAATATAGTGTCAGCTATAATCACTTGATTCCAGAACCTGAGGTTATAAGAAAAAAAATTAAAAATACATACTCATGTTCCCTCACAACATTCCTTAAACAGCCTATGAAAAAAGGTGAAGTTGAATCATAGAATGTTCTGATTTCTGCAAATGCCAGTCACTGATTTTCATGGGTTTTTTTTTCCATTTTTCTCTGCCACACCCCTCAAAACATTACACTGTAAAACCATTTCAGAGCCATAAGGGAACTTAAGAACTGCCTGTTTCTTATATCTTTGTTCCTAAAATGAAGAATGAGAAAGAAAATCTGTTTCTGAAAAAACATAGGCTTGATCCTTTGAGGAATTTTTAGGAATTACAATAGATTAATATTAATGCATTATTGGAATATAAAACATTAAGATAAATAATTTTCCCATATGGGAAGAGAAGAAGAGAAAAAACTTTTGGAATGAAAATGAAGAATGTGAAAATTCAAGTGTATCTTTTTTTTCCATTAAGAAACATGACCTAATTTATAAAAAAGTTTTATGAAGATCACCTTAATTTTCTAGATGGTTAGAAGATGAAATGTTGCTTCCCTTTTTTCATGCTGTACAAATAAGTCAATATTCAGTTTACATTTTAAAAGAACTTACTTCAGTAAAGTGACATCTACACAGCAGAGTCTAAGAACACATTCCGAGCTCTCTGTGCTGTGCTGGGCATGTCATGAATCCACACTAAGATGGTGCATATGCATGTGAGTCACCCCTCTGTGCTGTGGTTTCAACACAAAGAAATAATTTGCACAGGATTAGGCTGGAACTGTGATATACAGCAGCCACGTCTATACGAGTGATTAAAACAGGATTAGAAACCACACCATGTGGTTTAGAATTGTCAGTATCCATGCTACTTAAATCTACCCCCTTTGGTTAGCAGGTGTGTCTTGGAGAGACATTTAAAAGACACGATGAGCAATCCAACAATTCAGTGGTGGGGATGAGCAAGGATTTATGTCTCAGGTTCACCCCCTGGCCTGTTTTTATTTAACAAGGAACATGTATCCCTCTGTCTGCTCTGGATGGTCAGTGATCCTGAGATGGGTCACAGCAGGCATTAGCAAATACATCCAAAGCTGAAGATGTGGCCATTCAGAAGAAGAAATAACCCTCTGGTTCAAAGCTCTGAGTCTGAACAGCAGAAATATAATTGGTTTGGACCTCAGCATGTGCAAAGAGAACACACAGTTTCTGTATTTTGTATTGCATTCATATCTAAAAGTCCTGGCTTAGAGTTAGCATGAATGCAAAGCCACTGGCCTGCACCCTGAATGCTGTGGGTAGGAACAGTGTGATGGGCATGAGAGGAGAAAAAGATGAGAGCTTAGGCTCTTAAAGCATCCTTATTCTCACTTATCTTTAGGCATGCTTGGGATCTGAGCTGTGAAGAATCTGAAATCATTGTCTCTGAAGAAATCAGGCTGAAGTTGAACCACTTCTGCATCTGCTTAAAATACACTGAAGTTTCAAAAACTTCACAAAATTCAACTGAAAACATTCTTCTCCTCTGGGTTGTTAAATTATTATTTTTAATAGTTTTGGTGAGGGTGAATATTGTGCTTGCAAGCCTGATCTATCCAGTCTTTCTCTCTGACGTGGTTGTATGTAACTGGGGTTGTGATAGGCAGATGTTTTGGGAAACTGCAGCTTTGTTCAACTTGCAGGCAGATCCCAGTCAGATTTTGTTCAATGCCTCGGAGTTTTGCCTAGCTCTTCAACCACTTGCCTCTGTGCCTGTGACTGCTTAAAAACTAAAAATGGTAAGGCCAGGTCTCTGGAAAAGGGAGCCAAGGCATCCATTCATGGGCAAGTAGTGATGTACGATGCAAAGATGGCACCAGCGTGCTCCCTGCCATTGCTCTTTTGCCCTGAGCAAAATGAGAGCATCTTGTGAGTGCAGGGAAATCTGCTTCAAATTATGTGTTAAATTATGCTCTAAATTACACACATTTTTCAGATGTTGCTGAAGGCCTATTCTGCCTTCTGCCTCTTCTTCCAAAATACTATCTTAGCATAGGTCAGTCAGACCTAAAGTCTGTTTCTGTAAACTGAGCTCATCTCAGTACAAATCCCTGAGTAATGAGCCAGCTAAATAGTTATTTTCCTTACAATGCAAATGCTCTTGTCTGTTTTTGGTTTTGTTTGGGTTGGTTTTTTTTTTTTTTTTTTTTGCTTTGTTTTGTTGTTGTTTGGGTTTTTTTTTAGCTTTATTGTAGGATTTTGGTAGCTTTTGTTTGTTGTTTGTTTTAAAATAAATATAGCTAACAACATTTGCTTATTGGAGATCATAGATATTTTCCTTGCTTGATCCATTCAATTTTATTTTCAGCAACAGAACAATACTATGCAATCTGAACTCAGTATAAATCAACATTGTTAATTTTACAATACACTTAAAGGACATAGTTACATTGCATGCAATCCCTAAGCATATGTGTCAGCTGTGAGTTCCAGTACTTCTGTGTAAACCATTTCTAAGCTTAAATTTAGTCATTATATCCCATAATAAAGTATTTTGAATTTACAGATGAGGTAAAGCCAGAATTTTTTGTTCATTGGTTACACAATGGTAATTACTTTCTTAAGAGTTTCCTCTTAACAATCAGTGGGATTTGTCTAGGCTAGGTTGTCTGTTATCAACTTGAGTCATCACTGCAGTGCGTCCTTGCAGCCATTCAGCAAGTAGCTCTGGACTAGTTAATGGAGCCAATGTTATCTTTGTGCTTGCTACCTGCAAGGATTATTTATTTGCATGCACAGAAACATCTTACAAGTCAGTATGATAATGAAGAAGAGTTTTTTCTTACACTGTAGTTCTGAAAGCATACTATTAAATATCTACAAAGATCACGAGCCATTGTTTGAACAATTTTTCTTGCTGAGCTTTCAAATTAAAATGTTTTCTCCAAGAGACAAATATAATCTCCTTTGTAATTTAAAGTCTTGGATGATATGGTTAAGCCCAGTAACAGCTGTGATTTCTTTAGGGAGAGTTTAATCAGTTTGTTGTGACATGGAACCAGGAACTCAATTGTGATTGATCACTATTGCTCAAAAACTGGCCAGAATTGAGTTAGAGAAAATCATTTGAACAGTGCCTCAAAGCTGCAGAATGTCAGACAACCAGAGGCCTCTTGAAGCTGGCAGAATATTAGCAGGCTTCAGGAAAGGAAGGGTTTCCCATGGCTCCATAAATACCACATTTGGCACGGCGAGGGGAACTTCTGTTATCCCTTTACTCAGTGCATCGGTTCTCAAGACTGAACAAAGGGCAAAACAGATCACTTTCTGAGGCCATCTTACTACTAGTAGTACAGTGTCAGTGAATTTTCAGGAAATTTTTAAAATATTCTTTTTATATAACATAAATGTTCTGCGGTTCTGCTAGTCTTTATCAGTTGACTTTGTTTCCTTTTCATAGATTCAGGTAATCCAAGAGGCCCTTACACTCGTTGATTAGTAACTAACATGCATCCTGACCATAAAATTACATCAGTGATGCTTATATGAAATCAATATATCATGACTGATCTAGGGATCACCCTTCTAAACATTGAAAACTGAAAAAAAATTGAATCCAGGAATGTGTGAGAAAGTGCTCAATATCACCTAAAATACGAGAAACTTAGAAAAATTTATTCAACTTATATAACTCAATAAAAATCTGCAAAATATACACTAAAATTCTTAGGTATCAGTTACACAGTGACTTCCACTTTCACTCGCTAGATCTAGTTATACTTCAACATCATGCTTCTACTGACAGAATTCTTCTTTGATGTAACCAACAAGTGATAGGACAAGAGGAAGTAGCCTCAAGTTGTGCCATGGGAGATTTATATTAGCTATTAGGAAAAATTTCTTCATTGAAAGGGTTATCAAGCACTGGAACAAGCTGCTTGGGGAAGTGGCTGAGTCACCATCCCTGGAGCTGTTTAAAAGATGTGGATATGGCACTTGGAGACAGGGTTTAGTGGATTTGGCAGTGGACTTGATTTTAAAGGGATTTTTGCAACCTAAATGATTCTGTGATTCTTCTCATAACAACAAAGATCCCTCAAGGATTTTTCTGTGCTTGCTAGCACTTACTAATCTCTGTGCCATCGTACCTTAATCAATATTGTTACCACTACTGTTAAATGATTTGCTGTGAGCTCCTTCTTTTAAGATGATCTAAAATCATTATACTGTAAAATACTCTAATATGGACAGAATTATAATATCTATATTTGCCCTATGCCTCTCAGAGTCTATTTGTGTCCCAATAGGTTGTCAGTGCATATTACAGTAATGTCACCATTCTGCTGGCAGTGATCAAAGCTGCTTTTTTGTCTTTTTTAAGTAATTGTTACACCCCAGTCCCAAAGTCTCAAGCTTTACTGGGTGTTACACTTTAGTTTCAGGCTCCAAGAGATTTCATTTACATGAACTCTTGTAAAACTACTTGTTCTTTGGTAACTTGAGTTAATGTCCAGAGAATAACTACATACTATTCTCTAAGAGATTTCTTTTAATTTGGTGAGAAAATAGGCATTTTGGCAAAAAAAAGGATTTTACAGAGCATTTACAAATTTACAAAGCGTTACAGCAGATTACCAGGACTAACAAGCACTGCTATAGTAAGGAACTTTCTTTACACCCAACAAACACAAACTCCATGCAAATTAAGTGAGGTACCCATAACTTACAGAAAATAAGTGTGTAATTTGCCCATAAGAGGAAGAAAAGAATAAGGGAAGAGAGAGTACGAGAAGAAAGAACAAGGAGAGAAAAAGAGGGGAGAAAGAACATAGTTATCACTTAGAAGGTCACATGTTGACAGCTTCAAAGAGTACAGGACATGGCCCACAATAGACACTTCATGCATGTCTCTTTATCTGCTCTGGTCATTGTGGCCACTACCTCCAGGGAGGACCTTTGGTTCACCAACCACTCCCTGTCACCTCAGCCACAGTGAGGGATGTCACAGCCAACCAGAGGCTCCAGGGGTGTGGTGTGGGCAGGTTACAAGACATGCCTTCCTTGACTGCCAGCCCAGCTGGGCTCCCATGGCCATGTGGCAGAGCCCCTGTGCTCTCCATGTGCAGGACTTGTCATGTGCCAGCAGGCCCAGCCCAGCCTTGCCCCCACACACTCAGAGATGCTCCCAACCCAGTAATAACTGCTCTGGTGTGTAACAGTAATTTAACTGAATCAAACGCCTTTAATAACTGATTACAAATATCTTCCTGACCCTATATATTTTTTTGTATAAGCCCTATAAGCCCTAATTTTCACTTTTGACTTCTTTTTTCCCTTTATTTGTAATGTGTACACTAGAATCGCATATAGTATTCTAGTAAAAACTTTACTTGTGCTGTAGGTCAGCTATCTACTTCTACTCAGTGTTTGTTTATGCATCCAAAGATCACAGCTGCTTATCCAGTTGTCAAAGTAAGAGCTCATTGCCATGAACTATTTAGTTTCCCAGTTACCTGTTTCTCTAGTAAATTTTTTCTATAATATTGTCCTTTATGCTGTATATCTTTTGTCTTGAAATGGTAAAATGGAAAGTCATAGACAGATAAGAGGTGAGAGAACAATCTCTGAAAAAAAAAAAAAAAGAAAAATTTTAAAGATCAGTTTAAGGGGGGTGGGGGAAGGTGAGAATCCCTTTCACATGTAAGAGATAAATGTTCATGGTCACCGTGGCACTGATATACCTAAACAGAAGGATATGAGGCCTGCAGATTAGAGAAATAGGAATAGAATAGGAAAGTCTGTCAGTAGCTAGGTAAGAAGTTGTTTGATGTGGTGCTGAAGGACCATAGAAACTCTTAAGAAAGGAAAATTGAACTGTTATAAGGAGAAGAGTACAAAGTCCAGTGAGAAGCAACCAGAGAAAGCATGAGAGAAGCCTAAAAACTGATAAACAGGCGAGGGGAGACCTGAAAATCAGAAAACAAAAAGAAATTAAATCTAGGTGAAAGCCTGAAAAGCTGAAGAACCCTCAAATGTTGCTACCCAGTGCTAAGTATTGCTCAAAAATAGGGGGGGAAAAAAAAAAGTCAAGGTAAAGAAGCTGTGCAATACAGAATTCTAAACAGTTTGGTTAAAAAAGGCATGCCAGCCTAGTGGAGGGATATAATCTTCAGGATATTTTCATTGCTGAGAAAAGGGAAAAGTAGGAAATACCAGAGTGAAGCACATCTGTTTTATAATCTACGACAGAAATCACAAAATGCCAGCCATGTGGTTGCCAGAAGACACCACATCTCATATGCTTTTGAGCTCATCCAACTCTGTTATGCAATATTGAGTCTCTGTAAGAAAGTAAGTCTTTATTACCCAAAGGTTAACTTTCCGAAGTCACCTGTGTGTTAATATTATTTTAATATATGAGCCAGAACACATTCTTTATCTATATGTGTATTGTGACTTGGAATATATCCAAAATTAGCTGGACTGAAGGCATGAAAGTACCAGCATGATTTATCATTTTCATAGTGAGATTCAGTTTTTGTGCATGTCATTCTTGCACCAAGAATTACAGCATTTTCCCACTGCATAGTTAAAAGCATCTTTGCAGTCAGGATGAAGTGATTTCTAAGGAGCTTAGCTCTTAAGTGCTGCCTTTTAAGACTTAAGAAGATACTTGGAATTTTGAAGTGACTTAAACAAACATTTTTTAAAGAAAACAGTTTAATAACAGTTGCTGTCTTTCTCCTACTGTGTAATCATTCATCCACTTTCATCTATGTCATGACGGATGCACCTAATGATCAATATCCACTGGAGATCCGTGTTATCCAACAGATCTTCTGGGCTACATATTTAAAATAGTGGCAGAGACCCTTATCTGGACAAATGGATTGAGGCTCCTTTAAGCAGTTAAAGCTATCTGGGGAGCTCAAGATCTGACCAAATCTAGGTGACTATGTTGAGGTCAGCTGAGTAGCTCAGCAGTCTGTATTAGCATCAAGAACTAGACCTCCACTCTCTGTAGTAGAAGTTTAAATACTATAGCTCGTAGGTAGACATCTATATTGAGACACCTAGAGCATCTAAAATCTGCAGATGAATTTGGAGAGTGCCTGACCACCACATCTAGTGCCTTTTGAGGTATTCCAGTGTATCATAGCTACCTTTTCATAAAGTGACCTGTGGGTATCCCCCATGGGCCCTATTTTTTATTTTTGTACATTTCAGGGTGAACCTGTGCTAAAGTCTTAGCTTAGATCAGTAATGCACCTTTGGACTGTGCCTCCCAGTTGTGCCCAGCTACTGTTTGCGTTTGTATTATGAAACTGTCCTAGAGTACATGAACCTGTTTCCTTTTGGATTAAATTTAACCAGAATATGCCTTCAGTAAATCTATTTGAAGCTTTCTAGCCACAAATGGGAACTCCGTCACCAGACCAGTTTATAAAACTCTGAAATGTATGCTCACCACCCACTGTTTCACTCTACAGGCTTGCCCCTGTAATCTGGGACTATATCTTAGGCTGCATCAAAAGAAGCCTGGACCAGCAGGTCAAGGGAGATGATTCTCCCTCTCTAATACACTCTCAAGAGACCACATCTGGAGTACTACATCCAGTTCTGGGGTTCCAGCACAAGAAAGACATAACCCTGTTGAAGTGGATCCAGAGGACAACCATGAAAGTGCCTGAAACATTGGTACAGGGATGGTAGACATGACAGAAGACCATCAAGAATATCTGCTCCTTTCTGTAAGAACCACCAGAGACTGTAAGTGTTACTCTAGGAAATATAAAGAGGCATTTAGGTCTTTTTTCTGTGAGAGAATTTAAGCTGCCCCTGACCTCTTCACTACTTTTGGAGTCTATATATGTTACTTAGATAACTCTGAGGATGGTAGTACCTCTGTATGTAATTTTGTGAAAAATTTAACCGAATGTAACCAGTATCTGTATAATGGTGTCCTAGTTACAGTGGCCAGGGCTGAGTTATGACTGTGTGGGTGTAACAAAAACTGTGTCTTCTACACCCTCTATATAATTTCTCATGAACTGTTAATAATGCAGCTGTTAATAATGCCCAGGGCACACCTGACACCTCAGGCTACAAAGTGAGTGTTAAAGAATTCTGTGAGATAGGGGAGTGTTCCTGTCTTCACACCAATGACTCAGCTGTGATAACTCCCCTTCAGGGAGTGATTAGAACCTTCACACCCAGACTGAGGGGTCATGTCTGCTAATGGGCTATTAAAGGTTCCAAAACTATCCCATGGCTCACAGACTTAAATCACCTATCGTGAAACTCCTTGCCCTGGAGGAGCTACTGGGCATTCCCATCTGAGCCTAAGCCTATATCATCTTAGGGTTTGGGGACTTCTGGTACCACTTGTCAGATCCAGAGGAGGACCAGGACCTCAACAGGGGGGACTGCCACTCCCAACCAGACTGCAACCATCATCCTCACTAGCAGGTTTTCCTTTCCTTTTACTTTGTACTCAGGGGGACCATGCAGCACTCAGCACAGGGTATAACAAACACCATTCTGCTCATGCCTCAGGGTGTTGGGTCATACATCTGACTTTTGTGGGTTAAAACCAATTTTTTTCTCTGTATCACTATATTTATTATAGTCTTTTTATTAAATTGTAACTCTAACTTGAAATCTCTTTTTGAGTTGGGTTCATTTCTCCTGCTGGTTTACCTTTAAACCAGCAGAAATGGTTTATGAATAGGATCAGGCATTAACTCTTCCTATCTCTTTGGCTTTTTCTTTCCCTGCTTTGTTTCCTCTGCAGGCATTTTCAATTACTTAACTATCAGCATTTTCAATTACTTAACTATCAGTTCCTTCTCTTCAGTTCTTCACATTGCGTTCATGGAAACATCCAAGTGACAGTGTACATTTCTCTGTATTTCCTTCTTCTGCTTGCTATTGCTCCATCCATCTCTAACTCATGCATTTCTACTTCAGTAACAAAGACTGCAAAATAGTTTTCAGCATAAAGAGACCTTCAGCAAAGACCCTTGTTTACCATTTTCTTAGCAAAAATTGCTTGTGTTACTAAAATTAAAACTTAGAGTACAATTTCCCCTAACTTATCAAGCACACATTGTCTTTGTTGGAGATAATTTCTGTTGCCTGCTACTTCCTGCCAGTATCTTGATTTACCTTGAAAAACTGAGCAGTGGGAATCTGCTACTAGAGAAAAACAAAGGTAGTTTTCATATTGTAGCTTTTCTTTTCTGTAAGCTTCATATTTTTTAAGAAATAGTGTGCTGGTATCCTTGCTGAGAACTGTATTAGCAATTAAAAGCCGAAGATACGCTAGTGCTCATATGATACACATCTTTTACACTACCTGAGTGGTTTTGCACTTCCTAGACTTACTGTGTCTTCAGGCATTCAGTTCCTGATTCAGCAAAATAATTATTCATAGTAAGTGTACAGCATATAATTAAGTGTATTGACTTTGCCAAAACTAATGCTTAATAAGGGAAATGTGTGCTGCTCAGGACTCTTGATTGTACAGGCTAGTCATGTATATTGCCATATATTTGTATGACTTTAAACAATTTAAACTAAAACTGCTTGTAAAGTAGATGTGAATATTTCAATGACTTAACAGCACTTTTCCAGTTTAAGAAACAGAAATTGGTTCATTACTGCTGAAAACCAATGCAGTAGTGTTCTCCCTTTTTTTTTTTTTTTTTTTTCTTTTAACTCACATTAATCTTTTGTAGAAAATTACAGTGGTGGCAGGTGGGCACCCAAGTTGCAGACTCTCTTTGACTTGACTTCTTTCTACATCGCATATCCCAGAACAGGACTTTCATTAAAAGATTATGGAAAAGGCTAGGATTTTTCCTGAAACCTGCCAGGAAAAAGTAAGATTCATAATGCCATTGCCTAGATCTTACTCAGAAATGCAGCTGATTTATGACTGGGCCATCACCAGGAATTATGAGTCTAGAAATGCAGCCAAATCCCACAGACTTTGTGTGTTTACTCAAAAAGTGTAAGTGATAATAATTTTCAACCCTAAAGGAGCATTGTGAGGCCAGCTATGTTTAAATGGATTATTCATAGATCCTATCATGGTTGAAGGGTTTAAAAGTCTAAGAAAGATGTGCATTCGAGTGCTAATATAAATGTAAACTTAAATGCTAATGTAAAGTGACTGTAAATGTATCAGATCAGAAGATAGTGTCTTACCTCCAGTTTATGTTTAGATTGTTCAGGACTGCAGCAGATAATAAAGAAACCAAGGTATGAGGTCCATAGAGCCATGATGTTACAGCACTTTTATGCCACTGATTTACAGAGGCAGAATAGTAGATGAAATAAAAATGTCATTCAGTATCTGGAGAAAAAAAGTTGCATTGTTTAGTGCTTTTTTTTTTAATACTACTATTTCTCATTGAATGCTCACTTTGAAACCTAAAGGAGTGATTCATCACAGAATACCTCAGTTTTTCTGCTAGTAGAGGTCATTGATATGACTAGGCAAAAGACTTTGATCTTGATCTTTGAAAATGTTACCTATATACTTCATGTTAGTGTGAATTTAAGCATCTCAACTGTTAAAGCAGGTTTGCTGTATGTGTCTTTTTTGGCAGTATGTCTAAGGTGGGGAAAAAGCTACTCAAAGAAGTAGTAATAAATAGATTTGTAAACTGTACTGCTATAGAATCAGTGAAGTATACTAGTCACCCCGGACCTTGGTTCTGTCCTCAGGTAGGGCTGTTGACTGCCCTTGAGCTCTTTTTCCATCTGCAAAACAAAGGAAATATCTCCTATATTGCTGAGTAAAGCTCTTTTCAGAGGGAAAAAAAAAAAAAAAACACAAAAAGCCCCCAAACATATAAAGCCTAGGCATTATCAAGTACATGCATTTGTCAGTTTTCCAGCATACTCAATCTCCCTTACCTTTAGCCACATGATGGTTGTGGATTTAGAAAAATTTTCAATTAGTAGCTATGTAGTCAGAATTGTACTTTGCTTATTAACATGTATGAGTCTGTCAGACTTCTCTCATTTGCATTATATAAACTGTTTCTCACAGCTTATTTCCCCTTATTCAAACAAACAATGACCTTTGTAACAACAGACTATATTAGCAGGAGGAAAGTTATTTTGTGAGAGAAAGGACCAATTTTTTAACAAGTGTATGACCAACGTTTTCCCTCCACTAATTCCTCACAAATAGGTTATGCTTATTTTGTTCTCTCAGCAATATTTTCCATTCTTTCAAAAGATGACAAAATTAGGTCTTTAACAGCATATTTCAGACTTTTCAGGATATATAGTAACAGATGAAACACCGGATTTTATGTAGATGGGCTTAGCAAAATTTCCATACTGATTTGAACTTAGAAAAAATATATTTTTTGTGTCTGTCTCAAACCATTTGTACTGGGAATAAGAATTCATAATTATTTTCCAGGAGGAGTATTGCTCCTTTGGTAGCCAGATAAACAAGTGCAAAGTGAGGGTTAAAAAAAAGTCCTGTCTTGTTTGCTTTCATAAACATATAAGGAATCAGAAATTCTGGTCTAAGGCTATTAAAAATGTTTTTCTTGAATTTGTGAGTTTTATCTTTTATGATTTTATAGAGATGATCTGGTTTGATGCTTTGCTGATGAAATTGGTGGATTTCCCTCAATTCCATTCCAGTAAAACTTTGCCAATTTCTTGCCATGTTTTTTTGTCAGTGGAAATGAACTTCAGTTCTACATTAGAAGAAATAAACACTTTTCCATAAATGAAGTAGCCAAGCACTCATCCATTTATAAAATATCCTAATTTTGGCATGTTCTGTAAGTATAGCTTCTGTTTTTAAAGTTCTTTTATGAGAAGAAAATTCATACCTGGAAAAAACAACCCCAAACAAGCTCACATAGTTTAAGTAAGGCATTCTAATGTGAAGAACTGAAGAGCTTGCAGCTTTCCAGGAAGCTCAGAGCTAAATTATCCCCTCTTAGGTTAATATTTTGATTATAACAACTATATTTAAATATACATGTTAACTCAATCATATGACTGTTTTTATGGACTCTTAGAGTGTGTGACTGACATTATTGGTTGATGCTTATCATGAAGCAATTGTGCATTATATAGATCCACTATCACAAATCACCTATCATTGATGACCTGATGTTTTTTTTTCTAAAAGATGTTGTGAATAAAGTGAAAACTATTTTTCATAAGCTGTGAGTTTTAATCTATCTGTGCTTTCCTGAGAATAAATGCAAAAAAGCTATCTGGAGTATGCCCATGGATAATTTGTTAGGCAGCAACTTTAAAGCATTCATAGCTTTACTATAGATTTAAAATTAATTTTGGTAAACATATTGAGGTTATGTGAAACTTCATGCATTTTTAGCAGATAATTCTGCTTTCCTGAAAAAAGCATGATTTGCTGGGTAGTGAAGAAGAAATTGGTATTGGACTTTTCTCCTTGCTTTTCTTGAGCACCATATATTCTAAAAAATTATAATCATGTAGTACGAAAACACATGATGGGATGTTGTGAGCAGACCAAATACTTGTTTACTTATATGGAGAAAAACAAAATAGAGAACTGGAGAAAATACTTGCAAGCATCTCAGTAGTTCTTCTCTTGAAATTTTACTGTTGGTAAGTTTATAATTTTCCCAAAGTAAGCATCAGTGAAAATCAACATAAGCATATACTCATTAAATGGTTAAATAAAGTTAGGCAGCTCTGAAGTATGAAGTAGTATAATAAGGTATCAGGATCTAAATATAAATTGTCTCTGAATTGGAGATTGACCTTGTTTGAAGGTGGGATTTGGACTGTTTGACTACCAGAGTTCCTTTCTAACTTGAATCATTCTGCTGAAAATAAAAAACGCCTTAAAATACAGCACCTTGAAAAGATTGCTGCTTTTTTTTTTTTTTTTTAATGAATTAATGGATGGCACTGACATAAAAGTGCCCTAAAATGGGTTATATCTATTTAGCTGAATCTGTTGCTAAACTACTTCAAGCTGTGGGATTTAGCTAGCATGAATTTTTAAAATTAAACTAGGGTATCTCCCATTACAGACATTCACACAGACATTTTGTGAATATATTAAACTGATACATAATCAGCTTAAGCTACACTGAAAAAAATACTTCATTTCAGTGAAAATTTTTCACTTCCTATAATTCATAAAATAAATGAATAATGGGGAAAAAGGTGGGGAAACATTATGGTGCACTTCATAGGTCATAAAGGAGTAGAAAGGGAACTAAAAATTTCCTGCTGGTTACCACTAAGAAAGCAGGTCTATACAAAGACTGCAAAAATATGATGTAAAAAAAATTGCAGCTATAATTTTTTTCAGTGTTCTGAAACTATAATAATATTAAAATAATCCTAGGACACCACAGTCAACTAAGAATACTATGTGTGAACTATAAGTGAATGCTATACACATGTAGGTTTAAAGTTCAGAAATTAATTATTAGATTGGTGGTTTGAGCCATAAAATGCCTACCAAAGCTGCTCTATCTCTCCCCTTGACCACTGGGGGAAAGAAAATATAAGAAATGGCTCATGAGTTGAGATAAAGGCAGAGAGAGATCACTCAACAATTACCCTCATGGACAAACCAGACTGGAGTTAGAAATTTATGAAAATTACCAACAATCAAAATCAGAGTAGGATAATGAGAAGTAGAACAAGTCTTTAAAAAAGCCTTCCTCCCACCCCTTCCTCCTTTCTGGGCTTAATTTCATTCCCAGATCTCTGCCTCCTCCCTCCCAGTGATACTGGGAGATGGGGAATGGGGTTATGATCAGTTCATCACATGCTATTTCTGCTGTTGCTCAAGAAGAAGAGTACTTCCCCTGCTCCAGTGTGGGGTCCTTCCCATGGGAGACTGTCTTCCATGAACTTCTTCAATCTGAGTCCTTCCCATGGGCTACCATTCTTCATGACCTCCTACAGCATGGGTCCCTTTCCTAAGGTGCAGTCCTTCAGGAACAGGCTACTTCAATGTGGCTCCTTTTATCTTCTTAAATATGTTAACTTAGAGGCATTAACTACCATCATTGATTGGCTTGGCCTTGTCCGGTGGTGGGTCTGTCTTGGAGTCAGCTGGCATGGGTTCTGTTGGACATAGGGTAAGCTTCTGGCAGCTTCTCAGAGAAGAACCTACTCCTGTGGTCCCCCCACTACCAAGGCCTGGCCACACAAACCCAATACAGACTCAGAGAATTCAGATTCAAGGCACAGCTTCAAAAAGAAAAGTAATGACTACAGAGTTCTAAAAAAATATGCTCTCCATATTTTTCCTCATTTGTTTAATAAATCAAATATTATGAAGAACGTGCAATGCTGTGACACTTCGTGGGTTGAGGAATGCAGACCCAAGATCAAATGTCCATCCTATGTAAGAGCTGCAGCCGTGAAGCTATCACTGGACATGGATGTCTTGTCCTTTCTCTGTTATTCTGAATGAAAACTAACTTCAGGTCCAAGGTGTAGCACAGGCCCTAATACAGGCTACTTGGCTATTTTAAACACAAGGGTCTCATTATTTTAGTTTTTAATGAAGTTAAGACAAACTTGTCAGCCAAGTGGCACTTTGAGACAAGCATAGTAGCAAACTTTACTGGAAAGAAGTTTGTTTCAAGAAAAATCATTAGCACTAAAGCCATCTGATAAGGTGACTGAATAAGAATAATCAGTTGAAACAGTGACCGAGAAAGACACTAACATTCCAGATTTACAGTATTGTACAAGTACAGCCTCAGTATTAATTTCATCAAAATACTACTCTTCCCTTACTGATCAGTATATTTGAGGAAGACAGAATTGTTTATCTCCTTTCTGAGATTATTTGTAAAGGAAAGGTTTCAGTCCTCTGTGCTAACTCCAAATTCACAGCAAGCAGTTTTAAAAATACTTACTTTTTTCTCACTACCAGTTTCCTGTTATCCAGTGGTGATCAATCTCCTCAGGACTATTTACTGGGTTACCTTTGTTCCTCTAATCTGTGTGAATTTTCAAACACTTTACAAGTGCAGGTGATTAATAAGCTATGAGAAGGAGGTAGAGGGTTTTGTTTTTTCTTGACAAAGCTGATGAAGGTAGTGAAATGTTGCAGTGATTTCTCTTGGTTTTCATTAATATTTCTGCTGCATTTTAGTATAAAGCAATCATCCCATTTCATATGGTCAATCCGCATTTTCAATGAGATTTGATACTTTTGATCAGACTTTAACACACATCCTTCTTATCTGAAAATACTGTTCAAAACATTATTTGGATTATAAGCAAAGCTTTAATTTGTACAGCCCATGGCTGTCTGTGTCATAAATATGCACGTCTCTTCCTCAGCAAGACTTTTCTAAGTACATTTCATGGCACTTTTCATATGCACTGGATTTGATTTGTTTTAGGGCATAATATAAATACTTGCTGTGATACAGGATAAAAAAAGAATCCTTAAAAAAAAAAATCTGGCTTAGTTACAAGGCTGCACTCATCCTACAGAACCTGAAGTTTTATTAACTATCCAAGTAACCTATTATCGTTGTTTATGCACAGAGCTCTCATTTTGTTCTGACTATTGTATCTACCTTTTCTTGAAACATCTTCAAGTCTATGCACTTGCCTTCAGTTACAAGTGTGAATTCCTTCAGCATGTAACGATAGTGTTTCACATTCTGAGCCATGAGTCCATGCTACCTGCCACAGAATACAAATGTGAGCAAGGTGGTAGTTTCATTATCTTAGGGTCAGTAGAATTTCAAGAGCTCTGAAATTACCTCTATCAGTGATGCAGGTGTCAACTTAGTTTTAATAAATCTTTGGAAACAGCCATGAGTTTCTTCTAGGACATCTTCCCATTTCCGGGAATACATCATTCAGCTGCCAAACCCGCTATCAGTTTGTAGCAAATAGAATTTCATCCATTAAATGCAAAGTCTCACTTCAGCTTCTGCATGCCATCACTCTGTGATAGCTAAAAGTGTGATTAACCTGAAGTTTAGCTGATATCAAGCCAAATGTACGCTATTGCACTTTAACTGGAACATGGTCTTGAAAAAATTGTATTTTCTGCAGCATATGCATAAGGAATGTTATATTTTCCATACTTCAGATTATTCCACAGTCCTAGCTCTCAATTGCCATTGAATTGTGTAAAGAGATTTTGACAGTTTCTTAGTTTTCACTTATTTTTTTTTTTCTTTTAAAAAGCTGCACAAAAATATCGAATCAAATTTAAAAAAAAAAACAAAAACAAACAGTGGAAATCCAGCCTTCCATTAAGAGGAGAATTAAAATATAGGAGAACATCTTGTTTGTTGTTAACAAACTAATACTGTGCTATGCATACAGCAAAAATCCAACTGAAGTTAATGGGGCAGCTGTAGTATTTTAGTCAATGCTGACATAAAATAATAAATTCTTTTTAGACTTGGCAGCTACATTAATTAATCCTGACAACAGCTAGAGTGAAAAAAAAAATTAGTGGAATGCTTTTGTAAATGTGAAACTGATATGTGTGGAGATTAGGTGGTTGTCCTAAAATGGTAGAGACAATACAAAACAAGATAAATTAAAATTCAGGATACAGAATAACAAAATGAAAAAAAAAAAGAATGTAACCCCAAGTGTTAGGTGTCAACCAACAGCATATTTTACAAGCCTGATGTGCAAAGTTGATGGAAATCAGGAGATAGTTCTGTTAATTGTAATGAATCCTTTCCATGTGAATTATTTTTTTTACTAAAAGACAGTGTTTTGGCCTGAAAAGTGGGAGCAAGCCTTAAGTAGTACTGTTGTCTAAACACATCATGTCTAAATATAAATGGGATGAGTTTCTAATGTTCCTTATGGTAAATTAAGTACTGTTCGTGTTTGGTTTTCTACTTTGCAAAGATTTTGGTGACTATTCTCTTATTATATTTTTCTCATATTTCCCAAACATTTTTCTTATTTCTATCAAATAATTAATGAGGGAATATGGGGATCTCTGGAAGTCATGCAATCCAACTTTCCTTTAAGTGGGAATATTGCTGGCAATAGATTACATGAACTGTGGTTTTGTTCAGTCAGAGTTTGAAAAGCCCTTCGGAAGGATATCTCAGTCTAGTCGGATAATATCTCACAATAAGTTGTGTTAAACTGAGGCAATAAATTTATTTAAAACCAAAAAGTTTCACAAAATACACTATTTTCAGTGATTTGATGCAAAGTGTTTTGTAAGGAGAAAGAGAGAAAAAAAAATCAAAATTTGTGAACTTTCTTACTTTTTTTCAGTGGAATATTGTATTAAGTTAGTGGACATGCTTTAACCTTGATTCTTGATATTAAATACTAGTACAAGTATCAGGGATACAAATAAGCATTAATATTAAAATCAGTATGGTTTCTTATTTTATTTACTATGTACTTGCTAATTACTGTTTTTAAGTTACGGTGATTATGCTACCTCTACATTTACCTTACCATAAATATTATATGTGAGAATTTTTTTTTCATGGAAAAATCTCAGTTTGGAATGGACAGAAGAGCATTTGTTTAAGTTACCAGAGAGGTATTCCATGTTACCTTGTAAAACTCTGCATATCTTTGTTCTATCTTCTTCGTCCTTATCATGCCGTTATTCCAGATTGTGCAATTGTAGTGTCAGGTTTTGTTTTCCTTCCCTCTCTCTCTCTGAAGACTGCAATGTGTTTAACACCTACCTCTATACAATCATTACCATCTTGTTCAAAATAGCACTTAATTCAGCATCAACTTCATGAATTAGGCTAAACTGTCTCTAGTATTTCAGTGTTTTCTTATAAAAAAGTGCACTTTGCTTTAAAACAAAAAGCATCAATAAACTTTTTACTGTATTTCTCTAGCATAATTTAATTACTTAAAAGCAGTACCCCTATTTTTATTGCTACTAGACTGTCTAATGTCACAAAGGGCAGACTGCAGACTGCATGTGGTCTATGAAAAATTTGAAGTAGCTTACAAAATGACTTCTTATTTGTGGTCCCTTTTGGCCAGAACCAGTTGATTGTTAACGTTGTGATAATTAGAGGACCCTTTTCAGCTCAGCTGCAATGCACAGCTGTTCAGGACTAAAAGCTGCAGGAGCTGCCAATCACTCTGAGCCTGGAACTGTCCCTTGTCACGGGATTTGTCAAATGGTGAAAGACCCCACTTCACACTCCACAACATGCTCTTGCGCCCTTCCAGTTCAACTTACAATGTAGGCAAAGGCTCTTGAAATTACTATTTCAGCAATGAGAAGCTTCTGGAGTCATAGATGAATAAATTTTGGAGTCTAGGGACATCAAAAGAAATGTACTCCCAATATTAAAGATACAGAGAATTGCACTTATGTGGTATTCAAAGCCTAAACAGCTATGCTGTGAAAGAAATAAATATAAAAAATTCTGATTACTGAAACTGAAGTATATAAGCTACTCATATAATGTTGTGAAGTCAGTTATGTATGTGTAATTTTTTTTGACATTTGATATTAGGTTATGGTAATGAATTACAAAAAAAAAAAAAAAAAAGTTCTGTATGTTTGAAGCTAATGGTTTGGAGCTCTAACTTAGTGGGGCTTTTAAAATTATTTTTTAGGGAAACTTACCAGTTGTCTCAAGACATAATAAAGTGATTTTAAATATCACCTAGTGATACCGACAAATTTTATTGAATTCTTCTTCCCTATATATCTTAACTGAGAGAAGAGTTATACACAGTGTAATAAATTAGGTGTGCTTTTAATTAGAGCTCAAATGTGTGTGAGTCCAGGACATGAACTACTGTAACATATACAGTTTTATAGTTTTGACCTTTACTTTAAACTACTGACTATCAAGAAATGCAATAGAGAAATATTAGTATCTTTCTGTTTCATTAACTGGAAAATATAGGAGACCTATGCTAGAGTAAAATAATGTATCTATAAATTCTAAAAAATGGCAAACAAAGGTTAGGAAGACTTCTGCAAAGATATCAATATCACAGTTGAAAGAGTGAACTGTTCAAATCCTGTTAAGGTTGTACTTATTAAAATCTTAGTGTGTCCATCACGGCAATTACAGATTAATCCTTTCTACTTCTGTAAAGAAAAGAAGTATCAGATTAGAACATTTCATATGGAAAGAAGCTAAGCAAGAATATCATCTCTGAGACCATTTAAATAGGTAATATCTGTACTATGGTCAAAAGAATGGACTGGTTCTTTAAGCAGTATAGCCTGCTTGAAGTTTCTGTCCCATTTCCTTTATGAACTCCCAAGCATATTGAAGAAACTGAATCCTCTGGGCTCCATACAGAACTGAAGGAAGTTACCCCTGTTACATGATCTAGATTGATCATATATAATCTCTCTACATGGCAGATTATGCATCACAGTGTCTGGAGCTAGTGTAACAATTATCCCATACAGTATGAGGCAATTTTAGCAAACTGCAATGCATCTCAATCTTTACCTTTGTGGTGGGCTGACCTTGGCTAGCTACCAGGCTCCCACCAAAGCTGCTCTATCATTCCTATCCTATGCAGGACAGTGGAGAGAGAAAATACCATGAAAGCCTCATGGGTCGAGATAAGGGCAGGGAGAGATTACTCAGCAATTATTGTCACAGGCAAAAGAGCTTAATCTTGAGGAAATTATTTTAATTTCTTGCCAATCTAAATCAGAGTACAGTAATGAGAAGTAAAACTAAATCTTAGGGCATTCCCTCCATCTCTCACCTTTCTTTCCAGCCTCAACTTTACTTCAGACTTCTCCGCCTCCTCCTCACCAACAGTCCCCCCTACACTGTTCCTCTGGGGAATGGGGTCTGTGGTCTGTTGATCACACATTGTTTCTGCCTCTCTTTCCTCCTCAGGAAGAGGACTTCCTCCACTCTTCTCCTGCTCCAGTGTGGGGTCCCTCCCATGGAGCACAGACCTTCATGAACTTCTCCAGTATAGGTCTTTCCCACAAGCTGCAGTTATTTCATGAACTGCTCAAGAGCGGGATGCAGTCCTGCCAGTAAATCCTCTTCAGCATGGGCAGGTGTTCACAGGTCTTGCCAGGAGCCTTCATCAGCACAGGATTCTCATAGCATCACATATTCCTTCAGGGCATATCCACCTGCTCCAGTGTGGTGTTCTTCATGGTCTGAGAAATGGATATCTGCTCCACTATGGACCTCTATTGGCTGCAGGGGGACAGCCTGTCTCACCATGGCCTTCACCATGGGCTGCAAGGGTATCTGCTCCAGTGCCTGGAGAATCTCTTCCTCCTTCACTGAAATGGGTGTTTGCAGAGTTGTTACAAGTATTTTAAATCCTTTCTCCTGCTACTGTCCCTGAGCAGTTTTTTCCCCTTTCTTAAATCCGTTATCCCAGAGGTTCTACCATTATCACTCATGGGCTGGTGTTTTCACAAGTGGCTGGGCCTTCTTGGAGCTGGCTGGCATTGGCTTTGTCAGACAGAGGGAAAGCTTGTGTCATCTCACAAAAGACACCCTTGCAGCTCCTCTGCTACCAAAGCCTTGCATATTAGCCCAATATAACCTTGAAGAGTGACTAATGTTGATAGCTGAAGATAAGACACCCTTTTATATGATCTGATGTGATTTATATGAGGCACTGCAGTCTCAGGGGCACAAGAAAAATGGTTAATATTCAAAGATCACCTCAACCAAACTCAAAAAGAGGATGTCAGGCAAAAGTGTCAGGAGGCCTAGGTGTATGAACCACACTCAAACACAAAAAGGAAATATAAATAAGATGAAAGCAGGGATGTGTAACCTGGGAGGAATATAGAGAAACTATCTGACCATTCAAAGATGCAGCTAGGAAAGCCAAAACTGCAAATGAATATGGCCAGGGATGTCAAAGATAATAACAAAAGGCTTTTATAAGTACATAGGAGACAAAAAGAAAAAAAAAAAAAAGAATACAGAAAACGTGGGCTTATTGGTCAGTGGGACAGGGGACCTGGCTACACAAGATATGGAAAAGGCTGGGGCACTGAATGCCTTTTTCATGTCAGTCTACTAACCTTCAGACCAGGAAAAGGCTGGAGCAAAGAATACTTATCCTTGGTGGAAGGTTGCAGAATACCTCTGCAAACTGGACATACATAATTCCACATATCCTCACAGGATGCATTCATTCTTGATAGCTTTTGCTTGATCATGACAACTGGGAGAAGTGTTTGAGGACTGGAGGAGAGCAATGTCACATCTTCAAAAAGAATGAGAGGGAGGACCTGGGAAACTACAGGGACATCAACCTCACCTCAATTCCTGGGAAGATGATGCAGCAGCTAATCCTGGAAAACATTTCCAGCCACATTAAGGACAAGAAAATCATCAGGTGTAGACAGCATTTGTTTCACCAAGGGGAAGTCATTCTTGATCAACCTGCCAACTTCATATGATGAAATGACAGGCTTGATAGCTGAAGGGAGATCAGTGGCTACTGTCTACATAGATTACAGTACAGCTTTCATCATTCCCTCCTGTAAGTTCTTCATGAAGAAGCTAAGGAAGCATGGCCTGCAGGAGGTGACAGTAAGGTGGACTGAAAAGTGGCTGAATTGCCAGGCCCAAAGTTGGCAATTAGGGTATCAAAGTCTAGTTGCAGGAAAATTAGTGATGTATCTCAGGGTTGGCTCCAGTCCTATTTAACATCTTCATTGACAAGCTTGATGATGGGGCACAATGTACCCTCAGTAGTTTATTCACGATTTCCCTGGCTCTGCTGTAGCATGCAAAAGTGGGAAGAGTGGCTGATACACCTGAGTGTTGTGCTGCCATCCAGAGGGACCTTGACAGGATGGAGAAATTTTCTGACAGGAACTACATGGAGTTAACAAGGAAAATGCAAAACCCTGCACCTGGGGAAGAACATCCCCAATGAATGTATATATTCTGGTGAATGCCCAGATGGAAAGTAGATCTGCAAAAGGGCTCTGGCAGTGCTGGTGGACACTAAACTGAACATGAGACAACGACATGCCCTTGATACAAAGAAGGCTGATGATTACCTGGGCTGCATTAGGAGCACTGCCAGCAGGTGGAGGGAGATGATCTTTTCCCTTTACTCAGTGTTGGTGAGCCCACACTTGGAGAACTGTGTCCATTTGTGGTCTTTTCAGTACAAGAGAGACATGTGCATACAGGACACAGTCCAAAAAAGGGCCATGAAAAAGATGAAGACACTGGAGTATCTCTTATGCAAAAAGGCTGAGAGACTGTTTATCCTAGAGCAAAGAAGGCTTAGAGGAAGTTTGTCAGTATACATAAAAAGAAAGAGAGTAGGGTTTTTTCAGTCATCCCTGGTGACAGGACCAGACTCAATGGGTACAAGCTGCAACACAAGAGGTTCCCCCAGGACATCAGAAAACATTTCTCCAGAGATCTCTTCCAGCCACAGCCATTGTTTTATTCTGTGATTCATCCTTTGACTCTAAATAAATAACTCTAAGTATCCTGAGTGGGTTAGGAAACTGTGTCACCAGGATATAGAGACTGCTTTGTAATAAGCTTATTTTCTAATTAGTCAATTTCGTAATCTTTATGGTCAGGTGAAATGAAATCCAGTTACGATTGCCTAATATGAAGACTGTTGAGATCATTAACTCAGATTCTCCATCCTTTTGTTTTTATTTAACTCAGAGCACTTACACAGTTTATGTTTTCAATGTGAGAGAAAGAAAAATGATAATGTAACTGAATTTATGAATTTACTGTCTGCCTAAAAGTTCATGTTTTCTATATCATTATAAATTAGCTTTTATATTCTTATACTTCCATTGCAATCGGAGAAGAAATTTCAGACTCTGTAGGGGTTGAGTTATCTGCTTTCAGAGCAGCTAGCACACATCTACCTCAGCATAAACTTTGATGCACAGCGTATGTTGAAGCTTGGGTTTAAGCCAGCAACACGACAGTTCCATCTGATGCCTAAATTCCTGCAAAAGACTTTCAAAACAACATTAGCGGAGATAGATAAAGTAGTTCTTTTATTAGAAGCTTCTAAGGTGCACACTAAAAGTATGTGCATGCCTGACAGCCAAAAGTTAGTTTTTATAACTTTCAGTAATTAGCACATGTGATATCTACAGCCAACTCGTGGTACCATTTCACCTGGTGCCCACTCTCAGAACAGCCCCTTGGAGCCCCTCCAAGGGCTCTGAGCTGACTCTCCTCTTTTGACTACAAGCTGTCTTATTGTCTCAGCTGGCGTTCTTGCAGATGTTCTTCAAAACAATGTGTCCTTGGTAACGTGTGTCTAACAGAGGTTCAGGAATGTGTGAGAAAGTGCTCAATAACTTCTAAATTCCACCTAGAACATGAAAAATTTAGGAAAACTTACTCAATTTATATACTTCTATAAAAATCTACAAAATACACGTTAAAATCCTCAGGTATCACATCTTAGAGGTTCTCTGAACTAGTTAAAGGTAATTGAGGCATTTTTGACTCTGTTTCATATTCATGTCTCTGACTGCTAGATAGCTGTGCCAGTAGAGAATTATGGACCCAGTCTGTATCATCCTTAACATCTACAATAATTTCCAAATGCAGTTTAGCAAATTACTGTCTGTATTTACAAACATTTTTTATTTTCTATTTGTTGTTTCTGTATTTATGTTCCTTGATGTGCTGGAAATCCATGGAAATCACATGAAAAAAACATGGCTACTGTTTTATCCAGTAAAAAGAAAAAGTTGAAAGTTTAAAAGTTGCAATAGCATGGTCATCTGCTTATTTTATATAAATGTCTTTTATCATCATGAAATCACTTTAATTCTGATGAAGAATTTTGACTTTTTTTCTCTGCCATTTAGTAGACAAATAGATCAACAAAGAAGTTAAGAAACAACACACAACGCCTACTTCAGATAGCCAAATAGCTTTAAGCATGAAGAATTTAATACTGATAGAAGAAGTTAATATATTATCTGCTTCAGGGTTGCTAAACACTATATAATATATTTGGTAAATACATCTCAAATGAAGTACACATCAAGAGAGCTATTGTAGTAGCAGAAAAGCATTCTTTGGAGTTGTAATGTCTGCAAGTTCTAGCAGATCCCATCTGCCAGACAAATGCAACAAATACATTTGTCATACCTGACAAGTATAAATCTTCAAATGGAGCCCACCTTTAATTTGCTGCTGAGCAACAACAGAATGTTGCACAGGAAATTTCACGATAGCTTGAATTTCAAATTGATAGTAAGGTTGAAAACATTTTAGAGCCTCAAAAATATTATTTTAAGAGTGAATTTATGTTCTAGAATACAGACACTTTACTGTGTGATTTAACGTTGATTGTCTAACCTTGTGATATGACTGGCAGAGCAGGGCAGGAGTGCCACAATTCTCAGGCACTACAGAAGACATGGTGTTATCCAAATCCCAGTGGAATGCCACTGAATTGATGAAATGACCGGGAAAGCCTAATTAAAGCTGTTCAGCTCAAATGTATTGATGTATTACATCTATTATGGTTTGGTTCAATAGGTCTACCTTAAACCTTAAGAATGCTGGCAAGCCTGTAAAGCAAACTAAACAAATTGCATAAATAATGCTGGAAGGTAAAGAGATGCCCATGGAATTAAAGCTGAATCATGCAAAATTCAACAGGCTGCCCTCTGAGCTTATTTTCACATAATGTTATATACACAAAACATTGCTTATATCTTATCAAGTGAGCAAAGAGACAAGCTCTAAGACTGAAAATGGTTGTGTATTTAACAAGCATGATATTTTTATTCTGTCATGCAAAACGTAATTCCTGAAAATTAAAAGGTTCTTCAGAGATTACTTCCCTTCTGATGATTAGAATATCTCTGAATAATATATCCATCATAAAAAATCAGGAATTCTCATGGTGTTTCATTTATGTCTGAACTCTATGGGCAATAAATTGTTACAGTCATTTTTTTTTAAATTATTTCAACAGGATTATGTATCTTCAATCTGATTTATATTTTGGTTGCACAGTTTTAGCAGAAAACAGATACAGTAAATAATTTGGCATTTTCTGCTGGTGAGTAGTGAATTCAGCAAAATATATAGAATGAGAAAAAACAGCACTATTCACAAAATGATACTGAATTCATTTGCTTGTCTTTGTCTACAAGAAATTGGATAAACCTCATCAAAATCTTCCAAATATCAAATTTTGATAGAATATTTAAACTTCTAGAAATGTTAAAACATTTCTGCCTACTGTTTAAAATCAGTATGAGAAATTGTTTTCTTCTTTGTAATTTGTGAATGTATATGTTACACTCCAGTTCATAAGCTCCAAACTTTAGCAGGAGTTCACTTTAATTTTAGACTTCAAGAGATTTTGCCCACACAAACTCTTGAAAAGATTTTTAATTCCTTGATAGGTTGAGTTCATGTCCTAAGAAAGAATTACACATTTTTTCTCTAAGAGATTTAATTTGGTGGGAAGATAGGCATTTTAGCAAAAAGGGCTTTATAGAAATAACAAGCAACTTCACAAAAGCATTACAACAGATTACTGAGACTAGCAAGTCCTGCTATAGTGAGGAACTTTTGTTCACCCAGCAAACAAACTCTTACAGAAAATAGGTGTTTAAGTTACCAACAAAAGGAAGAAAAGAATAAAGGAAGAGAGATTAAGAGAAGAAAGAATAAAGACAGAAAAAGAGCAGAGAAAAATATAGTTAGCAGCTTCAAGGAGAGAAGGCCAAAGCAAAATGGAGACCTTCTGCATGTCTGTTTATCTACTGTGGTCACTCCCCGTGAGTGGGACCTTTGGTTCACTGACCACTCAAGTGTATTCCTGGCCAAAGTGATGGGTACTGCAGCCAACCAGAGGCTCTGGGTGTGTGGTGTGGGTGGGCTACCAGGTGGACCTTATTGACTGACAGGTGCCACATGTGGCCTTCATGCCATGTGGCTGCAGACCCTGGTGGCCATCTTGGCTGACCATGTGGACACTGTGATGGTCCCCACTGTGGACACTGGTCCCCTCCTCTGGCACACATACACACATGCACCCCCATAAGGCGGTTCTGACCCAATAATTGCTGATCTTGTGTGTCAGAGAATAGAAAAAGAAAAATATTGTTTAAAAAAATTGTTTACCCGAAAATGAGTAAAAATCCCTTTCATTTCAAATAGACAAGACCAGCTCTGACATTTTCAGGCTCGATTTTTGTATTTGCTAATTTAAGAATTTTATATATGAAGAAAGTTTTGCTTCAACTGAAATCAAGTTTTCCTCGCTTTTTTTGGGACATAAAACTAAAAAATTCATGATTTCCCTAGCTCTTCTGTACAGTGCATTATAGAATTCTAGGTATTATTAACTATAGCTAATCTGGGTGAATTTGTAAGTCTCTTTTAAAGACATGATGCATGAATGTGCCTGACAGGAAAGTTAAAAAAAAATTAGTAAAGGGTATCGTGATTTTTTTTCTTTTTTTTTTTTTTTACTTTCCTGAGGCATGGATTTCTTCTTTCAAAGGGAGATGTCCCAGATATCAAAGTTCTTCAGTCTTTTGGGATCTCTGGGAGAAACTACCTGCTCCTGGCTTGAATGGGTATACTTTTCACTGGATAAAAATCTGGTGGGATGGGTCTGCCCACAGACTGGTGGTGAATGGAGTTACATACAGCTGGTGGCCAGTCACAAGAGGTTTTCTTCAGAGCTCAGTGCTGGGGCCAGTTCTGTGTAATATCTTTATCAATGTTCTGGATGAGGGAATTGAGTGTAGCCCCAGACAGTTTGCAGATGACACCAAGGTGGGTGGGAGTATTGACCTCTGGAGGGCAGGAAGGCTCTTCAGAGGGATCTGGACAGGCCAGTTCCATGGGCTGAGACCAATGGTATGAGGTTCAACAAGGCCAAGTGCCAGCTCACAACACTTGGGTCACTGCAACCCCATGGAATGCTACAAACTTGGGGCAAAATGTCTGGAAAGATGACCAGTGAAAAAGGACCTGGGGATATTAGGTTGACAGAGGCTGAGCATGAGACAGCAGTATGACCAGGTGGCCAAAAGGCCAATGACGTGCTGACTTGTTTCAAAACAGTATTGTCAGCAGGATGAGAGTCTGATAAGAAAGACACAAATTTTACTGTTGGACATAAAATAGCTAAAGAGGATTCTGAAAGTTGATGAGAAACTTATCTAAAACATGCCTATAGAACACAGAAGGAAAATGTTTAACTGTTATACTGAAAGAGACTTTAGAATGATAGTGAATAGTCATGCCCCTTTGCTGATACTTCTATGTATGCTCAGTATGTTTGAGCTTGTATATTTTCCTAAGATAGGACACCACTTATATATGTCTTCAGTTTTATGCAAAAGAGCTGTTCCGAGTCTTTATGTAGAAATACTCCGTCACTCCAAAGGAAAATAGTTCTTGCTTTGTGGAATACTAGGTACACCTCTTTAAAAGCCAACAGGAATCTNTTTTTTTAATTATTGACTCAAGGTGACATTTCTTGTACAAAAGAAGTCTTTTTGGTTTTTGGTGGGCTCCAGTATTTTATAAGGATTTTGGTATGTCTTTATAGTCACGGCAAAGACTTTTAAAAGAGGCTAGCACTTTTGAGTACCTCAACATCTGGTTACCCAAGCAAATTTATTTAAAGGAGCTATTTTTCAGCTGAGATTGCTTAGAATCTTTCTGGATAAAGAGCTTCTTTAAATCACCTCAAACAATGATGGAGTTCATACACTAACTCCTTTCTAAAGAGCTTATGCTTTCAGTTGGCTCCTTCCCTCTTCCCCCCTCTCATCTCCCCCTTCTTCTACTCCCTTTAGCATGGCAGTACTGGTGGGAAAAATTATTCCTCCACTGCAGTATTCAGTGAGATTCTCCACTTTTGAGTCTTGTGTTCTGAGTGGAAATAAATCCTCACTCTTTTTTGTCAAAATTCTTCTAAAAAACATTCACATTTAACACAACCTGATGTATCAGTTCTTCATTGAGATGCTCATTAGGAAATGTGCTTATAGCACATTTTGTTTTGACGAGTTTCCTAAATGGCTCGGTAGGGGTCAGAACTCTTAGAATTACACACATAATTATTAATAAAACTGATTAGCAATTTTTCAGTTCTGTTAGCTGGATGCTATAATTGTATTTTTATCAATATTCAAGCTGTGCCAGTTCTGAACAATCCTACCTCCAGCTGAGATCACAGAAAATGATGCACAACCTCGAGCTAACATATTCTTAATCTCCATATCAAGTACAATGGCACTACAGTACACACTAATGTAAAATTACTCAATAACATTTTGAAAGGTACCATCTGCTTTTCTTTTAAACCTTTCAAGATGTACTGGTACAGAAGTGTAGAAGGGAATGAAGAGGAGAGAGAAGGCAGAACTAGAATTTCATTTTATGCAAAAGGTTTTTTTTCAAATTTCAGTCAGAGTGCTTTCATGCTTCTAGGCTTATCTAAAAAAGCCACTCACCACATGACCCAAATTTAATTCAAGCTATTCATTCAAGCTCTAATCAATATGTCACTTGGAGGTGTTTTGCTGTGATGGTGTTTATATATTCAGTTTGAACTATTTTTCACTTCCATGTAATAATGCTTCAAAAATAGGGCTGTTTATGAACATCATAGCTGTCACCTGTCATGGAAAAATTGCTTCCAAAGTGTGGCCAATTAGATTAATATTTATGTTTATTCACACTTATTAGATCCTCATAAAACTAACCAGAAATTGTTTCCTTGAATGTTTCTCCTTCACAAAACATGAGTCAGAAAGTCACTCTCATTGCCCAGTTGCTCAGCTCATTCCCTAAGGATCCTCTTCAAAACAGGAAAATAAAACTCCACTCTATCATGCAGAATAAACCACCAATGCACCATGTAAAAGTCTGATAGGAATGTCTTTCAAATAATCACAATTGCACAGAGACTGTCCATTTTATATTTACAGTGATTTGGCAATGATCAGAACGAGTATTAACCTTGTTTTGACAATGGCTTTTTTGGTCTTATGTGCATTACAGGTCAGCAACTGAATGATACCTGTCAAACTGTATATGATCACATCTGAGTAAATAATGACTTCTGCATACCACGCTTTGCTTGACAGTATTTTTGTCTGAGAAATGCTAGCAGCAAAAAGCCCATTAATTGCTTCCACCCACTGTTCTTATATAATTTTCTGTATCTTTGCTTTCTGGGGTGATGGGGAGCAGCAGGGACACAAACCATTTGTTCTGGTTTTGTTACAGGCTTCACATTGCTATAGGTTAGAGTCTACTCAGTCACATCACATGGCACAATGCAATCTAAGACATTAGAACATGCCACGGATTCATCTTTGCTGAAGAAATATAAGGTGACATCATGGCAATATTTTTTATTTATTGAAATAGGCAGCAACATCTGCATGATGCAAAACTGAAATACAAAAGTAAATTAGAAAACAAAACCAACACCTCTGAGTTTCCAACAGCTGTGCTATGGATTTTTCTTATATTATAGAGATGTTTCGTGCTAGAATAACCATGAGAAATTACTGGCTGCCTAGTCATAGATGCTTCTGTAAGTCTCACCTTCATTAACAGGCAGTGTGTGCCTTTGGCTTACAGTAAATCCATATGGGGAACAATTACATCCCAGTCACATTGATACAGAAAAGAACTTAGAGAATACATGTGAACAACCAACAATTTCTCAAGAGGTTCAGGTAACTTACTGAAATACTTAATATTAGCTCTTACAATGCATAATTTTTTCTTCCTTTAAAATCTCGTTCCCCACAGCAAATACATTCAGGTATACTAGTAAGTGGCCTAAACCAGAACTGTTTATTCTACTAACTAATCCTATGGATTTTACTGCAGTGGGATTCAGCCCTGCACCATTCATGAGATTAGCATTTAACTCTGAAAAAAACCCCAACAAAAACAGTTGCCAAAGCTAATCAAAATCTATTTTTTGGCAGTTTCTTTTTCGATCCCAAATTATCAAAAGAAAATAGTAAAATAGATAAAATTATTACATCTATCTTAGAACAAGGTAGGTGGACCTGTGTTTCATGTAATTTTATATAAATGAACTTGTGGTCTGTTTAATTTATCTTCACAAAACTTCTCATTGCATTGAATAATGCTTTAATCCAAAGTCAATTCCACTGAAACCAATGGTATAGCTTGCTGTCTGGACTTTGATCTTTTTCAGATACAGAGTCGTGATATTTATTGATAAGTATTTTTTGTAAAATTGGATTTTGTGAATCAGGTGCTTTCTTCTCACTGAAATTTATTAGTGAGAACAGCATAGTAGACTACAGAGATTTGTTTGGCTATCTGAAAACAAAGATACCTATTGCACTTTGAAAGGCCCTTAACTGTCCCTTCTGATCTCCAGCTGCTGCTCCAGGAATTCAGGAATCTCAATTTCACCATCATATAGGTGTCTTACACCTATATATATGGATATTCTGTATATCCTGTGTCTTAATCACCAGTTCTGTGCATTCCTCAGATACCTTATCACCACCTCAAATAGCTCAAGACACCTGTGTTTTAGTGGATGACTCAAGTCATACATTTCCATTTCGTATGTTAAGAATTTGCATACACAGCCCATATGTTGATACATAAAGTGTGAATGAATGTCTGAATTTAGCTCTAAACCATATTCATCTGTACTATAAAAACTATCCTTAGGAAGACTGTTATAAAGGATTTGAAGGCTGGATGAGGAATGAAATACTGTCTTTACTCCCCAGAAGGAACTATGGTATTGAGGTAGGGTGACTCATCCAACTCAGTCAAGATTGTGTAGTTTCATTTGGATGTGTTATTGTTGTGGTTTAGGAATGGTATTCCCCAACTTAGTGTTCCCAATGAAACACTCCAAATCATGTGCCACTTGTTCATTCCCCCTTCCTCTTTCCACTACCTTTGCAGTAGGCTGAAGAGGAGAACTGAAGGCATGAAAGGTAAAGATTATGGGTTGAGTGAAGAACAATTTACTGGAAACAACAATGAAATAAGAAGGAACATTAACAGCAACAATATTAATAACAGAGTATGCAAGAGAAGCAAATGATTCACATGCAAGTGTTCATCATGCAGAACCTGGCAATACCCTGACTGCTCTGCTGTGCTACCAGAAAGGACCCCTTCCCTCTGCCCCCTGTGCACAACAGTGAAGTGTTTTAGAATAACCTCAGGGTACTAGCCATGCCCCTCCTAGCTAGTGCAAAAATTAACCTTGTCCTGGATGAAACCAGGATAATTGCCAGCACTGATTCTTACTACCTTCCAAATTTATTTGGGCCTTGACCTACCAGAGCATATAAGCTCTTGGTTAATATTTGTCCTGATTTTATCTTCTTCTTAGTAACTGGTAGTGTTGTGTTTGAAGAGTAATGTTGATAAGTTGTTACTAAATAATGCTTACTCTAAGTCAAGGACTTTTCAGAGAGCAGGTGCAGAAGATGCTGACAGGGAGCACAGCTGGGACAGGTGACCCAAAGTGGCCAAAAGGATATTTCATTCCACAGAAGGTCATGTTCAGTGTATAAACTGGGGGATGTTGGCTGTGAGGGGTTCACCTGCTGCTTGGGGACATTGATCAACAAATGGTGAGCAATCATATTTTGTATCACTTATTTCCCTTAGTTTTAGCCCTCTTTCTCTCTCACTGTTCTTTCTTTTTTTTTTTTTTTCTCAGTTGTTAAACAATTCTCAGCCCAACCCATGAGTTTTACTTTTTCACGTGTTCTCCTATTGTGGGGAGTGAAGAAGCAGCTTCATGGTACTTGGCTCCTGGCTGGGGTTAAACTGTAACAATATTTTACATGTGGTTCAGTTTGATGCATAATTTAGGACTTTTAGATCAGATTAATTTCACCCAACTGGTTCCAGATTTAGCCATCTAAACGTATGTATTCATGGTGTACAGCACTATGTAATACACATAATTTTGTATCTAAAACCCATTTATAGAATTGTAGAATCATTTATGTTGGAAGAGGCTTCTAAGATCATTAAGTCCAACCATTAACCTAACACTGCCAAGTCTACTGCTAAACCATGTCAGTAAGTACCACATATATACATAAGTAGATGTGGCTTCTTACAGTCAAAGACAGTCTAGAACTTGATTTAATTACCTGAACATTGACATCTAAAGTCAGCTGAGTTTTCCTAAGTTACCCTGCCAGACTATCAACTGGCTCTTGGGATGATTGGGAGTCTTTTTTATAATCTGGGTCTTGCGAGCAGGTAATTTATGAATACCTCAGCTATTCTTGGCTATATCCAATGGCACTAGCTCCTTACGTGTGGGCAACAGAATAAGCAATCAGTAGAAAAGGAAGTGTCTGCAGAGGGTAAGTTCTCCTATTCATCCTTTGAAGGGTCTCTCTTTCCCTGGATCTCTGACAAACCTGGACAGCTAACTTAGTCTTAGATGGGAAAACTTAAGTGACCTGAATCTTCCCCTTGCATAGTAAAACAAAACAAATGAATTGTCTTTTGTTTTAAATTACTATAACATTTCATGAATAATCATCAGCAACATCTGGCAAGTTTTCAAGATGAGTTGTTTTACTACACTGGCTTTGATACAGTGACCTGCACAGTGTTGTTTTTGACCCAGTTTAACTAAGCAGAAACAGTACTAGAAATTGCATTACTCATTTACCTGAGAAAGCATTTCTATAAGGTGAGACAAGATAATAGCATATCATGATCTGAGGTTTGGTGCATTAGAAATAATAATAAAAAATATTCTCTGACTCAAATTTAAACTCTTATATGCTATGAATTACTTCACTTTATTGCAAAGGTGATTTATGAAACTTCAAAACTTGAGTAGATAAGCAATTTTCTGTAAATATCAGTGCACTAAATTTCAAATCAGCATATTTTTTCTATGACAAATCATATTGTAGAAAGAAGGAACTGAACCCTGATATGATGAACTTAAGTTTTTGGGTTTTTCTTAAATAACAAAAATAATTAACTTATTTTAGTAATACAATATATGCCAATGAGAATGTGATCCATCCAGTGCTAAACTCACTGGTACATCTCTTTGAATATGTCTGGCAAGATCCAGGAGTTTAAGAGAGAAATCATATTTTATTACTGCCTTGAGGAAAGTCTCATGCACGGCTGCTTTAGTTCCTCTGAACAGAAGAAAGATCTCCAGAGTCTTTAGATCCATCCCCTAGACTCTTTTAGGATGACTGAACTGTGATTCATCATATTTACTACAGCATTAATGTGCCTGTTCCACTTCAGGGATGAGATACTACAGCAAGTTCCACTGTGTTCAGTGGGAGGTTTTGGTACAGTTACATGCAAATACTGCATGAGAGTAAGCCTTAATGTATACCCTTTACAACTGTTACAACAAATCAAAGTTAATTGTCCTCATTTATTTTTAAATAAAAAGCATGGAGCATGAGTATTCAGTCAGTGTTGTAAAAAGTCACCATAGTAAAGATATAGAGACTTTCTGTAGAGTGCATTAGTACTAAAATGACCAGTCTGGATCAAATAAAGCCCTCAGCTATGCTTCATGCTTAATTACACTCAAAGTGATTCAAAGCTATTTGCTAGTTGTGTCTACTCTAATTTCTAAACTGATGCTCACAGGGCTGACGGAATGCTAAAAAACAGCTCACACTGCTGCTCAGGATGACCAGCAGCAGCACCAGAAACTAAAGGAGTTTGCTTTTTTGTATTTTGCTTTCACTGATGGCGATTAGCTGGTGTATGGCTTAGCTGTCAAACAGCATAAGTCCTTCTGGCACACTTGCAGCAGAATGGGCACAATGTGACTTGGAAGAAACCAGCTGACATAAGGTGGACTTGTCTGTGAAGGGAAAGAGGTTGTTATTGGCTAGTGTTGTTAGATGTCTCAGGAAGAGAAAGAAAAGCGTCAGTCTCTGCATGGATCCTTACAGCTCTCTGGGATAGCAAGCCACTGACAATGACAAGATGCCATCTGTTAAGAAGCTATGCTGGAAGAAAACCAGAGCTGCTGGAGGATTTCACTGCACTGCAGCTAGCAAATGGCACATTTGGCATATCAGGGGCTCAAGCATGTCTGCAGGCAAACGTGCCCTTACGCACACTAGCTTTCTCACTCAGCTAGATAACTAGAGTGGTGAATCGATGATAATTATTTTAGGAATTCCATCATTTATTCTAAATATAAAACCCTGTGCTACATTTGGGATCTCCACTTATAATATCCAGGAAGAACACACTTTTTCAGCTGGGAGATCACAGACCTCAGTTGATACTTTTTGCATGTGGAAAAAAAGTAAATTTGTCACACTGTCCAGCCAATCAATATCCTATGTAGTCATAGAATCATAGAATGATGGAATGTTAAGGGGTTGGATGAACCTTAAAGATCATCCAGTCTCAACCCACCCTGCCATGTGCAGGGACACTTACCACTAAACCAGGTTGCTCAAGGCCCTATCCAACTTGAACAGGGCTACAGTTGGGGCATCCACAACTATTTCTTTTGGATACATTTCTGCCAATTATTTTTATAAACCTGGCAAACTTTCAATATTAAATGCCAAGAAAATCTATTTTATGTGTGTGAAACTTGGAAAATGTCAGATAAATGAAATATTCTTGACTAAACCAGTTGATTGTTTACAGATATATCTGTACATCATTCAATTTATCTTACTTATCTTCAGTTATGTCTTGTGTCTTTGATTATTTAAGGTTAAAGAAAATAAAATTCAATAACATTTCAATTCTTCGGCTCCTTGTATTATGAATTAAAGAAACCTGTATTCCCTACAGAATGGAAAAACAAAATGAAATAAAATAACCTTAAAACCATATGTAGCGTATGCTAAGCAGCTTTTTATTAGGTCAAGTCTTGCATTTAAAATATTCTGGAGACAAGAATAATGACAGTAGTGTAATGTAGACCATGATGTAATGAATATTACTGTGATAAGATGCCCTCTGCAAGTGATTTTTTAAAGTCTTCTCAAGTTTGAATTGCACAGTACTAATACGTAACAGTATCACAAATAATTTAAAATTGTATGTTAATCCAGACAGGCTGGAATCATTCTGAGCTGGAGCTGTGTTTGTACTTTAACATATCTTCATAAAATTTACACTGCTTGTTTTGAGGATACCCTCTGCATGTCTGAGTTTGCTAGTTTGTTTAGAGATCACAGCTTCAAGAAGTCCTGCAACTATGTTGCCATAAGCCTTAATATAGTTACAGATTTTAATGTAGTTTTATATAGTTTTATAGTCTTTTGCATTTAAAAAGTAGTATATAACCCCTGTACCAAATACTTAAGCCAGATTCTAACCTCTGTGTCACATTCTTGAAGCCTGTCTCTGTGCTAAGGGGGAGATATTAGGCTGTGTTCAGATAGCTACTAGAACATGTTATAGTCAAAATACAATATTGTTTAGTCGTAGTATAGAGATGGGGTTAGAGGGTACTGGAAGAACTCCAAATAGAAGACGTAATGTGATGAAGATGAGGGTGGGGGGAGGAAGGAGTGGTCTTGGGACCACCGACTCAATTCTAAGGGGGTGTTCCTGGGGGAGGTGGTTATAGATAGCAGGGGGGTGGGCTAATTAGACATTGGATGTATTTTCTAGATAGGGAAATTAAGTAGAATCATAAATTTGTAGAACTCTGTGATCCCGGCGCGCGCGTCATGGATTGCTATAGCTAAACTCATAGTAAAGGATCTTTTCTCTGCCTTGCCCTGTCGTGGAAGTTTTCTTCCTAGGTATTTTAGGCAACAACTACGTTATCAAATCTTAGACCTGTCAGCATTAGACAAGGTTATTAATAGCAATTTTAGCAGACTGCAATAAATCATGATCTACACTGTATTTCTCTCTCTAGTGGGGTAAGATCCTCAGTTAGGGCTCAGACCTGCTCCATACAAATGAAATGTTGTCCATAGATAGTGTGACAGGAATTCCCAGAGATCAGCTGTGCATATTACTAATTGTATACGGAGATACTTAGACTGAGTTCTCAACTGGATTCAATCAGTACAGGTCCAGTCTCCCACTGAGCTATACTATTTTTCAAAAACTGATGTTATAACCACAGACTTCTGTTCACAAAAGTGTTATATGGAACTTTTCAGTTATGCTATATCCCAATGTCATTTGACATTTTCTTTAATTTTATTCTTTTTATAAACCCAGAAGACTCTTGGCATCAGCCAATGGTCACTTGCTTTTGTATTGACTCTGTTGAATAGTCTGGACGCACTTATGACATTCAGGGCCTGATGAGTTTTGTCTTTAAGCAAAATTTTCACCTAGCTAAAAAATGTAATTGATGATATGTTGGAGGAGAGAAGAGAGATTAGCTGTGGAAAGCAGCACAGATCTGTGACTGCCTGAGCTCTAAGAACTGTTTGCTGTGTTTGTATGGACTCTTGCTATGTTAAGGACTGTTTTGCAGTTTGAAATCTGTACAAAGTTTGAGGATTTTATCATTCTATATGTTTTCTCTTTACTTCACTGTGTGTCCCTGTTGGAAACTTCTATGTAACCCATCTGTGATTGGTCCCTGCTTGCAGCACTGTACCATTCCCTTACATGGTATCACCTGCCTCTCTTTTCCAGTTTTGAAGAATCTTGCCTTGTATGGCTGGGGGTGTGCCAGACCCTTCCCAGAAACCTTCCCAGGGTGCTCCTGGGGTCAGGGCCCAGTCCTCCGACCCTATTTAAGTTGTAGCATTCTGAATAAAGCTCTCTCTCTCTGTGCTCGCCTTGGCAGCACGCGCCCCGCTCCCTGCAGTGTGTCCCTTTCTTTCTCTCCCTCCCCCACCTACCCCTCAAAACCACAATGATATGCCATCTTTGCTGTTAGGTACTTAATATGTGGCAGGAAAAAAAAAAATCTTGTCATTATTTTGCATGCTTCCCATTTGTAAAGGGATAGGAAAGGTATATATGTTGCATACTTATTCTAAATCTAATAAATTTGAGTATTTTAATGTTGAATTTATCCTCAACAGAAGTTGCAGAGGACTATCGCTGATTCTTTCCTAAATCTGAAGGAAGATTGTTTTGAAAAGTTTTTTTTTGGTTGTTTTTTTTTTGGTTTTTTTTTTTGAATAAAAATAATAATAGCAGCAAAATCAACATCATCAACCAAAAAAAAGGCAAAATCCTAATTTTCTATTATCCCTTGAGGCATATAATTGTCTATACAGGTTTTTTTCTGGAGACAGGCATATGGAGACAACAGACAAGGAGACAGAAAAGAAATGAGGAAAGAAAGGAGAATAAGAGGAAGGAATGCAAAGAGGGAGGGAGAGTGGAAAAGAAGATAATAGGGTTGAAGTCCATGCACAGCAATGAAACGAATAAAGCTATGCCATTTTATGTGACAACTGGGACGTGATCTTCTCTGCACGAGCTTTGGATTTTTAGAATGAAACAGAAATGTCAGAAAAGCCTGACAAAGAGGTCTGTCAGTTTCTACTTAGCACACATTTGAAAGTACTTGCCTGATGCATTCCATCGGTTAAAAATCAGTCTTCACAAAGTTTTGGAGAAGTGCCTTTTCTTTTGACTATAATTCACAATGATAGCTTCAGCTCAACCAAATTCATGTATTTATGGTACAGATATCTTCAAATAAGCCAGGTAGCTCAATTCATTTTCCCACATAAACATGTTTATCATAAGAGTGTATCCAACATAGCCTTCAGCTGCCGTTCCAGAGCAGTATATGTTTCCACGAGGTCATGCAATACATGAATACCATCTCCATGTGCATGTCTCCATGGGTACTGCATGGTATCTCAGATGACACAAGTCATTTAAATGTGGACAGGTGAGTAGAGCTTTAGGTTCTCCTTGAATGAAATGTGTTTTAAGGAATCCATCCAGTCTATAGATAGGTATGTTGCTATAGCCTACATTAAGGTGATTCTGTGACATTCAAAAAGATACTTCAGTTTCATCAGAGTCAAGGTACACTATTAGTCCAGCTTTGCCTTTAAAGCCAATAAGGTGTTACAGATAAATTTACTCTAAAAAGAGGAAATGAGAAAACTGGAAAAAGAGACAAAAAGGGCAAATAGTGTTTTAGAAGCATAGATTAGAAAGAAAAACAATACAATAGACTATGAAAAAAAAAAAGGATTTTATCTAGCATACATTTTATTTAAAAAGGCTCAGCATTCAGTGCTAGAAGTAGGTAAGTTAAACTCTGATTCAGCAAAGGGTATAAAGATATGCCTCTGTTTCACTGAGGCTTTTGTTGAACCTTTCACTTTAGCACCTTTTCCACTTTGGCTAAGAAGGCTCATACACTATTGACTGATAACCTTAAACTGTAAATTGAGGCACAATAACTGGATCAAAACTGTAACTTTTATCATAAAACTGCTAATTAAGGCTGTGTTTAGCAGTGTATAAAAGGTCTTCCATTTCTTTAGTGCAGCAATTTTCATGGAGCTCTGGGGAAAAAAAAAAGAAATCCCAAATGTTACTTAACATGAATATTACACCTCAGGCATTGTGTTTTCACAACCATTTCAGGTGTAACAATGAGAAATCCAACAACATTTAAACCAGTAAGTGCTCAGCTGTAGAAATTGTTAGACTCTACTAGTGATCTCTTGAGCATGGGAATTGTCTACTGAGCTCCTACTTAATTATTTCTACCTTATTATTCATATTTTCATTAAGCTAGTAAGCTGTATTTTCTGTAGTGTGTTCCATATCTTTTCTCTCTGGAACTGGGACTGTATTAAATTACTATACTTTATTTCATCCAGAATGTTTTACAGTTGCATTTTAATCACTTTAAGATGTTTCATTTTTGCACATCCTTTTAATGGTACTGACATATTTTGTATCATATTGCATACATATATTAAACATGTACTTTCAGGATAAACTATTTGGAGGCAAGTTTATCTGAACACACTCAATCAGTGAACTAATCTTATAATATAAATATCTTCCAGGGAATAACATCAGGTCTTTAAGTCAGCACCCTGGATTTCATAGAATGGGTAAACAGTTGATCAGGTTTTGCTGTTTATGGAACTAATGGAGGTATCCCAATATAGTAGGATTCTAACTAGATGTGCTTCCCAAGGTATGAATAGGTAAATCCAGCTGCACATATGTGTTTCTACTGATTTCAGAGCTTGTTAGTTTCTTTAAATACAGTTATACAGACCCCAATCTAGTACTTCCAAGTTATTTACAGGGAAGCAGATAATTCTCCTAGGTAATTCAGCAATTAAATGTCCTTCCTTATAGTCCCTACTCTTAGTAACAGAACTGTTGATACTGGAGACATTATTTCACTGAATTATTCACTAGGGATCAGGCACTTTTTCCAGACAAAAGAATTTTTCAGATTTCAAGCTGTGTTTTTCAATAGGAAACACTGCTGAAGTGGGTATTACAGTCAAGGGTGTATATGTGCTCTTTCCCTTCTCTGTGGCTCCAGTTGTCCAATGAACATTCACTGAGTGTTCAGAGAATCACAGAATACAGAAAGGCTGAGGTCAAAAGGGACCTCTGGAGATCACCTGATCTGAACTCCCAGCTCAAGTAAGGCCACCATGAAGAGGTGACCAAGACTGGATCCAGGCAGCCTTTGAGTTGTCTCCAAGGACAGGGACTCCTCAACTTTTCTGAGAAACTTGTAGCAGTTCTTGGTCACCTTCCCGGTAAGGATGTTTCCTGATATTCAGGAGATATCCCTGTGCTTCAGTGTGTGCCCATTGCTTCCTGTCCTGTTATTAGACACCACAGAGAAGAGCCTGTCTTCTTTATATCCCTTCTTCAGCCATTTTTATACATTGATAAAAGCCCAGAGAGCCTTCTCTGCTCTAGTCTACATTGTCCCAGGTCTGTCAGCCTTTTCTCACAGGACAGATGTTCCAGTCCCTTCATGATCTTTGTGGCACTACAATTTTATTTTTTTTTTTTTGACTGTCTGCAGGATATCCATGTCTCTCTTGTCCTGACGAATGCAGAACACAGAAGTACAAGTGTGACCTCACAAAGGCTAAGGAAAAGAAGTTTCCTTTCCCTTCCACCTCTGGCAACACTCCTTCTAATTGAGCCCAGGATATCATTGGCTTTCTTTTTGTCAGGGGCACATTGCTGGCTCATGTTGTCTATCAGGACTGCCAGAGCCTTTTGTGACAAGGTGCTTTCCAGCTGGGTGATCTAACTAAGTACTGGTGTATGAGATTGTTCTAGTGCAGTACTTTGCACTTCCACTTATGCAACTCCACAAGGTTCCTGTCAGACAATTTCTCCATCCTGTCAAGGTACCTCTGCATGACAGCTCGATCCTCCTATCACTTTTGTGTCACTGGCAGACTTGCTGAGGGTACACTCTGCCCTGTGATTCTGATGAACAGGACTGGATCCAGTACTGACCCCTAGGATATAGTGCCAGTTGCTTGCTTCTGACTAAAGTTCATTACACTGATGACGACACTCTGGGCCCAGCTCCTCCCAAGAGACATTGCTCCCTCTGTTCGCTCACATATTGGCAGGTGCTGTATATTGGGATTTTCTTCAGAAAGGTTTTGACAACTGATGTACATTCCCCTACTGCCCTTTGTTTCTGTTATAAACCAAAATAATGCCAATAAACATATTTTTGTGCTCATAGGACAGGATCTGAAGAAGTTTGCCTATTGACACGAATTTAGACAAAAATATGATTAACACTACAGAACTAAATTTTTTCAAATATATAGCTGTTAAAATTCTATTAAAGATTAATAGAAACATGGCATTTATAATTAAAAAGAACAATTTTTTATTAGTTCCATATAACAATTACATCCAGTACAGCAAATATGGCACCAAATTTAGGTAATGCAAAGACATACTAATACTGAAAATTGGGGGTGGGGGGGATTTTTGTATGTTTTGTGTTTTGCTTGTGGGGTTTTTTTTCAGATTGAGAGTATAAAAGACCTTATTATATAGTCTGTAGTGGAGTCTGTAGTCTGCAGTATAGTTTACATGTATACTGCTAAAGAGTTTGAAACAAAAACAAATTTTAAAAGTTTTTTCTTTACAAGTTTGCATCAACAAATCAGTATTATAGTGTCTTTCCTATATGCCATAAATTCACACAGAGCTTCCAGGATTTATTTTTAGGAAGGTCTTGCATAAACTTAGTGGCTCTTTTATCTCTGCAAAGGCCTTGACTAGGGAATTATCTCTTGATAAACAAGATCCTCACAGAAATTGTGTTTGCACAGGCATGGAAAGTGGAAGTCAATTAGAAAGTGTATCTTACATACTGCCTCACTTGTCTCCAGTTATGGTATCCAGCTTATTTGATAGGTTCCTGGGTTTAGTTTCTAAAAACTTGACTTTCAGTCCTTATGCTCATCATTTGAAGATGTTCCTTATTCTTTGAAAATCAGAGCTGAGAAGTCAAAGTTCAGAGGATTTTTTTGAAAAAATATTCTTCCTTTAGTTTTGGGAAAATTTTAAAATGCATACAGTTGTAAATGTCTACACTTGAACCAATCAGTTAAAAACAATGTTAGAGCCCCTGGAGAATGTAAGCACTGCAAAGTGTTCCTTCTGACCTATTTCTGATGGCCAGCTTAAGGTGAAATGAAATATCTGAATTGATTCTGAAAAAGCCTATTTGTGCACATTAGCTCTAAGGATACTCTAGGCAGCTGGCTGGGAGATAATGCACACATCATTGATACAGAAATTGAGACAAATACATGGGGCTTTTTGTTTGGTTGGTTGGTTTGTTTGGTTTTGGGGTTTTTTGGGGGGGTTGTTTGTTTATTTTTGTTTTGTTTTGTTTGCTTATAATGGTTCTTTCTGTTTTATAGCGATGTTTGTTTTCCCTGTGCTGTTTTCTTGGAGATGGTCAGTATATTTTACAGTGTGGTTGCGTAAAACTAACACAAGACTATTATATTTGAAAGGGAAAGTCCCTCATTGAAGCTCTGAAAAAAATATTGGAAAATATACATTTCTTTCTGGGACATGGTTGATTTGCATTCAATAAGAAGGGTGTCCTTGGAGAGTTTTTGATTTTTCAACTTCATCAATTATTTTAACAACAGGTCCAACCGACCTGCCTTCACCATGTGTCTAGACCTATGTGACCTCAGCAACAGCGTTACTGATGCAAGGCTAAAGGTATATTTGTTCAGCTACTGCTTGTATGTGGAAAGAGGAAACATCAGTTCTGTTAAGGTGTCTGGTCAGGGACCTTTTCAGTGCCAAAGAGGATAATGAGAAAAGGATGAAGCCATAAACAAGAACATGCAGAGATACAAACCTGATTGACAAATGAAAAGGTAGGCAGTCAGGTCTGGTCTGTCACAAATCAATGAGGATTTGTGGGAGTGTGGAAATGCTTCTTGCAGCACAGTTATCTGATCAGGGACCTTGTCAAATGGGAAACTAAGGAAAAGGGGAAAGCAGAAACTGAATATATAGACCTGACATGTGAACATAATGGAGACAAAGATAAAAACAAACTTGATCAGTCATGGTAACCAATGGGCTGTTGAGAAGCTGCAAGCAAACTGGGATTTCACAACTGTCAACGATGCAACCCTGAGGGTCCTGGGTGTTGGAGGGCATCAGTGGGACTACACCAAGTCATGGGGGAATGCTTAGGGGAAGCAGACTGGGGAGAAACAAAGGGGTAAACAGAAAGGGGTATAAAGTGGGCCAGTCACATATAAAAGGGTCACCTTAGTCTGCGTCTGGTCCAGGCATGGGTATCAAGTGGGAGGGTCTGTGCTGGTATTCAGAGGGACCTCTGAGCATGGTGTGTCCGTGGGACAAATGTCCACGCAGGAGCGCTGGGCGGGCACAGGGGCCATGCCAGTGCTTGGAGAACTCATGAATATGTATGTATTTGTGAACGTGGGGAGTGAGGTGTGTGTGCTGCACTAGTGATCTACTGCCTCTGCCAGCCTAAGAGAAGGAGGGGATGTGTGTGCTTCTGTCTGGTGTGTCCTGAATGTGGGGACTGCTGGGTCTAGTACCTTCTCTGTGGTTCTCTGTGTCACCAGACATGTCTGTGTCCCACCAGTGTCTGTGCATATGTATCCATGACAATGCACATATGTCTGTGAATGTCTCCGGGTTGTGTGCTCACCATTACTGTGGGTTGAACTCAGAAAGGGGAAAGAGGCAGCCAAATTCCTCAGCCAGGGCAAAGACCCTGGGGCTGGAGGAGGTGACTGCTCCTAGTATTACATAATTCACTCATATAGACAATGTCTTAACTTTAAAAAAAAAAGGAAAAAAAAAAGTCTAAGTAAAGATAGAAGGTGGAAGATTTTGATAGTGATAGATTTTTTTTTTCTCTTGTTGACAAAATAGCCTTATAGAATTACATTACAAATGACAAACCTATAAAAACCCAATCTATAGAATTCCTACCCACTATCCTATTATATTGTATGGACTAAAAGATGAATTAATTTATACCTTTTGTCAATTGATAGGCTTGAGCAACTCTTGTATAAATATCCCGGTTCCGTTTGTTTTATCCTATTATTACAGACCACTTTTCTTCAGGGAACTTTTCTGAACTCACTCACTTCACTGTTACTGTAAAATAGTTGTGGAAAGTCAAGGGTATGAAAGAATTTATTTTCTGGATGAATATATGAATAAAGAAATATTGAAGAGATCTATTTATCAGGACCCAATTGACAAAAATAATCTCATCCCTGCTGCAAGTTTTCATGAATCGCAATGAGGAAAGGTCTTACTTTTAGTTAAATTTTAAGGGTCAAAATAATTTGTAGTAACTTCCATGAAAATGAAGAGAAGATAAATGAAGTTCCTTTGACATATTTTGAAAGTGAAGCTTTGGAGGGAGGGGAGACAGTAAAGTCAGGCAAAGGAGATATTGACAGTAAGGGCAGATCAGCATGGTGAATGAGAAAAACATATGCACATATTTAATACTCTAAAATAATAGCCCTAAAATATTGTTGTGGGTTTGACCTTGGCAAAATGCCAAACCCCCCCAAGATGCATGCAGTCCCAGTGAAAGGAGGGAAGGAAAAAAAACCCCTGAAACTGGGAAAACTATATACATATATTTACAGGAAAGTTATAATACATATATGTACAAATATAAGAAAAGCCAACAATAACTTCACCCAAAGCTACCCTCCCCAATAACAAACAGATTTCACCACCCCAAACCCACAGGAAACAAAAACCAAAGATGTTCCCCTGAAAGAGCACCCAGCAAAGCAACATCAAACAAAAAGTATTTACTTCCCAGAGACCAGAACTGCTGTCGGCATCTTGGCAGGGAAGCGGCAAGGCCTGTCGCTCTGGGAGCAGCAACAGGGAGTCCTCTCCCTACCACACCACACGGAGAGAGGGAGGGCGAGAGAGCAAGAGGGTTGGTATGCCTCCCCCACTAGATTTATACTCAACGTCAGATGATATGAAATACCTCTTTGGTTGCTTAAGTCAGGTGATACTAGACCCTCTAAATCTATGGGGAGCCTTATGGCCCAAAAAACTGAGGCCTGCTAAATTTGGTTTCAGGCCTAACTAAACTAAGGCCTTAATCTAAGTTTTGGGGGTTTATCAAACCCATCACAAATATACATATATGTCCACTTTATACCCTAAGGGCGGTCAGGGTATTTTCAGCCATTATATGAACATATACAGATTGTAAGAGTTGCTTTACTACTAAAAATATTTGTGGGTAGATCTGCACTATTTTCACACTTGGAAAACTGTGTGTAATACTTCAGTGTGGCTCTTTCAGACGTGCACTAACTAAGCATGGGTCCTTGAAAATGTCTTGTGGGTCTACTGTTTTCTTCAGCATAATCACAGGATGATTTTTTTCAGGAACACCTCTTCTGTAGATGGCAACAGACATCCTCCAAGGCAAAGGCCAAGTAGCAGATCCTGTCAATCACTAATATGGACCAGCCTTTGCTTACACCAGTAATGAATTTATCACATTTCTAGGCCTATGCTGTGAAGAAAGAAAAGCTGGGCTGCAGGATTTGGGGATATCCAGCAACTGGGTGGCTTTTAGATATTCTCCCTAGGCACCCTAGTTTGTTGAACACTTCAGCTAGCTATTGATAAATCCTGATATACTTACCCTATAATTAATTAGTGCTTTAGCCTTCCAGCACACTGTGGATGAGTACATTCATTCTTCTTGCATCTAATCAAATGCAAACACTGGTGAAAAGTATTATCTGACACAAAATCAAAGGCTGCTTCCACTCAGTACTGGACTGAAAAAGGAGGAAGAAAAGAATAGTGTTGCACATTTAGGTCACAATAGGGTGGCATAAACATTGAGAAACACTGTCAGGGCAAAACTCACCACTGCACTGACGACCAGCAACAACTTCCCTGACAAATCTGACACAGCATTCTGAGTACAAATGAGCATATGGATATTATGTCAGCAGTGCAGAGTGAGTCAGTGTGAGCCAAGCAAACTATTGTGTGCTACTAGGAACAAGTTTGTATGGTGTGAAGGTATTTTAATATGTTGGTATGAGGAAAAAAGCATTTAGCCTGTTTTAAAAAATGTTCTTTCTCTTGAGTTTCCTTTCTAAGCATATAGTATTTGCTCAAGACACCTCTTCTCTTGTGTTCTGACATTAGATTTCACACTTTTTTAGTAGCAAGACATTGTCTAATTGTCTGCTAAAGACTATTCACATTACATGTCCCTATTGTTGCCTCGAGTGACTTATGTGAGTGGTTTCTACTGGAAATATTGTGTGTTTGGTCTCCTATCCAAACTCTACTCAAGTCAACAGATTACTCTAAATGCAGAGGTTTCTTGATCAATGCTTTTTTTCTTGGATAATTAAAGTATATTTTCCTGACATATCTGCTTTTAGGTCTTCCCTCTTCCATTTGTTGCATTTATCACCTTTAGGTTTTCTACTCCTTCTCTCTTCACTTACATTTTCCAGCTCTTTTTGCATGGTAAATACAGTTAGTTCTTGTAGCCTGCTATTGTACAGAGTGCAGCTACTACTGTATTCTGCTGTGGAAATGGGAGAGTCATTGAAATTGCCATATCCTCGCTTGGTGTCTTGTAGGTGTCATGAAAAGCACTGATGAGGCCTTGCATCAACCCCCAAGGAGAACTATTTTTAGCTGATTTCCAGATTGATCCATTGACCTCTGTCCTCTGAGTTCAACTTTATAGGCAGATTCAACCACTGTCACCCATCTATAGGGGCAGAAACAGGGTCCATGAGATCTGAAGGAACCCAAGTACTCTAATGAACCTCCTCAGTGAGGAAAGAATAGATTTGCTTACAGCTTTCCTTGCACCTAGAAAACAATCTTCAGTGAACTATTCAAAAACTAGGAGGAAGGGGTTCTGGCACTGAAGATACTAGGAACAAAGTACCTCTAAATCTGACTCTGATCAGCATCCAGAAAGAATAAGGAAAGACTTCTTACAATATTAAGCAGTGTCAGAGTCACTTAGCAGTATGTTAAATACAAAATGACTTAAAGCCTAACAGAAAACATGACTGAAATTATCCACAAACAATTGAAACTTTATTTTGAAAAGTATTAGTTTGCTGAAACAAGGTGACAAATTCTAATGAATGTCCTTAATGATTTTACAGTGGGACAAATCATCTGTGAAAATAAGGTGGTTATAAAAGACACTTACTGTGCAATATGAATGCTAAATGAAATCAGACATCCCTGTAATCAACATCAATAAAAGTACCATAACTAATTTTACTGCCTCAAAGAGCAACGTAATAAAACACACCAAAAGAAAGAATCTGTGACCTAAAAATATTGCCCACACATACAAAGATGTGCACATACATATACATATATACATTTTTAATTTTGAGTAAAATCCTTACAACGGTAAAATGAAAATGTGTACAAGGATAGTTTTATCCTCTTCCTAGTTATTCCTCTTGACCTTGCAGGAGAGAGGAAAAACAAAAAAAAAAAAGGCACTCTTAAATAAGTATATAATAGTTTTCAGTGGTTTTGGGGTGATATCCAGAAGTGAGGTAAATTTTACTGTTTATCCAAAAATAATCTCTTCAGATTACATAGTCCAAAGTTCCACCAAAAGTTTTACAGATTTATTAGAGATACACAGTATAGAGGAACTATAGTTAATAATGAAATAAAAAGGAAATGGTGAAGAATAGATACAGTGGAGCAAGAACTGGCTTTTTTGCATCGAGTTAAGCAAAGGGATTTGAGGAAGTGATGCAGTGGGATTTGATACAAATCAAGAAAATAGTATATGAAGGAAAAGGATAAGTGAGTGTCTACCAAATACCTTAGATAAATTTAGTATTGAAATTTCTGATTTTGAATTATGTCTTCACATTTAGGTATTGTTTTGGGTAAAAACTAGTACCTGGGTTGAACAGTGCTTTGATTTTTTCCAAGGGAGAGACATTCTAACTTTTGTTAGGGTGTAAAAAACCTTCTGATTTTTCAAAACTACTGCTTTTTCTCTTATGCAGTCTCATAATGAATGAGAAGGATCCTCTTTGATTTATCCTTTGCCCATGGAATGGTGAAAAACATTTTTCACATTTTCTTATGACTAATAAATGCATTCTTCTTTCAAATTTACTATTGTGAGAAAAATAAAATTTTGGATGTTGAAACACAGAAATTTCCTGCTACAAGGTAGCATTTTATCAGGTCATAAAACAGTTAACTGCACATTTATCTGGGAAATTCCAGAATTGCTTCACATCATTGCAATGACAAGACTTGAGAGTCACAAAACTGCAGCCAGTGTTTGTCTTGGTGAGAATATGCACATAATCCCCATTGGATGCTTCTGCACAAGTATGAGAGCTCACCCAAACTGTCATTGCAAACATTTTGCTGTGAGGAAAGTAAAAGAAGAGTGATCTTAAGGAGGGGGGGTAAAAAAAGTTGGTTAAAGTTTTGGCTTTCCTTCTGATGGACTAAGGATGAGGAAAATTGTGAATTTACTACAGAATTATGTGAGCACAAGTTAAGTCATTTGCATCAACTAGGAAAAAGGTAGGATAAGTAGTTCTATCTTGAGCCATACTGTTATTAGGCACATCCCTGCAGAGATGTGCAATAGGCATATCCTTTAATCAAAACTCTAGGCCACAATAAGGCTGTAGAATTACAATGGTATCTTAAATATAAAAATTAAACTCCTGTTGAGAAAGAGGTGAATTTTTGCTTCTTGTTTCCTCAGTTACTTTTTTTTTACTCTCCATAATCCCTTAGTTGAAAAAATATAGAAAAAACAAGCAGTGAATTCTTCATGTTTTCATATTTTTTGCTCTAAGAAATTTGTACCTTCTGAGCCATTTGAGCATCCATATGATTCACAAAATAGTGCAGAATGGGCTTTCTGAGGGAGGCATCCTGCCGTTGGCATCTCTCCAGGCCTCTTCAATGAAATACTAATTTCAAACAAATTTAATTACCCCCTTTAGAGTTTTGGCTTTTGCTTAATTTGTATAAATAATTTGAGCATCTAATTAGCTTTCACTTTGTATCACATAAAATAATTGGGTTTGCTTTGTCAGGCAAAATCTTCCTTTCAAAATGAATTACTCAAATGCAAGTCCTTGCTCTTAGTTCAGGAATTACCTCACTTCTAGCTTCATCATCTCTTTTTTTCCTAAAGCTGTCTGATGTTGATCATTATGGATGCCTCCTCTTCTAGTGCTGGATACAGACACCATTGACCTACCAATATCTCAACAATATTGCAATACAGCTTCAGCTTTCCTGTGTTTTTGTTTCACCACTGCAGCATCTCAGTACCGCTCAATGTATAATGCTCTTTTTCTGGAAGCTGTGTGTTCTACAAAGGAGAAAACAGGGAAAAAAGTGAAAGGACGCATGTTTGATATGTTCATTTTAAACTTGAATATTATTTTGATTGAAGAAGAGTAAATGAAGTGAAAACAATGGGAGGTTGATCCTTTCCATTGCAGAGCTTGGGAAGTAGAGGCATAGAGTGTAAGGACTCATTCTAGGAAGATCTAGGAATTCAAAGCTCATTCAGAAGTTAAGACATTGCTAAGAGAATCAAATGTTTTGGGCAGCCTTAGCAGAGGCTGGGCATACAGAACCCAAGCTGTTGCAGAGAGTCTTCCTGGAGACTTATCAGGGCACTTCAGAATTTATTGTACCTTGAAAAATCACTAAGATGACAGACACTTGCAATGGAGCAAAGACTTGTTTGAAAAGAAGGTGTCTGTGAGGAGAAAATGCTACTTCGTTTTTTATTGCGTCTGTTTAGTCACTTCAGTTAGAAAGTAGCTGGTTGGCGTCAGTGGTTAGTTCTCTTTGAGATTCCATATTTGAGATGTCACAAGCCTTCCAGGATACCCAGCCTCCTAGCGTAACAGGGCGGCTTGGTAGAATACGCAAGAACAACTGAAATTAGTCAAGATACCTTGGATATGCTCAGACACTTAGCAGCCTTTGTTGCTTAGGCAACTAAAACAAGATCTATCTGTTTAAAAAAGTTAATGATCTTAGTTTATGGTCTAGCGAAACCACACTTTCTGGACCTTGGAAGCCTTTTTTTTTTTTCTTTCTTTTCCTCTGGGAATCTTATTTTTAGGAGAAACTCTTGGCAGATCTGTTTTCAGGCTCTGACCAATTCTGACTCTTTTTGTGGTGAAAGCCAGAAAATGTTTCATCTATCATGGCTTCTAGTTTCTTTTTCACAAAAGCACTTTTGGTAGAATAAGTACCATGTCATATCTATCCAATTTGGTCATCCTAAATTGTAATAGCTATTTAGCAAGAGATATCAAAAGAGTGGGATTCTTGCAAACAAATGGAAGGGATCCAGACACTGTAGATTGCTGGTACTTAAATTTTTGAAAGATCTGCACTTCAGCTCATGTTCATTAGGACTGTTCAAGTACTTTATGTTATGCAGTCGCTACACCAAAGTAGAGAAATAAACAAACCAACATTGCAAAAGCAGAATTATTAGGAGAAAAACTTTGTTATTATCACCTCCTCAATGGATGAGTTTCTTATATCTGTGTTACACCTGATACTTTGCTGGTTACTGTAAAGAAAATAAAAATAATTGTGACTTATTATTTCAGAACCAACAACTTATTCACTGTCAAGTCGCCTCCATTTTGAAGAAGCAATCCCTTTATGAAATGATTCCTTTTTTAGAAGTAAACTAATTACAAAGTTGACATAGTAGCAGTGAAAATGGTTAATATACTGGAAGCAGGTACATATATCCTAACAAACTGTATTTTTCATTTAACCATCATTGTTTTAGAAGTGTGAAGATGATGGTCACCATTGTCAGACCTTTGAGCAACATTTATTGGCAGAAGGCAGTTACAAAGAGCAATAGAAATTTAATGGGGCTAGTACATTCTATGTAATATCCTAAAGGAGGACTTATGGTTACTGCAGATCTCCTGGTCCTGTGATATGTAAAACTCTCAAGTTTACAGTCATTCCTAGACATCACTATTTAGTATACTGTGTATGTCACAAAGGAACCTTCTCTTCATGTGCAGTGTTTATGGCTCCTCCTGACTGATGAAGTACCTACCCTTCTTAACTGACTTTGTTCTGGCAGGTTTTCCTTTTTTTCCCATACATTTTCTTCCTCCACAACTTTAATAAAGTGGTCTTTGAGAATTCCTGTTACAATATTTCTATGATGACTAACTTCACGAGCAATAATTGTTGAAAATATTTAAATTGAACTCTATTTTGTGGATATACAACAATAAATACCTTGTAATTTTAACTATATGTGGACTCACAAGTGTTGCAGTAAAATGTATAGGTTCTCAGTAGAAAGATTCAGACAAATAAAAAAGTTGTGCTTAATACAGAATTAGATCTATGGAAGACTTTGTGTGCCATGTTGACTTTGAAAGCAGTGAAATGTTCTTTTTTTCACACATAAGGTGACTTGTATAATTTTATGGTTTTGGTGGAATTTTTCTTAACTAGAGAAGCCTAGAAAAAATTTCAATCCTTTTAAAATAATAAGATTTTATTTAAGTTTTTGCCTTTCCAGATCTTGATCTAAACATAAAACCAAACACATTACAAAATAAAGAGTATGGACTCTTTCAGTGTCTATAATCTAAAGCTCCTGGTACTTTTTAATAACATTCAAAAATTTATTTATAGGACAAATGTGGAAAGCATAGATGACATCCAAAATGTTCCAAAGAAAATGCATCTTTGTAATAAATGATGGATTTCCACTGCCTTTAATGTTTGAATATTAAATGTACAATTCAAAATCCTTTGCACCAGGTCTCCTAAACTTCGTAAGTTTCAAAATTCACAGACCTCTCAGGAAAAAAAAAAAAATCCTCACAATTGTTGCTTCCTTACAAAATACCATGGGCATCTCAGGGGTGGCCTTTTGTTTCCATTTGGGTTAAAATGTGTTGATTATGTTCACAGAAGTAAAATGTATAATTCTAACTAAAAACCCAATACTTTCCTTTTAAGAATGGTATAAAGACAACATGACCTATGGGGCATTGTTATGGCACTGCAAAGTGTCATGGGTGTTTGGGAATCATTGTCTGCTTTACAAGGTATTATATACTTCCAACTTACTATCAAGATTTCAACTTTAATTATATTGTAAACTCTCCAGTATTTAATTGTTAAGAGCTAGCCCAGTATAAGTAAAATATCTTTATAAAACCAAATTCTCTTTTAAGAATAGAAAGCTACAGAATTTGCTCTTGTATGGTTTGATTATGACTAGATAATTAAATTGAGATATTACACATAGTCAACTATTTATTTCTTATAGAAAAATTTAATTTCATGCATGAGAAGTTGCTTGTTCCCCTTTTTGTCCACTTCTCCATGTCTCATTAAAGCAATAATTTTTTTGTGGGGAGATTTTAGATGACAGCTATTACTAAGATCCCATACAGGTAGTTATTTTTATACATAATATATGCCTCAAAGATTATATGTTGGAGTTAGCTTGCTTGGCGTCCAACAGTTAATCCAAGAACTCTGTTTATGGAGTAAACAAAACATTGAAACAAACAAATTCTTCAATGGATGGAAAGCTGTTTATAGGAGATTGTCTGAGATTTGTGTCCATTTAAGCTAGAATAACTTAAATTTTTATTTCCATTCCAGGATCTTATACCAAAATGATTGCACTACAATATGCAACAAAAATAATAACATGCAAGAAACCAGACCTACTGCCCAAGCAAGACAGTTAGTAGAACCTGGTAAGGACAGGATGTCCTTCACCTTCTTCTTACAATACCTAATTGAAAATAACAGTAGTTTGAAGTCCATAAGAACTGTAGGATTAAGACTACAATGAGAAGTTCATTAAGTTGGTTTTGTTGGATTTAAAGTTCGGCTTTTCAGGGAACAAAAATTGAATGGATTATATATTTACTTGTGTATATGTGTGTATGTATGTATACCTTTTTTTCTTTTTTTCCTCTCAGAGAGTACTGTGCACTGGAATTTGTAATGGAATGACCCAGACTCACAATGTACAACACAGGAAACAATGAACAGCAGTATTGTGTCTGGAGGTAATAAACATAAAATTTATCTCATCTAACTTTAGCCGTGTAATAATTCAACATAACAATCAAGCAAGCCCAGGCAGTCAGTGAAGAGTAGGGAAACTGCTTACAGGGGTTGCCTCTCATCTAAATTGTCCTCAAGATGTGTCAATCTCTTTCCATCAACTAGAGAGGGGTTCAAGATAGTTTGCTTAGATTCAGTGTATATATAGCTTTTGGGAACTAAAGTTAAATGAAATTAATCCCTGGAGGCAACCAATAATATTTTTGCGTGAGGGAAAACCCGTTATTGTGGAAGAAAACACAGAAAAGCTGTGATTTTATTTGTAATTTCTGCATGTGGGTCTGCTCTTGTGGTGCACAGACTACTGAGAAGGAGGCCAGGTATGCAGTTTAATTTAAGTTCAAAGTTGTTATTTGAATCAGCTGAACTTTATCCCATGCAATCTGAATATCTTTTACAATGATGAAAGAAAGGGTTTAAGTGGAATAGGGTAGATAGAAGAAAGGTCATTGTAGAACAAAAGACAAAGAGTGAAAATCTCTGTAAAATGAAAAAATATGCCCAAAGTATTTTGGTGCATATACAAAACAAAACAATCAAAAGCTGTTTTTCCTCTTCCCTCCTCCCCTGCAACTGAAAAAGAAACAATCAACCAAACCACAACTGCTTTTGTTGAATAAGTCTTAGGAGAGAAGCAGAACATTTAGAAACTTTAAGGAGTAGAGAACAGCTACATTACATCTACTGCCACGCTTCTGAAGCATTATGTAGAGTTCTTGCCTAGTTCTCCTGGGGGAGCTGCAGAGTTCAAACCCTCTGCACTGTATATTAAATGGAAGGGTTAGTTTGAAGCATTTGATGTATCTGTAAGAAATAGATTTCCTCGCTGTGCTTCTACTTTTGATGTGCAATGAAAGTGGTGAGAATACTATCAATTGAAGAGCTATGATATGAGCAAGGAAATTTTACATTAATTTTTCATTCAAATATGCAGAAAGCAGAAAAAAAGTTAGGAAGAAATATCAAGAAGATGTGTTAATAGACCATGAATGGAATAAATAGGAAAATCTCAGTTTGCAGGAATTAAATCTTAAGGTACAGGATACAGCAATGGCAGGGGAATGACAGCGAGAGACATCATTCTGACATGTACATATCCACACAGCTTAGGAAATATTGTGAAGCAAATCATTTTTGTAAAATGCTTTCAAAATGCTCATCATGACAATGACAATTGAAAGACAGAGAGCTGTTCAACAAAGAGGGAGAGAAATAAAATACAATGGAGAATGTGGAGAGAAGAGGATGCCGAGAAACAAGAAAACTTGAGAAGTAGGGAAGTAAATGGACAAAAATGTATTACAGCTGTAAAAAAAAAAAAGAAGATAAAAAATATCAGAATGATCCTTCCACTTTACAGTTATTTTTTATTTAGCTCAGAAGTTTTTGTGATTATAAATTGATTAGTTGTGATTCAAAGGTATGTATGTATCACCCAAAAACTTGGACTAGCATAAACACCTTTCAGTGCCTTTGAGTCAGATTACTCAAATTGACAGGCTGTGGATTAGGACATAGTAAACACTGTGTTAGGCTCAGGTGATTAAACTTTGGAACAGGTTGCCCAGACAGCTGGTTGAAGTCTTCATCCTTGGGATGCTGAAAACCTGACTCAGCTCAGTCCTGAGAAACCTGCTCAGGCTGATCCTGACTGAGTAGGGAAGTTGAACTCTACAATCTTCAGAGATCCCAGGCAACCTTAACAGTTCTGTGAGTCTCTCAACATTCTACCACATCAAGGTGTGAAAGAAGCAGAGACTGTGAAAATCTGCCTTAGGATATTCATTCTGGTTCCCAGTGATTTATTATGGAGGTTGGCATTCTAATAAAGAATAGATAGGCAAAAAATAATAGCTGTGCTTTGTTTTGTGGATTTTTTTTTTCCAATTAAATAAAAAATGTAGCCTGTATTACAGCTGTCACAAATTATGTCAGTTTTCTGCAAGATGACAATTGCCTATTGAAAGCATGGTAAAACATGGTTTTGCAATCACTTTTCTCAGTATATAAATATAAGGAAATTGCTCTTATCCCATGAATATATAGTTATTGTTTCCTTCTGAGATGATATGTCAGATCACAGTTTTTATTGTCCACAAAGTATTAATTTGTCTTCTCTGTTTTAGTAGTTTTTGATTTGGATTTCAATTTTGAAAGGAAATATTTCTAATTTATCATTTTTGGGTAGTATTTAATTTCATATTGATTTTATTCATCTCATGCTTAGCTTTATTCTGTTCTACTTTTCTTTCTTGGAAAGAAAAAATGTACATAAGAGTATAGCTCATTTATTTTCCTAAACATGTGTCCTGTGTTTCTCAACTCACCATCTTTTTCTTAAGGTGCAGACTATTGATTGCTTAATAAAGGAAAAAGATTGCTTTCTTTCAGATGAACTTGTGACCACATGTTTGATTAAACAGCGGGTGATGGCACATTTGTTAAAATGGACTATTTGTTGTATTAATAAGGTAAACATTATGTGCAAGGTAATGCCAGTTCACAGACACTGTTGAAATTCTGTCAACTGTTGGTTTGGAGTCAAACCTGCACATACTATATGGTCTGAAATATAAAGAGAGAAAAAATGATGGAAGATGGACCACTTTGCTGTTGTTAAACAAACATAATCCACTGGAAGAATATTTTATACTTCACCTTTTTCAATAACTATTCTGTGTATCTTTGATATCTTTTTCTGCACAGTTATCCATGGCAAAATCCTCACCACCTTGAAAGGATTAGAAAATATATAACATCTGTGTGAACAAGGTCAGTCCTAAATGAAAGAGCTGGGATGGAGCTGTGCTGAATGTAACAGGCCCTACTAAGATGCACTTTGCTTAATTAGAAAAACAGTTTCCTAGACTAGAGCTGGTGGGATTCTAGTTAGATTGAGAAATTAGAAGGGTTTGAACCTGTTTTCACCCATCTGTGGGAATCTGGAGAGGTCTCAGTTGACTGAAAGCTGGCAAACATTTTCTCGATGTTCAAGCAAGATAATAAGGAGAATGCTGGGAACTACAGGCCTGTCAGTCTCACTTCAGTGCCTGGTAAACTTATGGAGAAGATTATTTTGGGAAGTCTTCAAAAAAGGCTGAAAGACAATGCAGTCATTGGTCAAAGCCTTCATGAGAGGAAGTGCTGATTATCCCGATTTCCTTTTATTAACCCGTCTAGTTGATCAAGGGATTAGGGGACTGGGCTGTCACCAACAATACGAAGTTCAACAAGGGAAAGTGCTGGATTCTATACCTGGGATGGGGCAACCCTGGATGTTCGTACAGACTGGGGAATGAGCTGCTGGAAAGCAGTGCCATGGAAAGGATCCTGGGGGTCCTGGTTGATGGCAAGTTGAATCTGAGTCAGCAGTGCCCTGGCAGCCAGGAGGGCCAACCATGTCCTGGGGGGCATCAGGCACAGCATCGCCAGCCAGGCGAGGGAGGGAATTGTCCTGCTCTGCTCTGCACTGGGGCAGCCTCACCTGGAATATTGTGTGTAGTTTTGGACAGTGCAATATAAAGAAAGATATTAAGCCATTGGAGAGTGTCCAAATGAGGGCAACAAAGATGGTGAAGGGCCTTGAGGGGAAGCGTATGAGGAGCAGCTGAGGGCACTTGGTATGTTCAGCCTGGAAAAGAGGAGACTGAGGGGAAACCTCATTGCAGTTACAACTTCCTTGTGAGGGGAAGAGGAGGGGCAGGCATGGATCCCTACTCTGTAGTGCCCAGTGCAAGGACCTGAGGGAATGACCTGAAGTTGCGTGAGGGGATGTTTAGGCTGGATATTAGAAAAAGGTTCCTCAGCCAGAGGGTTGCTGGGCACTGGGAGAGGAGAGTTCATGAAGTGTTTTTACAATGCTCTCAGACACATGGTGTGACTCTTGAGGATGGTCCTGTGCAGGGTTAAGGGTTGGACTTGATGATCTTTGTGGGTCCCTTCCAACTCAGCATATTCTGTGATTCCATTCTGTGATACTGTGTACACATCTTTATAAAAATGCATTTTTGTTTGTTGTAGCAGGCAGATATTTAAGAGTTAGAGAGTCATTATTCAAATTTCAGTACCCTGCTATACTGAAAAATATTAGTAACTGAACAGGGTACAGTGCTTGAACAATCAAGCTAGGAAACTGCAGTTCTGTTTTTGCAACTATGATGTCCCAAATCTGATCACTCAGTTTACTTCCACTTGGCAAATAATTGTTGGTAAAAGGTGAATTTCAATCTTCCTCATATATACTGAATATTTCTTTGTAGACATTGACAAAAATGCTCAGGAAAAAGAAAATACTTTTTACCAAGTAATTTAGTTTTCATCAGATCTTGTCAATTTGTCTTTAGAAAAATTGTGGGTTGGTCAGGGCACAGACATGCACAAACAGTAACTAGCATGATTTATGACACCCTTACTTCTAAATCTTTTCAAATGCACATTTTTTAAATCTGTCTGTAGAAGACCGCAGGTATAAAGAATGATATTAAGTAATGCAGTTTTGTTTAGCAATCAAAACAGATAGGAATGCTATGCACTTTCTAGCCTATGATTCCACTGTGTTTTAGTAAACCTTCCCACAATAATCTTACCATAGTTTTTTTCTAACCTTTCAAACTTTCTAATACATATATTTTAGTATTTGTGTTATATTGTAGGGAACAGAGAGTAAAATGGAAAGAAAGGAAGTCCAAGAGTTGTCTGAATTTACGAGAGGACTTCAGACAATTTTTAGCTAATTGTTTAATTTTATGCAGGAGCGCAAAACCCCTACATCCTACACACCACTCTGGAAAATGTTGAGCCTATGCTACACAGACATATTACATATTTTTTTAAATTAATGCAAAATTTTGAAAAAATATCATTATACTTGTAGGCTGGATTAGGACAAAAACAGTACTTGCTTTTCAAGTAATTAATTAGAGAAAAATAAAATCATCAAGAAAAAAAAAAAAAAAAAAAGAAACCAAGGGAAAATATGACTGTTCCTGATCAGCATACAGAAATTTATAACTGAATCAAATGATCCATGCAGTTGATGAAGTTTCGTGAAGAAGCTTTTATTCTCCTTCCTTCCTTTATACTGTGAATACTTTTTATAGTTTTAAAGAGAATTAAAATTAAAACTATTCCTCCTAGATGATATTTTCTTAGTGAGGTTTTGTGTATGGAACTTTTAAAAACTGATGAAATCCATTACCATTAGAATTATGGCCTTCAATCAAACTTATTTAATCAGCATTTGAATATTATCTGCAAAAATCTGATGTCAGTTGTGGCACAGATGAGATCCACTCTTTTCAAATACTCACCAGCTTAGATAAAAGCTTGCATTCTGGTAGTTATGAGATATATATATAGAGAGAGACAGAGAGATAAATATGTTTTTGATATATTTTTGTAAAACCTATAACTAAATTTTCAATTCCTCCTCCCTCCTCTAGTTCCCCTCCCCTGTCATTGCATTGAAGGGTAGAAATTTTTCCAGAGTGGAATAAATGAAATAGAAAATAATGCAAAGTGCAGAATGAATGAAAATCATAAGGTTGTAATAATGAGGTTTCTCTTCTTCCATAGCAGGCAAATGATGGGACATATTAGATCAAAGGAAACAGAGGAGCAGACAAACTGCCAGGAAACCAGGTTACTTTTCTTCCAGCCCAGAGCAGAACTCCAGCATCAGCTGATCAGTCCACCCTGTGTGAGGAATCAGAAAAGTCTGTGAGAACGAGTGACTCTGGGCTGACAGATACCCAAGGGGAAAATGGCATTTCCCACTGTCTTGATGACCATCTGCATATGTGAAGTTATCCTCCAGCTCCCTATTATATAAATATCTGTTTCCAAGAAGCCAAAATTAATCATGATGTAGAAACCAAATCATATATTTCAGGGTCTTACAAATGTCAGGGTATGCATAGGTTGCTGAACAAAAGAGAGCTTGGGAGTAAGTGTAAACAGTTGATGTCCAGTCATCCACCATGATTAACTGTCAGCTCACTCCCTCAGGCTGCTCCAATAAACTCCCTTAAAGACAAATCCTGAGCATGCTATCAGACGTCATTCACCTCAGGGACTGCTCCTGAAAGGAGAATGAATGATCCTGCACTGGATTTGTTTCGCTTTTCTCTAGTAGGTTTTGAACAATCTTATATCCTAGGATACCTAATACATACTTTCAGCTTTATGCATAAAAACACCAGTCCTGTATGAAGCAACACAGCCCTCTCAGTATTTTTGAGAATCTGAAAGGGGAAAAATACACCTAAATCCCCGTAATTTAGTTCTCTAGGAGTGTGGCTTGAGTCAGAAGAGCCGTAGAGACATTTAATGACTAGTGTGCAGGCTGCCCGTTTTCTCTACAGGGAGCAGGCTTGAGAAGTGTGAACATGAGGCAGTATGGATGACCTGGCCTCAGGAGCTGGGGACAGACTGCTCATCTATTTAGCATATTAGGACAGTGCTGGGATGATGATTTTCTCTCTCCTCACTGATGAACACAAGATAACTTGCTGGAGACACCTGTGAATTCCTCAAACCCCTGTACCATGTTATTTCACTATTTTAAATTTGTTAGGTTTCTATTATAAAGTAAGCTTCATTGTTTTCCTTCTTTGGTGGATTGTGTACTTCCTCAGATTCTCTGCTTGATTACAGTGAAGAAAAACTTCTGGCATTCTCACCTCAGTCTCCAAGTTCCCATCATCTGTCAGCTTGAGTGATCTGATATAATATTATTTTAAAAGATGCTAGCAATGAGTTATGCTTCTTTGAAACCACATCTGGACTCACCTTTGAAGTTTGGCCAAGTAGTGTGATCCTTGAAAAGCTGAGCACTTAAGTTTACATAGCCCAGCCAGAGAACTTGCAATATGGGCATAACAAGTATAATTGTGTTTTTGATGGCTAATCTTGTGTTGCTCAGAGAAAGCACTTTGGCTAGCATTTACTGCATTACCCTTTACAGCCTAGAGCTAAGAGAAATAAATAACTTTCACCCCACTCATCCTCTGAAGATACTAAACAGATTTTCTGTCTCTACAGGACCTCTCCCTTAGTGACTCCTGCCACTCCATCTGCTAATATTTGGAAAGAACAAACTAGCACATGAAGCACACCACTCAGATACGCATTGGAATTTTATAGAGATTGAGTTTTTACTTTATGTAAAGTTTTCGATAATGTGTAGACCTTATTGTGAGCTCACTGCAATTGTATGGGAGGTGTTTTGTAAAATTCTTGTGAAGGTTATGATACAGGTGAAACAAGCCATCCCAACGGTTGTTAAAAGTGAGAGGATGCACCATGGCATGACACAGTTTTGAAATCTTTGTCATCTACAAGTAGGTTTTATTCCTTGCCATAGAAATTAGAATGGAAAGGGGATTTCTTCAGTTTGCTGGCATCACTCAGTCCCAGATTTTTCTGAGAACAGAATGCAGTAAAAATGTTGTTTCCTTCTTCCAACTGTACAGAGAAAAACTAGTCACCAACTGTGATGTCACTGATGTACTCAATACAAAGAATAGTTTCTTCCTGAAGGAAGGACCCAAAGAACATGAGCAATTGACTGAGACTGCTTCTATTATGCGATGATCATTTACCCATGCAGTCAGTCCAGATTTAACTTGGATAGTTCCACCCTGCTGTTTTTGTAGTTAGTTTTCAAACTGTATTATTGTAGATTTGTTTTTCAAAGACAACAGTAATTTTAACAAGTAATTTCAGACTTTCACCAATAACTTGTCTGTTTCAAACATGTTTTTGTTTTGGGGTTTTCAACCCTAATAATTTCAACACCATTAGAGAGATGATTATTTCAACTAACCAAGATGTTTTTCACTAGTTTCTAGTTACCTTTTCTTTTGTACTGCTAGAGACTGTGAAATAGTTCTCATTAACATATTAGATACAAGTCCATGCTAAGAGCTTATTTGAGCAATGAAGGTCACAACACTTAGTTTAAAAATTCAGTAAGGAATATAAAGTAATAATAAAAAAATATTAAATAAGAATGCTGAAAGGAATCATCTCACATGATTACATTTTTAACACTTAGAACATCCTCAGCCTAAATCCTTTGTGGTTTTTCTTTTTCTGAATGGCTGTAAGTCTTCTGTTACCAATTTCTGCATTGGCCAGTTTGCAAAACTTTCCAATTATCTCTGATGTAAAGAAATACTCAAAAGTCCAAAATTTGCATAGTATGGAGAATGCACAGGAATGAAAGATGATTGATTTAGTTGTAGTTCATGGAAGTTGGGCTCCCTCTGAATAGTTGCATGCCGCAATCATTTAGTTCAGTTTATGTAGCCTAGGACTAATTACAATTTCATTCTGAGATGAGTCTGTGATTTTGAAATCAATGGGGTAGTCAGTGGAGCTCAACAAAAAGAATTTTCTTTTTATTTTCATTAATTAACAGCATCTGCCAAGAATAAGTCAATTGACAGTGCTTTTCATATTTCATATTTCTGCTGTCAAAAGCAGATTTTTGCCTCTTAAAAGAAACTGGTGATATCCAACTTTTCATTGAAAGCACTTCTATTGGCCAACTTTAATCTTCATCAACAAAGTGAGTTGCACTTGGATATAGTCTCTTACAGCATTCTTTCTCTTTCTTTTTTTTTTTTTTTTCACCCATTTAAAAACTTTGAAAAGCAGGATCCTGGCAAGAGGGAATCAATCAATCCTGTTCCTAGAAGAAAAAGTCTTTAATGAAAAATGAAAGTATGCCACTGGAGATAATTTTAAGTGTATTTGGTGAATTTGTTTTCTGATAGAAAGAAATAAAAGAGGAAGGAGAATTGTATACAGAGGTATCATGACAAGATTAAAATTTGGGCTTTGCCACTTATGTCTGTGGGTGCTATGAGATTTTCAGTAGAGATTGCTTACTAAAGTCAAATAGATAAGAAAAGCAGAGGATTTTGTTTTGGTTTGGTTTTTGTTTGCTTTTTGGGATTTTTTGTTTGTTTGGTTGGTTGGTTGGTTGGTTTGGGTTTTGTTTTTTTTTTATTTTACAGAGGATGGCTTTTTCCAAGTAAGGTTGTGTTTAACTCAGATAGAAGAATATCTTGGGATGAAACCAAGAATCTGTTTTTATTCATGTGCCAATAGATATCAATTATTCAGCATTTAGAAATTCTCAAGCAGTGTTAAGTCTGGAGCCCAAATAAAGAAAGCTGTAAGACTGAATTCAAATGAATAGCTTAATATTTATTTGTAAAACTTCAGAACAGCAAGCACCAGGCTCTTGCTGATACTGTAGGTTAATATATCACCCTTTCATTCCTTACAGACTCAATTCAGATCATGAGTGGATCACAACTGAAAATGAGGGTCATAATTTTAAGCTAGTCAAGCCTAATATTTTTCCTCTGTTTTTTCATACCAGCCATTGTGAAAGGATTAGCAGTCTGTCTTCAGAAGAAGTTCAGAACTAGAGAGACACATGCCAAGGCAGGTAAGAAGTGAATTGCCAGCAGTTCTCTGGAGATACGTGTACACCTGCTCTTGTTACCTCCGGTCCAAGGCCAGATTAATAACATCTCAGTTTCCTGAACAGCATATTCACTCGTATATTATTGAGTAAAGAACAAAAGATACACATATGTAGAGGGGTTTGAATCTCTTCCACGCTACTTAGCAATACCAATTAGCTGCCTGAAATCACAGAGAACAATTTAGAATAAGAAAATAAGGAGATACATAAATTTTCCAAAAGCTGTCAAGATGGAGAAGAGAAAATACATTTATAAGACTCAGAAGTAGACACTCAGAGCATACACCAAGCTTGCAGCAGTGAGAAGTTACATTAGCTGCAAAGTAGGACCATTTGGTCAAGTCTATGGTTTGCTGAAATACTTCTGAAGTAATGCAAATCTGGATAAGAAATAGCTGCTGATTTCTGATATTTCTTACTTTTCTTCCTTTATTCCCTCCTTTTATCCTTTTCCTTCATTGCTGAACATAGTTGTAGAAATATCTGGAATTTGATGAAAGGAAATGTAAATTCAATGAGCCTGTTTGAAATGTATGTCTTAAAAAAAAAAAAAAAGGTATTTTATCTCAAAGACTGTAATCTAAAAGTTTAAACATGTCAGGGACAGTATGCCATTCACTTTATCTAATAAAACACATAAGAAGTACTAATGATTCTACATAAATTGGATGATGTCACTTTTCACTGAGTGCTCCATATCACATAAAGAATGCATTTCTTTC